>OZ010596.1:66227891-66367891 GCA_963932145.1 Acanthosepion lycidas | reverse complement strand
ATGAATAAAAAAAAAATGAATTGTTACACTGAAATAAACAAAAATAAAAAAGCAGAAAAACAAATTAACAATTTTTTATGTACTTTCTACTGAGCACACAATACATATTTGTATATATATATATATATATATATGTGTGTGTGTGTGTTTATACATTCTTTTTATAGATACAAATATTTAAATAAATGCTCTGTTTTATAGTAAACAGTATTAAACAACATTTACTGGCCTGAATGTCCGAGAAATTTTCATAGAAAATTTTCGCCCTCCGAGAGAAATCGAACCTGTATCCTATACGGAACCGTCATATAGCCTGACGTGCCTATAACCGTTTCGGCCAGAGAGGAGCGTTCGGTTGGCAAGGTCGATTTTACTGTCTTTAAACTTTTAATCTTCCATGAATCTCTCAAGTACATTCATATCTGCTCATGGCGTATCAAATGTAAACAAATGATGTCACATTATGAACTAGACAAAATCCGACAATTATTTTAAGACATTTTTATGTTTATACATTCTTTTTATAGATACGAATATTTAAGTAAATGCTCTGTTTATAATAAACAGTATTAAACAACATTTACCGGCCTGAATTTCCGAAAAATTTTCATAGAAAATATTCGTCCTTTGACAGGGTTCGAACCTGCATCCTATACGGAACCGTCATTTACGCTGACGTGACTTAACCGACTCGGCCACAAAGGAGCGTTCGGTATGCAAGGTTGAATTTACTGCTTATAAACTTCAATCTTCCATGATATCGTACATTCATAACTGCTCATGGCGTATCAAATGTAAATGTATGACGTCATACATTAAGAAATGGACAAAGTTTGACAATTTATTTATTAAAGACATTTTTTATGTTTAACGTTCTTTTTATAGATATAAATATTTAAGTAAATGCTCTGTTTTATAATAAACAGTATTAAACAACATTTACCGGCCTTAATGTCCGAGAAATTTTCATATAAAATTTTCGTCCTCCGACAGGAATCGAACCAGTATCCTATACGGAACCGTCAAATAGCCTGACGTGCCTATAACCGTTTCAGCCACAGAGGAGCGTTCGGTTAGCAAACGTCGATTTTACTGCTAACCGAACGCTGCTCTGTGGCCGAAACAGTCAAAGGCATTTTGTGCCGCAGCCTTAGCACAATTCGGACCTGGCGATTGCCTCGTGCTAAAGATCCGGAACAAAATGTATACTTATTAATAGTATAAATTTTTGTTCTCTCATTATACATCGGACGACCAATCTTTTATTGCCAACCGCATTTACTGTACTTCATATATATATATATATATATATATATATATATATATATATATATATATATATATATATATATATATATATATATATATATATGAAGAAAATATACGGGAAAAAACAAACAAAAATCCTTACAAGCAATAATGCTGTTTTAATGATAATATGGAAAAAACAAACAAAAATCCTTACAAGCAATAATGCTGTTTTAATGATAATATGGAAAAAACAAACAAAAATCCTTACAAGCAATAATAATTAAAACAGCATTATTGCTTGTAAGGATTTTTGTTTGTTTTTTTCCCGTATATTTTCTTCATACTGTCGGATTCTATATCCATATATTTGCTTACATATATATATATATATATATATATATATATATTGTGTATTTGGGCAACAATCCTTTTTTATGCAAGTTTCTTTGAAAACGACTGACAAATTGTGGGGGTTGGGATTTTTATATAATTTCTTATGTGTTCAGATACTTTTTTCTTTTCAAGACATAAATTGTATAAAATTTTTCCGAATATTTTCTAAGCACTTTCGGCTATAGATTTAGCCATTATCAAGGATGAATTTTATCTTACTTTTAACTGAGTTGATGCATTATTTTATGCGTGTATCAGGAGTGATAGGAATGTTTTATCTTCCAAACACGGTCACCACATCGTGATGATATTATATTTGTATTATCAACCGATTATTTTACGGGTAGGGTAGGTTTTTCACGTGAACAAAATTAAAAGCTAATTTGTTGATCCTTAATTTAGATCCACACCGGGATCATTCTACTTGCCTAATTGTGCCTGACTATATAATGTTTGTAAACATCAACAATGTTTGTCTGTCCATGGAGCAATGCCCTTCAAGTCTCACAGTTGAGATAATAGGAACAATTTTGTGAAGATGCCATTTGAAGAAAGAAACATTAATAGCAGTTCAGAATAATTCTATATGAACTAATTCTATTAAGCTTACGAAAATAAATAAAACTGTTGATTATATGCAGGCGGGGATGGGATTGTCGATTAAATAACTGAATATAGAAAATTAGCTCAGAAAGAGTACAGCAAATTCACACAATTCAGTCACAACGGTGATCTAGTAAGAATTCAGTTTAGTGAAGCATATAGTCATCTTAAACACGAAAACAACTTATCAGATAGTGGATTTTTGTGTTCCTGTAGACTACAAAGTAAAATTGGAAGAAATTTAGGTAAATATCTGGACATTTTAAGATAACTGAATAAATTGTGTAACATGACGATATCGGTTGTACCCATCATTACTGGCGCACTTGGAATAGTCACTAAGCATCTAGATAAAATACTAGAGAAATTAGAAATCTGGGTTAATAATGGAAATGAAACCAACCAGATGACAGAATTGCTAAAATCAACGGGAATAATGAATGTCGGTGGACTTGCTGTTAATTTATTTCTCGTGAAAGCCACCTGGTGTCAAAATATAACAAGTAGAAATAATAATAATAATAATAATAATAATAATAATAATAATAATAATAATAATAAAATGACAGAGTGGGCCAATATCTGCACTGGAAAATCTGCAACTTCTACGGGAAGGAAACTGAAGGAAACTGGTACCAACACCACCCAGACCCGGTTACGGAGATAGGACCTGTTACAATTCTATGGGACTACACAATTCACACTGACAGAACAATCAAGGCCAACCGCCCAGATATTGTTATTAAAGACCACAAACAAAAACGGTGCCTCCTTATTGATATGGCAGTCCCTGCTGACTGCAATGTATCTTTGAAGATATTCAAAAAGCTGTCAAAATACAAGGACCTTGAAATAGAAGTCTCGAAAATGTGGCATATGGGAACATCAACAATCCCTGTTGTAGTTGGAGCCCTAGGACTGGTTGGAAAAGATTGCAGTAGACTAATTGCAGGGATTCCTGGAAGCCCATGCCTCAAGGAGATACAAAAAATTGTTCTGACAAGTACAGCCCACACTTTACGAAGGGCTCTATCTATGTAACTTTTTTTTTTTTTTGTCAGTGAAAAGTGTCATGATGCCATTTCTAACCTTAGGTCCCTGGGTGGGACCCGGAAAGAAATGTGTAAACGCCAGAAAGCAAAGAAAATAAATAATAATAATAATAATAATAATAATAATAATAATAATAGGTTGGTGCAAAAATAATGACGAAATAATGTCGTTTTTTGACGTATTTTGTAACGTCAAAAAACGATATTATTACGTCATTATTTTTGCACCAACCTAATTATTATTATTATTATGATGATGATGATGATGATGATGATGATGATGATGATAATAATAATAATAATAATAATAATAATAATAATAATAATAAAGGTCAATGAGGAGAAGAAGAACGAGAACGAGAGAAAGGTAAAATTTAATAAAATTTACATTTATTTAATCCCTGTGGGATATAAGCAAATTTCACCACTATAAAGATACAAGGAAAACACAAAGAGTAATACAATTGAATAATAACAGGAGATAACGAAGGAGGAGGAGGAAGAAGAAACGAAAAAGAAAAGAAAAATGGTAAAGAAAAGAGTATAAAGAAAAAAAGATGGAAAATTTGGAGGAAAGACTAAATAATAATAAGAAGAAGAAGAAGAAAAAAAAGAAGAAAAAGAAGAAGAAGAAGAAGAGAAATAATTAATAACAGAAGAATGGAAAACTTAACAAAATAAGAAAAGTTTCTGAGAAGATTGTTTCTTTTTTTTTAATGCTCACGAATTGAGCAAAATTTTGCATTTGAAATTTCATTAAATTATTTTGTTATTGTTGTCATTTCATTGATTTATTTATTTTCTGCTTCGCCCTTCTTTTGCTTTCCATTTTCTTCGCCCTTCCCATCTTGAACCCCAAAATCCGCAAAACGATTCTGCGTTCTTTTGCAATAGATTTTTGGCAAACTGAAATTTTCTTCAAGATTTTCCGTGTTGAGAGTTAACCAAGTTATGGGCAAAAGGAAATCTAATTCATGTCATTTGTTAATAACATTTCGCGAATATACTTCCTGTCAAGACGGATCATCGAAGAGCGGAAGTTGGCAAATACCAGAGGCTATAAGCGATGTTTGGCAGAGAAGAATGGAGGATGCATCAGTAAAAAGCAAGAGGGGGGAAAAAGGAAGTAGAGGTAGAAAAGTGCAAAGTTTGTGGGGGAAGGAGGCAAAGAAATAGAAGCGGTTACAATTAGAAAAGCAAGAGGAAGAGGAGAAGAAGATTAGAGTTCGAATCAGAATATTCAAAAAGGTGGAATGGAGAAAAGAAAAAAAACTTCAAGCAGAAGGAAATAATGGCGGATCGAGTGATGAAGACGAAAAGGAAAAAATGAGATTGAAATTGTGCAGAGAAATAAAGAAAGGAAAAGACAGGAGTTATAAAGGAAACGAAAACGAATTAAAGACGGAAGTGAAAAGTAATATAAAATATTAAAAATGAAGAAAAAGAAGTTAGAGTGAGGAAAAAGAAGAGACGATAAACGAGGGATATCGAAAGAAAGAAAAAGGAAATGAATAAAAAAAGAGACAATGAATGAAAATAGGATGAATGATTAAGTAAAAGAAGTGGAACGAATAGAATAAAGGAGAAAATGTGTTGAAATAATCAGGTCGAGAAGAAGAAAAAGGATGGATGGAAGGAAGGAAGGAATGAAGGAATGAAGGCAAAGCAAAGAATGATCAAAGCCAATAATGAAGAATAAAAGGGGAGGAAAAGGAAGAAACGGTTGTTAAACAGGTGAAACAAGCAAAGAGGAGGAGGAAAAGGAGAAAACTGAAAGAAAAAACGATAAGCATGGGACTAAAAATTTTGAAGAAGAAAAAACTGAGGACGAAAAAGATTAGCTTAGAAAAAGAAAGATAGATTAATGGAAGACGGGGAAGCTGAGAAGTGTTGACTGGAATCTATAAAAGGGGGAAAAAGTGGTTTTAGGAAGAAGGAAAACAAAAACGTCCAAGAAGCGTTAGGAAAAGAAAAACATTTTGGAGAAAGGAGAGATGAGGAAGAAATAGCCGAAAGGTGAAAAAAAACAAACAAACATGTAATGACAAAAATTAAAAAGAAAAGAAAAAGATGATTGATTGGGGTGGGGAGATGTTGTGGTTAGCAATGAAATATTACTGAATTAAGAAAAAGTAGAAATATAGATGTGTAAATCAAAAAGAGGAAGACAAATATTTCATTCAATTTTATTACATCCACTTCAAGAATAACGAGAAATCTTGTCCTTCGAAACTGTTTTATCCAATTATTAATGGAACTGGTCGGCCATCTTCAAATTGATTAGATACAAGTAAGAAGTCCTAGAACTGATAATCGTTGGAGGTGGGGGTATAGACAGAAATCTAATGGTGCTTTGGATAAAGTGCGTTATTTTCTTCTCGGCACACCTTTGATATCCAAAAGAAGTCTTTGAATCAACGAGGCAGTTTATTTTTACATTATAGATGTTTCTTTGTTAAATAGGTGTTGAAATTCGTGTTCTGTAGAAATCTTAAACTTTACAAGTGCAGAATAAAAAATCAAAAAGGTAAAGATTTTTTTTTGTTTTTATTTGATATAAAGAATTTTTATATCCTTGATGAGTGTTTACTTAAGAGTGTCATCAGCTCAGGACGAGAAACACAATCTGATGGCCACATGTCCTATATTTGGTGACCAAGGTATATCATTAATATATGTCTTTCAATTCAAACCAGTAACTAGCGAAAGAAGCATTCGAAAACTAAGCAAGGTGCTGAGAAATGGAAGAATTATGTTAGAAACAAAGAAAAGAGTGCTGGATTGTTTTGTGATATCCATCCTCTTTTATGGAAGTGAATACTGGAAAATCACCCCACAGATGAGTGAAAAAAATAGAGGCAGCAGAATGGACGGTGTGAGTAAGCAACAAGGAAGTCTTAAAGAAAATGGCAACAGAAAGAACACTTATACCCAGAATCAGGAAAAGATGGCTGAAATTCCTTAGAGACATAATGAGGAAAGGGGGCTTGTGAAAATTAACACTCACGGGGCACACTGAGAGCGAGAGAGGCAGAAGAAAACAACGAGCCACTTAGCTGATGAGTTTGTGTGAGTGAATGGCGGGACGGGGACGGGAGACTTAACAAAGGGAGAAAAAATGCTGAGAGACACACGTGATAGAAAGTTGTGGAGAGCCATGATCGCCTATGTCCTGAAGAGACATAGCAGCACATAGGAAAAGTTGTTATACTCACTGTACCCATCATCCTTCTTCAGTTTTCCGTCTTACTCAGCAGCCTTCACCGAATTTTGGACTGAAACCTTTATTCAATCCATGGAGATAAATTGTTTCTCCTTCCGCTTTCTATGCTTCATGAATATCGAGTCTCAGTTAATTCTCTTTAGTCTATTCTACTTTATGTTGCATTTTCATTTCTTTCATTAAACGAAGAGACACATGAACTTTTGGCTTAAGCTTAAATATAACGGGTGGATGGAAAGAAATGTCCTATTTAAAATTGTTAATAACTTCGTTAATTATTGGTCATTTTCATAAAACATGTTTTATTTTGAATAATATAATGGAATCAGTACAGTAGATTGTAAACCTTCTACATAGTCACCAGAGTTCTTCACTGGTATTTATAATTGTCTGGGTATATCTTCGAGTGACGTCATCATTTCCTGTACCTTTTGACATTTTCTTCCAAACTGGATATTTAAAGACGACCGCTTCTGTGGGTATCAACCATGTATCCCGTACTCATCAACTTCAAATGACAGTTTCTGATGATTTTAGAATCTGCTGAAGCACGATGTCCATGAAGCCTGCGCCAACATCATTGCACTTGCCCTGCCACAGATCGTAGCGTGAGCAGAGGTTCATGCAGTGTCAGGTGCTGTACCATTCTGGGCTACACTTACCACACTGAAATACAAACAAAAATTAGCAATGAAATTCGACCACTTTTGGGATCACAATATATTTTGTTTCATGCAAATACAGTGATATTAACAAAGGTTATAAGTAGTTTTCAATAGAGAATTTTTTTCCACACACACTGCATTTGGCATTCTAGCAATCGTGAGTTCAATCCCTTCGTCGGGTAGTGTGAAAAGTGTGCATAATCTGGTTTAGTGAAAGAACTACCAAGGAGAATAAACTGGATTCTCATTTTGTAGATTATCTCAAATATTTACTGAGTTTGTTGAAAAAAAGACGATTAATGTTTATTGTTGCAAAGAAAAGCGTCTTCTTTTCGTTACCCCTTCGTCCTTAGAAGAAAAACAAAGAAAGAATGAACAGGGGAATTCGTCCAAGAAGTAATAGATATATCCAAATAACAAGACTATTTAGTAACAATATGAATATTTATTTATTGCAATATTCAAAACTATTAATTAACTAAAACAGTTGGTGCGCAAAGATTTCAGAATTATGTTAAAATGTCGAACAGAAAGAAAATCAACGAATCTCCATCCAAGTTCAGAATTCGAAATAAGATTAAAAATTTGCATACATGTCGAAAATTCTTGGACGTAGAAGAAAAAAACAGGTCATGAGGTATAAAAGAATTTTCTACCAAACTTTGTTAGTTCGATGTAAATTCAAAAATATTCGAATAAATCGCCTGAAAAAAAATGTGATTTCAAAACAGGTCAGACAGTCAACACAGAATTACAAGATCGTCTGCACAGATTTACACTGAGTAACTGTCTTTTCCCAGAGAAAAAAGCAAAGCGGCTAGAGATCAAAAGACACACCAATAACTAAAACTACGTGTCAACTTCTCTAAGTCAATACACATACTTCCTTTTCTCCTGGAAACTGTGTGTAATCATCTTTACTAAACGTAAGAACTTTCTCTATATAAGACACATGTCTACTTTTACGTACATTTCAAATAATAAGACTTCTTACTTTGTAAAGATATCTCCATAAAACTATTTACACACATTTCCATCTACAAAAGGATGTGCGTGTAACGTAGGGGTTAGTCATATGGGAAGTAGCATTAGCGTCTAGCGTTCGAATTTTAGCTTCCGCATAGATACCGTGTTATTTAAACCTAGCTTGAATGAACCTTGGAGAATAAATATATAGTATCATAAAAAGTAATGCATTTTAGGTATATATTTATTAGAAGAGTTTTGTCATGCTAACAGTCGTATTCTGCTCTAAAAACATAATGTTATGAAGATGATTAAAAAGGCAAATTATGGAAAACGATTCCCTTAAAGCTTATAGCTACAGAGCCTTCATGGCTTAACACTCGTTCATGACAATGTCGAAGTGTAACAAACTTATTTGTCTTTGCCTGTCTTATATAGGTATCCAACAGACGTAGTACTAAGCAAATTACAAATGTTAAAGCCTTGTCAATTAGATTTTTTTTCTGAAGGGATGTAAGAGTATTTGTCTTTGCCTGTCTTATATAGGTATCCAACAGACGTAGTACTAAGCAAATTACAAATGTTAAAGCCTTGTCAATTAGATTTTTTTTCTGAAGGGATGTAAGAGTATTTGTCTTTGCCTGTCTTATATAGGTATCCAACAGACGTAGTACTAAGCAAATTACAAATGTTAAAGCCTTGTCAATTAGATTTTTTTCTGAAGGGAAGTAAGAGTATTTGTCTCTGCATGTCTTATATAAGTATCCAACGGGAGTAGTATTAAGCAATTATCAACTGTTAAACTTTTCCCAATTACAAATTGCTTTTGTGTTTCTTTTTAATTTTATTTAAGTTTATTCTAAAGCCTATCTGGCTATAATGTAATGATAAAATAGTTTTGTATTTCATTGTTAAACCTATTTAAAATTTACCTACAGATGAAATTGTACAAAACTTATTACAAGTTCATGATTCTAACTGGATTTGCCGACAATGTAAGTAAAGAGATGAACAGACAGATGTTGGCTAAAACTTATTTGGTCAGCTCAAAAAACGAATATGACTCTCTGCATGGAGGGCACGTCTAACCAGGCGATACGGCGCCAATTTTCACGGTTCATTGCCAATGTTCTCTGGCCCATGTAAGCCGTAGTAACCGATTTCGTATCGTGAAAAATGGTCCAGGAGTTGATTGACATTATAGATGCGGTTTACGCTGTAGATCGATGGACTGAATGTCATTCATGTTGAACTGATATCTGATTTGATGCATTTTTCTCCTTTGTTAGATGATTACTATATTTGTTAGTCATCGACCATGGTGAGATTCGAACCCGGGCCTCATTGTTAGAATGCGAACGTTCTAACAACTCGGTCACATACGTGCCCATACATTTGAGATAGATCTAGAGCAATTGTCACCTCGATTATAGTATGGCCTATCTTTCTAATTCTAGCAAACATCCGTGATCAAACGGGGTTAAATTCTGCCCGCGTCCGCTACAGTGTCACAACTACACTACTTCTTTACTTATTTGCATCACACAGTTAAGTTAATTTCTACAAATAGAAGATTTCACTTATCTTGTCTCTATACTAAGTTTCACGGAAATGACACCCACTCTTCAGGAGACATGATTGTAAATTTTACTTATAGAAGCAAGATAAGTGAACATTTAATTTTATTTATCATTGCTTTTGATGTCGTGTACAATATTTACAAAGTCTGCTTGTCTTAAAATGGTTATCTTCTAGAAATACCCTGGTGGGCCGTCTTTTGTCGAAATACAATCTTTGTTTTATATATATATATATATATATATATATATATATATATATATATATATATATATATATATATATATTAAGACATGTGTTATTAAACACTATGTAACTCTTCTGTCTGATGATCATTTTTCTCCGTTTTTTCTTGCTTCCTCGCAAGTTTCTTAATGTTTGGGTCCAGGTTGTTAAAGTAGAATCCCAGTCGATAGCTTTCTGCTGAGCGCTTTCAGGTGTCCTCAACCATCATCATGGCGTTTGTTTTTGTTTGGACATATGTTATTGGTTGCTTTAGTTTTATAGATAATATTAGACGATATTATTGGGTTAGTTCATTACTGGTAAGGAGGGGGTTGATGTTTTTTTTTTTTATTGGAAGATTAGTTATTAAATATGTTTCATATGTTTTTGCCAGTATTAAATGATATTTTATTCGTGTTGGATTTTGGTTTTTGATGAGAATCGCTTCCAGAATTTGTAGTCGTTTTTTACAGTTGTTTTTATAGAGGATTTTGGTGTTTTTAAACTAAAACAACCAATAACATATCGCCAAATAAACGCCATGATGACAACCGAAAGCGATCGACTGGAAGCTATCGACTGGAAGCTATCGACTGGAAGCTATCGACTGGAAGCTATCGACTGGAAGTTTACTTTAACAATTGGGACACAAGAAACTTAGAAACTTCAAGGATGCAAGAAAAAATGAGAAAAAGATCATCAAGCGGAAGAGTTCCGTAGTCTTTAATAACACATGCCTTAACGACATTATATATATATATATATATATATATATATATATATAGAGAGAGAGAGAGATTCTGTGAGTGAGAGAGAGAGTAGACAGTAATCAACACTCTATGGTGACTATTACTTTCAACCCTGAATGCGATCTTCAGACGCTGTCTTGAGTGAAATTTGCATTATTGCACTGAGACAGAAAACTGACAGTTATCATGCAGTGTTAATTGCTATGTCCATACTGCTTATATCTATAAACGCTCTATCCCTGATATCGAGCACCCTCACCCAGTAAATATAGCAAATTTTAAACAATACATAAACAATATATATTTTAAAGCAATTAGTATTTTTTTAATTCTACATTATTTCTTCGGTGAGAAGTAAATTCCACTCGAACAGATTCTTCCTACGAACCACTGCCCTGCGAAACCGACTTATCAGATGATGTTTCTCGGATTACTATTATCTTAAATTTTTCTGGTCTAAGTATAACCTTTATCTCCCCTTCCTATCCGTATAAAATGTTTCTTAACGTAACCCTCTACCACGAGTGGCTATCGCGCCTTGTACAGGGTTAGCCTTACTGTGATATATATATATATATATATATATATATATATATATATATATATATATATATGAGATTTAAGAATATAATAGTTAAAAAGTAAAGCCGATATTTTTATATAGTGCTAAATATTAAAAATATTAAAATATTATTAAAAATATAGCAATGATAATATTATATGCAGAAAGATTACTTAACTGCAAATATCAATTTTTGATGTTGTTTTCCCAACTTTGAATTTTCTTGGAATTGTCCATTCTTCAAACGATCTGTTGTTTGAATGTTTATTTTCAATTTTTTTCAATTCTTTCAATTTTTTCGCGTTTTCTTTAATCCGTTGTGCACACACGCACGTTCACGAGTTAAATATAATTCTATAAGTTTAATCATGAACTTATGAACTTCAGCTTGTACACAACGAATTAAAAAGACGCGAAAAAATTGAAAAAAATATCGGAAATAAACTTATTTAAACAATAAACCGCTTGAAAAATAGACAATTCCCAGAAACTTCGAAGTCGGAGAAACATCAAAAATTGATATTCACTGTTAAGTATATATATATATATATAAAATAATAGGAAAGAACAGTGATATTTATAGTTCAGAGATTCTTAGCTTTTATTTTTATTTTTAAAAAACAGTGTTCAATACGGTCCGTAAAGCTTCTTAAAAATCACTTGATAATGGAACGAAACTCTGTATTGTAGATTTAATTTTTAAATTTAATCTAGATTTAGAGATTTCCGTTTTGAAACAAAGGATATTCTGTGCCGCGATGGAATCATATTTCTAAAATAATAATTATAATATCTACAGTTAAGTAATCTTTCTATAAATATATATATATATATATATATATATATATATATTTATATATATATATATATATATATATAGTGGTTATACATGTTTGAGTAGACACCCTATTTTTCCTCGATCTCATGTCCAGTAGGCATTAACTTCACTCTTAAAAAAAAACATGGATGCCGACTCCAATACGTGTTCCCATTAACATAAGGTTTATAGTTATAAGAAATAAAGTCGGATTAAAAAATCAATTAATTACTTTAAAAAATACTTTGTTTACTTTTCGGGTATGAAAATAAAGTTGGTAGATATAGATTTCGAAAGGTTGCAACGAGAGATGAAGATGTGAAGAGGACAACTGAGTCTTGCTTTGTCATGCTGGCTACCCGTAGCGTAATAGGGAAAAGAGAATACATTTTTTTTTATTCTTACCGCGAGGCACATTTCCTTTAGTAAGTCTCCTTGACAGTGGACATTAATTTCACTGTTTAAAAAACAGTGATCTATACGAATACGTGTACCCATTAAATCTAGTGCGTTTAATAAGAAATAGATAAGCACACATACGCCGGTTACCCTGAAAGAGAAAGCATCTATTTTATTATATACTATGATTAACTTTGCTTTGTTACATTGCCATAAATATAATGAATCCAATAATAATCGAACTTCATTCTTGATGTCATGGGTGGATGGTCATTGTGCAGCAGTTGATGTTCAACCTTCCTGTCGATAATATTTTTCTTATTACAGCTTGGTGGTAGTCTGGCAAGATAGATACAAAACTAAGATGAATCACTAAATTCCTCTTTGCGGAAAGATTACACCATTGTCATTCATTGGTTCTGTCTGTTTACAAGGACCAGTGGATGTGAGAACAGTTATGCGCTTGGTAATGCGTTTTAACAATAGCGACAGTTATAAGTGTGTACAATGAGTGCTACCCATCGGGCGGCCCTGCACAGCAGCTAACCCAGAAGATAAACCGCTTTTGTTCATTGCTGGCGAAAATGCTTAGTCAATGGTTGCAAACTTCTTCTAGTCAATGGTGTGCTATTTTAATACTTATATTTGTTGTAGTTTCCGTGCGAATAAATAGAAGTTCATTCCTTTTGAAGAACCCCTAAGTTTATCTCACTTATTCTTTGTCAGCCAAACCAACATATAACAACGTTTTGCTTTCTGCTCTCCTTGCAATAAATTATGAATCTTTACTAATGAACAAGCATAAATCATTTATGATTAATATTAGATATATACGATGCAGGACCAGAAGACTAAATTTCCGAATGGGCACGAGCATTTGTTTTATATGATTAGGTGACAGAATGTTGGTTTTTGTCGAAATATTGAAGGTAAAATAGAAAGAAAGCACTACTTCGAATATTATTCATGGCATCCTGAACATAAAAAGCGATGACGACCAACTTTTTGTTTCGTCCATCCTTTGTCCTTAACCCGCACATCAATCCCCGACCTCAATCACAGGCTAATACCAATATTTCAATATTGTCTAATTGATTCATGACCATTTCCCACAAAAAAAAAAGACTCGTGACTGTAAATGTAAGCCAGTTTAGCCTTAAGGTCTCTCTGAATGTCTCGTACTGTTAGAAAGTCTCTGGGGAGAAAGAGATTTGATTTAGGTGGGTTAAAAGGGATCTTAACGTTCCAGGTAGTGGGGCTGGACTTTGTGGTGAGTGGGTGTCTACGGCGCCTGATTCTGTATCCCAGAGACTAATGTAGTTTAATAAGATTATTGCATGAATGTGGGGAAAAGATTTGCAAATGACGTAAAGAGAATAAGAAAGTAGCGATGAAGATTGTTTATAGGAACGACAACGCGTGCGTGTGCAGGCACACACGCTCTAACAATTATTGCTTGATTGGACAAAGATTACAGGCTAGAGAGAAGAAGGAGCTTTATTATTACTATTCACTACCGTTTATACGGAACAAGGACTGGAATGAATGAAAAAGAAAAAAGGGACTAATCTATTGTAGCATATTCGAATCGAAAATGTCACCAAATTGAAGCGCTACGGGAAAGGTAGTTACTGATAAAGAAAATTTTCGAGGAAATTAAAAAGGAATAAAGATGGAAAAGTTAGTTAGGAGATGCGGCTGGAGCAACAATTAAAAAATTACGCGAGGGAATTACTAAGATAAACTAAATATATAAAGATCCAGCTGTATAATGAAGATGAAGAATATATAACACTACAAAAAGAAAAACACAGATAATGATAATTGTATGGCAATATTAGCCGTTTCCTTCCACATTTGTT
The DNA here is from genome assembly GCA_963932145.1 of Acanthosepion lycidas. Lineage (NCBI taxonomy): Eukaryota > Metazoa > Mollusca > Cephalopoda > Sepiida > Sepiidae > Acanthosepion > Acanthosepion lycidas. The sequence continues at coordinate 66,353,546 of OZ010596.1, read as the reverse complement.
TTATTCAGCATGTGTTTCATTCGGCAATCACTGAGCTAGGATCCAGTACTACATTCAACTGAAATTTTTTTAAATATTTCTATTACAGGTTAAAAATTCTTTAACCGAAATTCTTGTGAACGGGAACGCTTCGGTTTTCAGATTATTTATTTATTTTTTATTTTTTTGAATACAGGCTATTAAATTTGTGTATAGCATCTATAAAATTGGGCATCTTCAAAATGCAACCCAAGCATAAACACAATATCCTTTTATATTTCATAACACAGCTTATACATATATCTTGAAGGTGGTCTTATATAAATAATATATACGCTGAAAGTAGTTTATATAAAATTAAATAACTAAATTGTACATTCAGACATGTAATAACGCTAGTCATGTAATGCTAACATGGATTTTTAAGTGGTGAAATTAAGATTTCATGTAAAATAATGTTGTACTTTCTGTACGTGTACGAAAAATGTTTGCTACTTCCAAAAAATACATAAATGAAGAACCTCTTGACATTTTGAACAATATCTTTACTGAGCACGAAACATCTAATACCTAATCCACGAACGATGGTGTTGCTATGATGAGCAGTAACAAAAAACGGGCGCCAACGTAGCCTACGTAACTGGGGCGGATGAGCGTCCCTACAACAGCTGCACCTCATCTAGGAACCTTCCCAGTGCTTTCTGACTTTTTTTCATTTTTGACAAGTCATGTTAGCACCTGAAAAACTTTTGGATTTGGGAAGTTTTCGGATTTGGGAAGTTTTCGGATTTGGGAATTTCGGATAAACGATACTCAACCTGTAAAATAATTTTTTAGGAAAATACATTTCTCAAGTCCAGTAACTGTTATCACTTTTTCAGATATTGATGTGGGCTTCCTGTCTAACCTTTTGTTTGAAGTGTTGTGGAACGTCAGCATCTTGACTTATTGCTTTCGAGTTCCATGTAATATCCATTTTAGTTGTTGTTGCTGTTGAAAGTCCTCATGTGCGACGGTTTCTGTTTTCTGGTAGAGTTCTTTGTAGCGCCAGAAACAAACAAGGACGATTCTCTCCAAGATCTACACAATCCGTTCGTTCGAAGTAATTCTTAGAATAAAAGTAAACATTTTTAAGTTCTGAATAAGGTCATTACATTGCAACCGTTTTCATAGTTAGTGCTGTTAAAGATGGGTTCTTTCATTTACCATGACAAGTACTTCAGTTATTTTAAGATACTCAATGTTAGAGTTAATGGTAATATTGGGCATTTCCTTATAAGGAAACACTCGGTATTCATTACCAAACTGCTGGTCAGTAGAAATTTACAAAATCTTTCTATTAATTTTTATTTCAGAAAATAGGTTTCTCAACTCCAGTAGCTGTTATCGTTTTTTCCAGTATTGATAAGGGTTTCCTTCCTAACCTATTAGTTGAAGTAATGTGGAATGTTAACATCTTGATTATGTCATTGTTTTCTCTTCAAGTTATATGTGACATTCATTTTTTTTTATTGTTGGTGCTGTTGAAAGTCCTCAAGTGATAGGATTTCTGCCATTTGGTACAGTTATGCTTAATTTGTGATTCTGTAGCGTCAGTTCAAAACGTTGGAAGGAGGATGGTATTCATCAAGACCCACACGCCTCACTCGCTCAAATCCATTTAACCATTAATCTGAGAAAGATGCTTATACTTACACACAGAAAGAGACATTTCAAATATATGAGGGAAATTACTGCAGAAAGTGGGCCTGGTGAATCTAATACTCATAGGGCATGGTGGAGGCAAGGGAAAACAGCAAGTAACCTATTTAATGAGTTTATATACCGTACACGTGACCATTGTTACGCTACCATCGTTATTACACTGAACCAACCTTCTTTACTCCAATGAGGAAGGTGTTGTCGCATGGTCGGAATACCCGAGACCGGGCACACTTTCTTTCATCTAAAATGACAAGAATTCCGTAAAAAATTACTAAATCCTAGAAACTTTTCTTTCTTACACTAGAATCCATATGTTCTATTTTTTTCTCCTCGGTTGGTTCCAATAAAAACTTTTTATTTGCCAATTTAAGTTTTGTAAATTCCATGAGGAGAAACAGTAAGAAATAATGGAGGGAAATGTGTAGATTTTCAAACAATGTTGATTTACATGTTTTAAAAATCAGCATTCGAAATTTAGCTTTTCGTCTGAACGTTAACCACTACTGCCGATAGGAAATACAAATTAATTTTATTTTTTGAATCACTTCACCCAAACAAGGCAATAAAACCACTAAATCACAAATGGCCACAGAGTGTGAGAGAATATGAGAAAAAGAAAAGCATTATTAAGAAGACAGAAGATAACGATTGACATATCCAACATTGTTCAGACTTTGCAATCTCTTTGTTGGGAAAGAGATTTACTGGATTACTCTTGGTGGTGGTTGTAGAATGGATCGGTCAAAATGTATTAGCAACAAGTATGCAAAGAAAAAGACTTGTGCGTTTGAACAATGTTGAATACATTTTGCTTTAAACGACTTTCCATTCAGACCAATTATACTCATATCTCAGCAATTAATCAAGTTTTTATTTACTAAACTGGACTTTACCTGGAACAGACCACCGCAAATGAGAAGCCAAGAAAATGTGACGTGACTTCCGAAGCGAACATCCTACGGTAGAATTCGAAATTTGAACTTGGACAGCTGGATTTACTTCACAGATCATAATTACGAGGCTTGTCCGAAATTTTAGGCTACCAATACTTCAAACACTCGTCCCATGTCAGCAACATCAAATAATCTAATCAAGTAACTTCTCGCATAATTTTTATACTATTCTTTGAAAAAGAAAAAAACATAGAAAAAATCCAATGAAACATATTTTCAATATGATACAAGGTAAAAAAAAACACCATTTATTTTATTGTCTTGTACTTTAAAGTAACTCACAAAACGAATAGAAATCTTTATTGTTACACAACGACTTAACCCGAGGATAAAGTCTTCGGATCTTAATTCTTCAAAAGCCAGCTTATCTCGTTAATACGAGTTGCAATGTATAAAATAGAATGTTATTGAAAAGTGAAGGGTGTTTGAATGTGGTAAGAGGTATTTTCAGGTAGTGTGCAAATGAAATCCTAGTGAAGTGCATCGTGGAGTTAGGGTTTCAGCAGTTTGTGGGAGTCATAATTTCGGAATATATCTCGCGTTTTTTGGTGATGGTATTAACAAAATTTTTAATTTTTTCTTCACTATCTACATTACATTTTCACGTACGTTCCACCTCGAAAAGGCCTTCTTTTGTTAGACTAATCCTTACCACCCTGATAATATTGTCATACACATGCCTTGTGACCCACCCACTAAATTACATCGTGGTCCGATGTCTCCCGCCTCATTTTTTGCAAATTTTTAATTCTTTATTTGACCCTAACCCTAAACAGCTCAGCCTCTATCCACCTCTAATCTTCCAATCGAAGCAAGGAAATTTACCTATAGCCCGAAGGTAACAAGATAATAACTATTTGCGCGTTTTAAGGGGGGGGATAATAAGGCATGAAAGGGATTAAAATAAAGGGGACGAGGGAATTACTTGCAAAAATCATTTTGAATATAAAATAAAAAAAAGATTTATTTTATAATCTGAGAAATCATTATTTCCTGCGATAGGAAAAAATAAATAAAATATCAAATTATATACAGTGGAAGATAATTTCGAAAGTTATTGTGAAATTTTCATTTTGCTATAACAGCTGAAATGTTTACATAGAAAGATTTCATAATATTTCAATGTCAAAAGTCATTCCTGTAATGCACAGCTATGTTGGTAAATCCGTCGACGGAAACATGTTATATCAACTTATGAAAATGATATCTAATTGGATTGATTTTAAAACCTAGTTTTACTCTCAGTAAAACTTCTGTTGACGAAATGGACGCAACGCAAATATACCCCTGTAAACCCTTTATGATTTTTGTTAAGCAAAATCAGCCCCCTAAAATGTTGATAATGCAAATACATTGCATATAAAAGGTATGGTTGAGAAACAATCCTTTTGCAGTAAACTGTGCGCTTTAAGACCTAGGCTAGCCGAAAATACTTCTTATTTCCGGCGAGTGCAGAAATTTAACATTTTACATATTTCTGTTAGCGCACTTAAATTTATGTACGACGCTTACTCTAGATCCAATCGGAATTTTATCGTAATTTGAAAACAAATAGCCATTTTTTGAACTTGTAAAAACAATCCTCAGCATCTATAATTCTATTAATTCTATAATTCGCGCCGTACATACATTTGAATGCCTTAAGTGTAACGTTAGTTACATCAGTGAGACGTCTCTGTAGATTCCTGTACTTGTTATGTAGAGGGGTGGATGGGTGTGCCTATGAAATTCTCCTAAAAGTTTCTAAGGTTATCTTGGACAGTTACAGGGTTTGTTTTTTTTTTCCTTTGGTTTCTGGTGTATACTCATTTCTTTCCGGGTCCCGAACAGAGACCTAAGGTCAGAAATGCCATGACATTTTCCACTAAACAGTTTTATAAAAAAAATCACACATATTTTACATAGATAAAGCCCTTCGTCAGGTGTGGGCTGTAATTGTGAGTACATTTTTTTTTATTTCTTTAAGGCATGGGCTACCAGGGATTCCTTCACCGAGTCTATTAGAATATTTTCCAATCAATCTGAAAGCTCCAACCACATCTGTTATTGTTAATATCCTCGCGCGCCACATTTTTTAAATTTCCTTTTCAATGTTCTTGTATTTTGATAGTTTTTTTTTTTTTTAAAGATCTTCAAAGATACATTGCAGCCTTCAGGGACTGCCATATCTATAAAGAGGCACATTTGTCTTTGTGATCTCTAATCACGATGTCAGGGCGATTTAGCTTTCATTGTTCTGTCTGTGTATATTGTAAAGTCCCATAAAATAGCTACAGGTCCTATCTCCGTAACCTGGTCTCGGTGGTGTTCATACCAATTTCTTGCAGTAAGTGTTGCAGATTTTCCAGTGCAGATATTGGCCCACTCTGTCGTGCCGTATTTTATATTCAGCGGGACCCAATACCGCGCAACCTGGTGGTCAATAGTTTCTGGATATTTATCACAGAATCTGCATTTAGGACTAACACGATTTTTCAGTAGTATGCTTTGTAATTTCTAGCATTGGTCCTGTGCAGCAAAAATAAAACTTTCGGTTTCAGATTTTAACCGTGCCCTACGTAGCCACTGATGGGTGCGGAGTTTGTTTACATCAACTTGTTTGATACGGCCAGAGTACTGACCATGAAGCGGTTTACCTTACCATCATTTCTGTATCAGGTCGGTTATTTTTGCCTTTGCTTTCTATTTTCAGTATTTTGCAGCTTCAGCCGGTGTATTATGCTTTACTTGTATCTCTTCACCCATTTGAAACGCCATTTTGAACTACTTGGCTTCCTTTATTACTGAATAAAGTCGTGTACTAGTTTGACACAGATCATCACACAGTCTTCTGTAGTTTCTAGGTATCTTTGAAGGCCAATTGTTGTAGTTTTGTAAGCCAATTCTAGTCTGCCTCCTTCGGATCTCGACACATACAGACGAGGAACATTAGCTTTGGGATTATGTATGCGGTGGCAGGTGAGAAGCATTCTCGTTTTACCGTCCATTCGCTTAATGTCAGTTATGGTCCGGTTAAGAATATTGAAACTGTATTGCACCACAGGTACAGACAAGGCGTTTATATGGCTGATATTCTGTTATTATTATTATTATTATTATTATTATTATTATTATTATTATTATTATTAACACTTCACTGATTATTATCACATTATAATTGTTCTTCAGTTTCTTAGTACGTTACACCCTGCCTCAAAAATAATGGAGTATCCCTTTTTGATCAGAACAAATATATTAGAGACGCTGTTTCGTTTCAGTAAGAAAAAGAAAGAAAGAAAGAAAAGAGATGATAACACTCTTATGTGTTTAACATCTGCTTAAATGAAATGGAAAATTATGTCAATTTTTAATTTGTACCATCTTACGTCTTTAAGTTATGACTTGCGTTCATATTTCTGATTGTTATATTATTTATAAAATTTAGTTGTCAAATATTTATATCTGTTCTGATCAAAAAGGAATACACCATTATTTATTTAGTTGTCAAATATATATATCTGTTCTGATCAAAAAGGAATACTCCATTATTTATTTAGCTGTCAAATATATATATATCTGTTCTGATCAAAAAAGAATGCTCCATTATTTATTTAGTTGTCAAATATATATATATATCTGTTCTGATCAAAAAGGAATACTCCATTATTTATTTAGTTGTCAAATATTTATATCTGTTCTGATCAAAAAGGAATACTCCATTATTTATTTAGTTGTCAAATATATATATCTGTTCTGATCAAAAAGGAATACTCCATTATTTATTTATTTGTCAAATATATATATCTGTTCTGATCAAAAAGGAATACTCCATTATTTATTTAGTTGTCAAATATATATATCTGTTCTGATCAAAAAGGAATACTCCATTATTTATTTAGTTGTCAAATATTTATATCTGTTCTGATCAAAAAGGAATACTCCATTATTTATTTAGTTGTCAAATATATATATCTGTTCTGATCAAAAAGGAATACTCCATTATTTATTTAGTTGTCAAATATATATATCTGTTCTGATCAAAAAGGAATACTCCATCATTTATTTAGTTGTCAAATATATATATCTGTTCTGATCAAAAAGGAATACTCCATTATTTATTTAGTTGTCAAATATATATATATCTGTTCTGATCAAAAAGGAATACTCCATTATTTATTTAGTTGTCAAATATATATATATATATATCTGTTCTGATCAAAAAGGAATACTCCATTATTTATTTAGTTGTCAAATATATATATATATCTGTTCTGATCAAAAAGGAATACTCCATTATTTATTTAGTTGTCAAATATATATATATATATCTGTTCTGATCAAAAAGGAATACTCCATTATTTATTTAGTTGTCAAATATTTAATGATGCAATAGGGGATTTTTTATGGGTAGTCGTGGAGCTTGCAAGGAGCTTATTCAATCAGTAATTTAGGAATTAAGATTCAAACAGAAAATTCAAACAGGAAAACCGTATAATTTTCACGGGTATTCCGAATATGAATCATTCGCACTAATATACCTTCATTCTCTTTCCATATTTCAACCAAATAATTAATTCTTCAGCTTTCTTAGTGTTTATCTAATGTTCTGGGATTAAGTATTTTCATTATTCTATAGTAATGGTAATATTAGCCGTTTCCTTATAAAGAAACATTCAGCATTCACTGACCGAGCAGTCACTACTACGGTCGGTGTAAAATTATAAAATCTTTCTCTAAAGATTTTATTTTTGGAAAATAGTTTTCTCAAGTCCGGTACTTGTTATCACTCTTTCCAGTATTGATGGGAATTTCCTTCCTAACCTTTTGTTTGAAGTAGTATGGAATGTCAACATCTTGATTATGTTATTATTTTCTCTTTGAGTTACATGTGCTATCCATTTTAGTTGTTGTTGTTGTCGTCGTTAAAAGATTTCAAGGGACGCAGTTTATGTTGTTTGGTAGTGTTCCTTGTTTCTGATTGCGTAGCGCTGTCCCACAAGGTTCAAATGAGTGTAGTCTTCGCCAAAACCTATACACTTCACTTGCTCAAACCAGTGAACTTCTGGAGAGCCTTAATTGTCTGTCCTGAAGGGACACGGCTCATATAAGAAGAAGGTAAGGATTACAGGACTTTACACCCATATGAGAATTGTCAGAGCACATCAAAAGGAAAGTGACCAAAAGATCATGGCTCTCGACAACTTCCTATCTTATGTGACTTTTAGCAATTTTCTCCCTTTGCTAAGACTCCCACACCCGGTTCCAACATCCATTCACACAAGCTCGTCAGGTAAGTGGCTCCCTGCTTTCCCCTATCTTTCTTGCGTTTACTATGCTCCATGAGGGTTAAATATTTCAAGCCTTCCTTCCTCATGTGACCAAGTAATCTCAGCTGTCTTTTCCTGATTCTGAGTAGTTTTTTCTGTTGCCATTTTCTTTAAGACTTTCTTGTTGCTTACTTAATCGGTCCATAGAATTTTCAGTATCTATTTCTAGAATCATTATTCTGCTGACTGTATTTTTCTCCTCATCCGTGGAGAGATTGTCCAACATTCACTGTCATATAATAAGATGGATATCACATAGCAATCTAGTACTCTTCTCTTTGTTTCTAATAATATTTTTAGTTTTTCAGTGCCTTGTCTACCTTTTAGAATACTTCCAACATTAATTCGATGCGTGTTCGGGTCTCAGTAACGTATTTTCCATCCTTTGTTAAAAGGTAAGCTTAAATATTAATGCAATACTTAAATGCGGTGATCAACTTTGAGTTCTCCTGTAGTTTATTGTTGCTTATCACATCTACTCCTCCTTACCTATTGTGATGAAGGCCCAATCAAGAGCCCTCCTCAGGAGCTAGCTTAAATGCCTCCGGATTGCATACAAAAAACCTACCAGCATAAATTCATGTACACAAGAGCGAATGCCCATATTACTACAAAATAGCAATTATAACAAATCTAATACATCGTGCAGAAACTAATTCATCCACAAAACAGATTTTTTACAGTGAACTAAAGAATATAAAACAAACACTTATTAATAATAGCTTTCCAAACTATATAGTTGATGAACACATAAGATGCTTTCTTAGAAATTTCAATACTAAGCAAATAGTACATAATACTGCTTCTACTAATCTCAAACATATTAATCTCCTATATCGTAATCAAATGCATACTAATTATAAACAAGATGAAAATATACTAAAAAAATTAGTAAATACTAATATGTCTACAACAGATCCTAGCAAAAAAATTAAGTTAATCATATACTACACTAAATCTAGTATATCCAACTCAATTATTCGCAATGATTCTTCTTCCCCGGTTAGCAATTTGCAAAAAACCAACATAGTTTACAAATTCAAGTGTCCTTTGGGAGATTGTATCTTCAACGAATTAAATAATATTTATGTTGCTCACACCACAAACTCGCTTTCACGACGATTGACACTACATTTGAATGATAACTCTAATATTTTTAGGCATTTAAAACAACATACCTGGCCGCATACACAATTCCGTAAAATCCTTGTAGAAAACGCAACTATACTTAAACATGAAAACAATAAACAAAAGCTAAAAATCCTTGAAGCTATATACATAAAACAGTTGAAACCTAACCTGAACAAAATAAACTATGAAATCTTCACAAATATTCTTAAATGTCTATAATTGGTAACAGAAGCTATTGGTTTATACCAACGGCTTCCCATACTTATTACTTCTCGAATTCACTCTCGCGTGGTCATGTGTGACGTCATGAGCTGCGGTGCGATTTTCGCTTCCAGCGTCTTATATGCACGTGTTTATCGTTGCTTGGAAATCATCCATGTAAACAGAAACAGACTATCATCACTTTCTTGTCCGTGTATTACATAATATATTGTACTGTAATTGTCATCTTTGATAATGGCTTATGTAAGCCGAAAGCTTAGATTGGATTAAAACATATGTATCAATATTGTGATTTTCTTTCTTCGTTTAATGATAATGTTATTAATCTTATCAGACGTTATGAAAATAATTTACATAAAATATATAGACAACACATGTCTATATTATTTAATGAAACATGTATGAATATAAATATATATATACATATATATATATGTGTGTGTGTGTGTGTTGTTCTTTTTTCATTAAATGACCTCGAAGCCCTCTCTCGAATTCTCTAATCTCTCGGTGCTTATATTAAACGGACTCTGTTATTATATTTAATTTTTCTTTCCTTGTACTCTTTTCTTTCTCTGTTTTTCACTTTATTTAATCACTTTTTATTTCTGTTTCTTTCTTTATCTCTTTATTAATTTCTTCATCTTTTTTCTTCTTTTCTTGTTCTTTCAGTCATTCAGTCTGTTCGTCTTTTTTATTTTCCTCTCTTTGCTTCTCCTTCTCACAATGTCTCGCCTTTTTTTCAATCTTATATATATATATATATATATATATATATATATATATATATATATATATATCTTTTATTTCTAGTTGTCATTTTCTCTGTATTTTCTCTTTCAGTATTTCTCTGTCTTTGTTTTGCCATTCTACCCAGTCTTTCTTTCTACTCAGTTTTTCTTTCTTTCTTTCTTTCTTTCTTTCTTTCTTTCTTTCTTTCTTTCCATCCAGTCTTTCTTTCCAGTCTTTCTTTCTTTCCATCCATTCTTTCTTTCTTTCTTTCTTTCTTTCCAGTCTTTCTTTCCATCCAGTCTTTCTTTCCAGTCTTTCTTTCTTTCTTTCTTTCCAGTCTTTCTTTCTTTCTTTCTTTCTTTCTTTCTTTCCAGTCTTTCTTTCTTTCTTTCTTTCTTTCTTTCTTTCTTTCTTTCTTTCCAGTCTTTCTTTCTTTCTTTCTTTCCAGTCTTTCTTTCTATTCAGTCTTTCTTTCCATCCAGTCTTTCTTTCCATCCAGTCTTTCTTTCTTTCTTTCTTTCTTTCCATCCAGTCTTTCTTTCTTTCTTTCTTTCTTTCTTTCCATCCAGTCTTTCTTTCCAGTCTTTCTTTCTTTCTTTCCAGTCTTTCTTTCTATTCAGTCTTTCTTTCCATCCAGTCTTTCTTTCCATCCAGTCTTTCTTTCCATCCAGTCTTTCTTTCCAGTCTTTCTTTCTTTCTTTCTTTCCAGTCTTTCTTTCTTTCTTTCTTTCTTTCCAGTCTTTCTTTCTTTCTTTCTTTCTTTCTTTCTATTCAGTCTTTCTTTCCATCCAGTCTTTCTTTCCATGCAGTCTTTCTTTCTTTCTTTCTTTCTTTCTTTCTTTCTTTCTTTCTTTCTTTCTTTCCATCCAGTCTTTCTTTCCAGTCTTTCTTTCTTTCTTTCCAGTCTTTTTTTTTTCTTTCTTTCTTTCTTTCTTTCTTTCCAGTCTTTCTTTCTATTCAGTCTTTCTTTCCATCCAGTCTTTCTTTCCATCCAGTCTTTCTTTCCAGTCTTTCTTTGTTTCTTTCTTTCTTTGTTTCTTTCTTTCTTTCTTTCTTTCTTTCTTTCTTTCTTTCTTTCCAGTCTTTCTTTCCATCCAGTCTTTCTTTCCATCCAGTCTTTCTTTCTTTCTTTCTTTCTTTCTTTCCATCCAGTCTTTCTTTCTTTATTTCTTTCTTTCTTTCTTTCTTTCTTTCCATCCAGTCTTTCTTTCCAGTCTTTCTTTCTTTCTATCCAGTCTTTCTTTCTTTCTATCCAGTCTTTCTATCCAGTCTTTCTTTCTTTCCTTCTTTCTTTCTTTCTTTCTTTCTTTCTTTCTTTCTTTCCTGTCTTTCTTTCTTTCTATTCAGTCTTTCTTTCCATCCAGTCTTTCTTTCTTCCAGTACGTCTGTTATGACTATATACAGTGCTTGGAACAATTTGAAGATCAGTGTCGTCTTGCGCTTTCAACGGACACCAGTAGTCGGTGTTCGAGCCCAGTTCAATTATGTTGATTTTTAATGGTAGCCAAAATCCTCTTTGCTTGGAAGAATGGCGCTATGTCATATGCTTCCAAATGTATTTTTGCTCTCTCCTGTACAAATCTAAATTTCATAATATCTATAAACTTAAATGTCCCTGGTTTTTATTCCGAACCTAAATAACGTTTACTTTAATTTTGAACTCGTTCGGTCAAACTTTCGGCCAACCAAGTGATTCAACAGTTAGCGAACATCTTTTTACTTCCCGTTAATGGTCAACATATTCTGCAATGTCCATGAGTAATAGTTGTCTCCCGCAAATTTTCTGTTCCCTTCAAATCACCGACCAATCCAAACTTCCACTCTGCTTTGAGAAATAAATGAATGATTATCTCAAGAAGACTTAAGGAATTAAAAACAAAGAAATGATTGAATGAATGGATACTTGTGAGGACGTGAGGATATTGGAAGGGGTTTGACAAAGTTTGCACTAACGCACAGCCGGGGGTGACAGATGACACAGATAACGACTGTTTAAATGTGATACAGGTGTGCTAATTGAATTAATCTCAGTACACGTCTCTTGCCATTTTTTGAGTTGTGATTTTTTTTCTTATTTTAACGTACTCCTGGTACAGATATTATTTTTATATTATGTCATAATCATTAATATCAAACTTTTTGCTCCTTTCTTCATGGATATACATCTGTCAGTCTCGGGTTTACATTAATTATCTTTCTGGTTTCTTTCTCTTATTAATTTCTAAATCACCAACATATGCTTTTCTCAGTTTTTTTACAATTTAATTTGCAAACTCAAACTCTCCTTATTCTGTCCTTTCATTGATATCTTATTTTACCCCCTTTCTCTCTTCCTCATCTCTCCCACTCTCTCTTTTTGTCATTTTCTTTTAGTACCATTCACTCGCAATCAGACACCGATACCTTTATACACACCTTCTTTTAACTGCTCACGTTTTCTTTATCCACCCACTTTTTTTCTTCCTGTATTATTTGCTTTTCTGCGTTGAAACTTTAATTTCTTTCTTTCTTACAGGCGCTATCTATCGTGATATTTGTGCTCTATATCATTTTGTTGCTTCCTGATTTTCTATCTTTCATTTCTTACTTCCACCTATTTATCTCTCTCTTCATATATATATATATATATATATATATATATATATATATATATATATATATATATATATATATATATCCGTTATTTTTAATTTATTTTATTTAAACGTTATTTTTATGGATACTCATATTCGAATAGAAGCTCTCTTTTTTAATTTAACGGTATTTTTTTATCAAACTATATCTGCTAGCCTGAATATTCGAGAAACCTCGTCAGAAAAATATACGTCCAGGTATCCTCTAAGAATAACGTTTGAAGTAATAAATATGGCAGATTAAAAATAAATCGATCAATTGTATATATATATATATGTATGTGTGTGTGTGTGTGTGTGCGCATATATATATATATATATATATATATATATATATATATATATGTTTGTATATTGGGGAAATTGTATGACAAAGAGGAAAAGTTTATTTGTGACGCGTTTCGTCCTTCATGACGTCATGGGACTAAATTTGTTATGTCAGAAGAGAGTATGTGTATGACAGAGGAGAGCTGGGATTTTACATTTTTTTTTACACATAAATGCCACTGTGATAAAAGGAGAAAATAATTCACTACGGCGTAAACGTACAGAGAGTGCCTTAAGTCCATCTATAGTAAATTTGTGTCGTGGCTCTTACAACATTTCACCTTTCCTAGCAGATCTTCTAATATCACAGTTTGGAATACCTACTTACAAAAGTGATGCAATGATAAAGAAAATGATACAAAATTTATTTGCCTTGATAAAAAAATTAAATTCCCAGCACCCCTCTGTCGTGCACATGTGTAGTACTTCTAAGAACATATTAAGAATTCCTAAAGGAGGAAACATGTCACAAATAATTTTTTTCCACTTTGTTATAAAATTTTCCCAACAAAAATATATATCATTATCTTAAATATATATATATATATATATATATATATGTGTGTGTGTGTGTGTGTGTGTGTGTGTGTCTGTGTGTGCAAACAAGGTTTCTCTGTTCATTTTTTATTGTATTATTTCAATTTTTTGAAAAGAACGTAACAAATCGAGATCAAAATTATGGACAAACTCTCTGAAGTTGATACTTTATTCTGTATTCAAGTACATTCGACCGTCGCAGTCATTATCAAGAACTGAGTGTTGTTAATTTGGTAGACAAGATTTTGTTGCCATTTTTTCCGCTGCAGAAATTTGAATTAATCCAAGGTGACGTCATGTGTAACGGTTAAATCGAAAATTATGTATCAAATACGTATTAAACGCAGGTAGATTGTTTTAGTTCCACGTGTCATACCTTTTCCGAATTTCTCAGTTATCTCCCTTTAACACAACTCTCCAAGGTTTTGTTCATCACTGCAGTAACCAAGTATGGAACTCACGAATCTTTAAATGTTAAACTTTTATTTAAATTTATACGTGTTTTGAGCACTTTTTGATACAACTGTTTCCTGGTCTAATTCAACCATAACCAATAACTTTATTATTATTATTATAATACACATATATATAATATATATATATTATTATTATTATTATTATTATTATTATTATATATATATATATATATATATATATATATATATATATATATATATATATATATATATATATATAAAATTGCTAATAACATTATATTTAATAGATACGCGTATTTGAGTAGACATCCCTGTTTTTAATCACTGTAATTGGCTTCGACTGTCCTGAGCACAGGGCAATCTTAAGAAATTGCGCCTTTCAGGAAGGATCTAACATGCTTTCCTTTTATATTGGTGAAACCACCTTTAAGATTGATGCCCTTTAGACTGCTCAGCCATGTAGGACTTTACAGCAAAGTAAAACTTAATTATCCTTTTTAAGAAATTTCGTTGTGACATTTTGAAGCCCTTATTTTACATATATATTGATATACCACACCTTTAGTTTGACAATGTATTTTCTTCTAAAATTTTCTATAAATTCATAGTATCGTTATTTAGTGACCAAAGAATTTTCTGTGTTTTCTATGTCATTACGCCACTCTTTCAGATAGACTGTAATTCCATCATAAAATGCTTCCATTTTGGATTTGATTAAATCTTCGACGAATTTTTCAAGTTCTAGAACTTGTTGGAACATCTGTCTCGATAAGGAGTGCCATACGGAGTACAACAAGCGACAGTCTGAGAGTGACTGGTTCTGATAATATAATTGATATGTGGAAGACTTTCCCACGCTAATTCCATGACAGTGTGTTGCCTCGCAATGGTAAGAAGATGACAAGCGGAAACCCACCGGTTGACTTCCTTGCGCAGTAAAAGGTATTTTCTGTTTGAATGCGTCATTCAAATGACGTGACTAATTCATCTCTAGTTCCTTCCAATGTTTTGTTTGTTCTGTCCTACTTCAAAAGATTCTTACAACTCATCAGCTTTTAAGTTCCGAGGTTTTCCAAAGCGTTCTTTGTCCAACAAGTTTCATAGTGCCAAGACCTAATTTCCGCTGCACTTGTCGCAGATTAAACATTCAGAGAAAACAGAGTGCAACCTGCATTTTATATTTAGTCTTTATTTTCACCGAAATAAAGTTAAAAAATTGATCACGTTTCTAATTTGTAACGGAAAGGTGTTACCAGTTTCCTCGGGATTCGGTCGACAATCAACATTTTCAAGATAAGTGAATTTGACACATTAGTTTTTATATATTTATATCCAACACATGTGTTTATATATATTTATATACAGAATAAGAAAGAAAAATATTGTGGTTCGCCATGCGACACGTTCTATATCTGGGGAATAAGTACATTAGAGATGAATGCAGACATGTCTTGTGCATGAGGAGAGAAAGAAGGACTGACTACTTCGCTTTTGTAGAAGTTTATACAGCGACACCTATCGGGCTTTAGAAAACGTTTCCTGACAAGTGGGGCTATCGCTATGCCACAAACTCTTTAACATTATGCACACACAAGGAATAGATAGATGAATAAATTTTTAAAATGCTTTTAAGATTTAAATAATATGTTGTCTGGATGTCACAATTAAGATTTGTATTAACCTATCATCTCTCTCTCTCTCTCTCTATATATATATATATATATATATATATATATATATATATATATATATATATGTATGTATAATAAAATATATATGTATGATCAAATATACTTTTTAAGGTATGCTATATTTATACGTTAAAGTGCTCAATATCAGGGATAGAGCGTTTGTAAATATAAAAGTGGACACTTTTATATTTACAGTCAACCCTGAGACGCCTGACGATTGCGTTTAGGATAAAATACACTGTCGCCTTTAGGTGCTGACTTCAATTACCACTTATATATATATATATATATATATATATATATATATATATATATATATATATATATATATATATATATATATATATATATATATATTCCCAAATTCCGTGTAAATGTACATGATGAAATCGAATTAACAATTAAATTATGAAGAAACCTACCGTTTTGGAGAAGAAAAAATCGAACTTCTTGTTTGCAATTCGTCCTCCATTACAGGCATTGTTTTAATACATTATGACCCGACAAGATTTCCGGCAGCGCAATCAGAAAATTTGGCCTATTTACATCTTTTACAGCAATATCTGTTCTTGAAATCACTACGCATTATCGTATTTTTTTTCTTTTTGATTAGTCTATAACGACAAACTTTAAACAAAAACAAATTAAATAATACAATCAAACCTTTTTTTCTGTGTAGAATAGCAATGACAAATTAAAAGAACAAATTAAATAATAAAAATAAAGCATTTTTTATATTATAAAATTCAAAATAAAACAAAAATTAATGCACAAACTTGGTAAAGTAGAAGGGTTGTTTGTATTATTATTTTAAAAAAAAATTGTCCCCTTTTCTACACAGAAAGAAGTCAAACACAACTCTAACCCTAACCCTAACACCTAACATTAAAGTTAACCCGGTTTATTGTATCATTTAATTTTTTTTTTATTTGTCCCCTTTTCTACAGAGAAAGAAACCCATCCAAACCTCTCCTAATCCTAACACCTAACAGAACTCTAAACTTAACCCAAAAACATAACACTTTATGAAGAGCATGATTATGTACAAAATAAAATTATAAAAAAAAAAAATGCTAGAAACGAAATAAGGGTTTTACTGTATTATTATTTTTTCAATTTGTCTGCTTTTAATTTAAAAAAAAGCTTTATTATATCATTTAATTTGGTCTTTTAATTTGTCATTGCTACTCGAAAGGGAAAAAAGGTTATATTGTATTAGGTTGGTGCAAAAATAATGTCGTTTTCTCACATGTGAGAAAACGACATTATTTTTGCACCAACCTAATATTATTTAATTTGTTTTTGTTATAAATAAAACTACACTTAACAAAAAAAAAAAAAATTACATTTCTATACGGTAGTGCGTAGTGATTTTCTGCAAAGAAAGTCTGTAAAAGAAGTAAATAGGCTAAAATACACCGGAAGTACTACACAGCGTTCATGATGGCGGTAATGGGGGACGAATGACCAACAAGAACTCCGATTTTTTCTTATCGATAACTCCAAAACGGTAGTTTTCTTCATAATTTAATTGTTAATTTGAGTTCAGCATATTCATTTACAAGGAATTATGACGATTATTTTGGAAAATTTTAAGTGATATTTATCGCGGGTTTTAAAAAGCAAATTTACCATATATATATATATATATATATATATATATATATATATATATTGTGTGTGTGTGTGTGTGTGTGTGTACTATCTGGATATTTGCTATTGTCCCGGAATAGAATCCTTTATTTGATTAAGAGTAAAATAATTGAAAGGAAGTTGATGCTTACCTTTTTTGTCAAACGACAAAACTACCAGCTGAGAATTTCAAGAAAATAGCGTCAGTTAAGAAGAGCGTCACCGGTTTGGCTTTCTTTTATCGCTTCCTCAGATACTTTTTTTCCCAGACTGGCCTTTTTCCGCAATAGATTTCTAAAACCACATCGTCCATCAATCACTAGTGTTTTGTTTTGTTTATTGTTTTCGTTTCTTTTGGGCTGCCGTTTTTCCTTTGGCATTTTTTCTGACTTCGTTTTTATTTTTTATTTTTTTGTTATGTGTGCGTGTGTTGGGGTGGGGGTTGTTATTTGTTTTTCTGTTGTTTTTTTTTGTTGTTGTTTTGCGTGTTTTCTCGACTGTCTTTTTTGCTGGCGTTTTTAGTTTGGCGTTTTTTTGGGGTTTTTATTTTTGTTTGCTGTCGTTTTTGTATTTTTTTTACGTGTTTCTTTTAGTGTTTTGTTTGTTTGTTCGTTTTTTACTGGTGTTTTTCGCTTGGCTTTTTTGTTCTGTTAGCATTTTTTGTTTTTGCGCGTGTTTTTATTCTGCTTGCATTTTCGGCTGACGTTTTTTGTTTGGGCGTTTTTATTTTCATTTATTTGCCATCGTTTAAAAGAGCTACAGATGTGCGCATATTGATTATCGGCGATTAAAGTAGGATGGATAAGCTGTGTTCAAATTCCGGTTGATGTCGTTGCGTTTACTTTCGCACAAATACTCTTGGGAAAGGCATGAATCCATATCTTTTCTCTTCTACCTATGGGTTAAATTACATGGTAGACTGGACTCTGTAGCTTGTTACTATTCGATCTACTAGAAGAAAAACCGGTTGCCGGTGGAGCGAGGAACTCCACGCTAAAAAGGCCTAGTTACTATGGAAACAGAAATACTTATCTCCTTATTAAGGTTTTATTTATGAAACCAGAACCCGGATACGTTTTCCCGAGATCCACCCCAAATTACATTTGATTTTAACTTTTCTTCAACATTAAACGAACAAAGGTGGCAGATATTTTTATTAATTAAACCTTAAATATTAACACTGAACTTGTGAATTAAAATGTCTAGACCATTGCCAAGGCATTTATCTTGTATACTTTGATTAATGATCGACTGGCTTTCAACGAATATTGTTATTATTAATCGATTTTGACACTTAAATTAAAGTAGAAGAATCACGTGACACGTTTATAGCTTCAGTAAGTCAGTAATAAATGTTGGATAATATTTTAGTTCAGATTTCGATTTCATTAAAATTTTCACAACTGGGATCATTTATCTTGATTATACATTGTTTACTGACTGGTCCTGGGTATTAACACTTTTCAATTTAGGGTCTGTTTAAATTAAATGACAGTTGATTCGAATGGAAACGTTTTAATTTTTGCAACTTGATTAAAATCGCAAATTTTATTAATATCGGTTCATTATCGCATTATTTGAGTACGTCCTTGTGTGTATATATATATATATATATATATATATATATATATATATATATATATATAAGACAATCAAATACTTTACGAAGGTCGTTTTATACAATTTATCTGAAATAAGCTATTAAAAACTTTTGTTAGTTCTCTTTTTTTTAAAAAATACTAACAGAATTTTTAATTTAACGTAAAAAAGAACACAAAACAATTCCAGTTCAAAGCATGTATCAAAAATTGGCTCAAAATCTTCAAAAAATTCTTTATCAACCATAGATAAATTTTAAAAGGAAATTAATAAACATGTCTATCCAATCCATTTTTATACAGGCCGATTTAAAAAAAAAATAACGACATAGAAAAACACAAAGTGACCCAGTGGAATACAGAAGTCAGCAGTCACGACGTTCCGTTTGTCCTTAGAAGCGCTGCCCTTATTGAAGTAACTTGCTTCGATAATAAAAAGAGACCTGATACTGTTTAATATAAAAGGAAACCGATAATAATTTACGATAGGAGTAAGAAAGAACTTTTTCAAATCGACTTTCATTCCTACAGCACTCCTCTTTATTATTTTCAGATCAACTCAAAAAATGTACCTACTCTGAAAGTATCTGATTTCATTGAATTTAATCTTAAAAGTGGAATTAATACAGGAATATATATTCTTCCTTACACACATAAGAAAAGAACATCACTAAAACGAACTTTAACTTTAATGTAGCTACAAAAGAAGCGTCTGGTTAGAAAAGTCAAATTACTGCCTTTAAACAACAAATTTCCCAGTAATTTGTAGCCAAATGGTATAACACGTCAGGCTATATGACGGTTCGGTGTAGAATACAGGTTCGTATTCCTGTCAGAGGACATATTTTCTTTCAAATTTCTCGGACCTTTATGTACAGAGCATTTACTTAAATATTTGTATCGATGTAAAAAAAAAAAAAAAAAAGCGTATAAACAGAAAATATATTAAAATAATTGACGGATTTAGTCCAGTTCATAATATATTGTATGTGGAGCATCAATCCTTGCTTTATGCATGTAAAAGTTTAGATAACTAAAAATAATATATATGTAAAAAGACAATATGTATAAAGATAAGTATTCTTTTTGCCTTTATTCAGTATATATATATATATATATATATATATATATATATATATATATATATATATATATATATATATATACTGACAATCGAGTTTAAGCATGTAACCGTCGGGTGTGGACTTCAATATTTACATACGCTTCATCATCCCTGATACTGAGCACTTTAACCCATAGATATAGTATACCTTAAGACTATATTTTTATCATATATATATATATATATATATATATATATATATAAACGAAAAGAATCTGATTAGAGAACTCGAAAAGATTATTATAATACATATTACATAGATGTTTCATTGAATAATATAGACATAATGTCTTTTTATTGATATGATAATTTTTATTCAATAAAACATGTTTGAATGAATATATTATGTCTAAATATACGTATAAGCAACACCAATGGCAATATTAAAACAGAATAAATCTAATTGCCGAAAAGGCATTATCTGTATGATCAGCAACAAAGGCATCATCTATAAGGCATAATGGCGAAACAAAATTTTATCTCGGTTCAACAGAAAATAAGTGGGAAATGAGATTTTACGATCAGAAAATGACTCTTAAACAATATGCACTTTCACAGCATTGTCAAAAATTTACCGAGATATTAAAACAGATGACTCCACACCAGTAGTAAATTGGGATTTCGTTGCTAAACTTACACCCTTTTTCAGCCGCAGCGACCGATACAAAAACCTTTTTTTACTGGAAAAAAGAATCATCCTCAAATATATTAATGACTCAAATCTACGCAATAAACGAAATGAGCTATTGCTAGGTTTTAGTCAGGGGAAGAGATTTCTCTTAAAATATTTTAATTCTGGATAAATATATTAACCAAATTTCACCTTCACTTCCCATATTTTAGGTTATATATTGATTACCCCCCCCCTTTAACCATTTTAACGTCTAATATAATTTAACCAGCGTTCATCTTTTAAACTTTAAACTTGCTTTCTTTTAATTATTTTTATAATGGCTCTCCTACCTACACTCTATTTTCTGTATTTACACCCTAATATTATATTTAACTTATTCTGAATTTGAGCTGTGAACCTACATGTAATTTAGAGTTCCTCCCAGGAGACCCAGTATATTATTTAAAAAAAAAACATAAATAATATTTCCTGCCTGATGAGTTGGTAGAACAACGAAACCTAAGTCGCACTCCAAATGTAGGTATATATATATATATATATATATATATATATATATATATATATATAACCAGACGACAATTTTTTTATAGATACATCGGCAGTGTAAACGGGTTAGATTTTAAATTTGGATCGTATAATCATTTATTGTCTAATGTCCCTACAAATATATCCACACTTTTCCGGTATCTGTTTTTTAATTTTAGGTCAACGAATCGGTAGGGATTTATGCATCTGAAAATAAATCATATTTATCTGTATCTCACTCATTTAAACCGTTATTTAACTTCTCTCTTTAAAACTTCTCTCTTTTAAATTGTAATCCCCTCCTTCACCTCAAGGCCTTTCCTATTCCTCTTTCGTCCTTTACACCTCTCTCTAGAGTTTTAATACATTTCCCTCTCACCCTTGTTTCTCACTCCCACACATACACTCTCACTGAAATTTTGTTTTTTATAACCTTAGTTATATTTTCTTTTTGAATTTTTTTTGTAGTCTGATGAATTGGATCGTGATTACGATTCCAATGTAATAAATTATAACCGTGGAATATTAGTGTTTCAGCCTTTTATATATATATATATATATATATATATATATATATATATATATATATATATATATATATATATATATATATATATATATATATATATCTGCTCTGAATTTTACATTGAGCTCTCCGGATATCATCCTCCTCGGGTCTACCCATACGGATTACCTAAGTTTGCATAAACTATATATATATATATATATATATATATATATATATATATATATATATATATATAAAAGGTTGAAGAAGAAAGATAAGAAATGACAAAATGCAACTGAAGTGTAGGATTAGCGAAATAGAGGCATGGCAAAACGGGAGCAGCAGAAGACGAGTCGAACCAACTGTATGGGGGTGGGGGTCTTTATTCTGGAGCAAATCAGCCTCATTGACTATTATGGCGAGTGCAGTCTTTTTGAAGTGCCTCAATTTTTCTGAATATTGTGCTTGACTAGATAAGTTTATGCTGAACCATGGAGAAATTGTTAATAATTTCATCTCACAATTCATTGCTACTGTGGTGACTTTAATCCCCACTGAGTGTTTTATATTCGTCTTCTTGTGCAGACAAATGTTCTAGATTCTTTGTATACTCGATTTGTCTACTACTTTCAATTTTGCTTTTTTATTCTTCAAGATTCCCTCGTAATGTCTTGACTTTTTTTCCACCATGAATAGTAATGAATCTATAATGTTTAAATCTATGTAAAGCATCTAATATATTAATTATGAAAGTATTTTCTTTTGATTGAGAGAGGCAAGATATTTTTTCTCGGCAAATCTGACAGGCTCCATTTCCAAAACTGTAAAATGCGTATCTTCACTTTATCGTAAGTCGTTTATCAAAATAAATTAATTAAACCTCGAAAAAGAACATTAGTCTCAGAGAAAATCGGAATGGTAATGATGCTTATTTTTTCAAATCACTAACTCGATCATCTGGTTCGAATTCCTTAGAAACTCGAGGAACACGCCAGCCACTGCTCAATTGTCAGCGCCCTGTGTATGTACATTTGCATGCACTGATGTAATTACACATATTATATAGAATATAATACATAATATAATTACATATATTATACTAAATGACGCGATCTAATTTTATTTATGGTCTGCCAAATTAATGACACATTCCAAATTACTTATATGAAAAGAATTTGCATCACTTTTGACTTAATTTCCTGGGAGGGAGAAATATATAAACAGTCTACAGGATTCTTATGCTATTTTCTTCAACACTAATTTCCTCTGATGGAAATATAATTTATTTTAGTTGAAAGCGGAAATAGACTTTAAATAGAAACTAACAAAAGTGGGTCAGAGCTTTTATTTCCAAGCATTCTCTTCTCCATATCTTGTGGAAATACTTTTCAGAGAGAAAGAAAGTGTGTTAAAGGCAGCAGAAGATCTGTATTGTTCGCCAATAAGTTATCATCTGGAGGACATAGAAAGGTTTTCTTCCGGTCGAAAATCTGCTTTGTCGTTGTTGTTGTTGTTGTTTGCATCCTCTGAGTAGTACTAGTTTTGGTAGTACGGTATTGAACGTGTACCGGAACTCTCTTCTGCCCACGTTTAAAATAGTTTTCGTTTTTCGGCCTAAGTTTCCGGAATTTCAGAGTTCACCAACATTCTTAGAAACATCGAACCATCAACATCTCCTTCACATATACATGCTCAAACAATCAGTATATATTCGAATTTAGGATCGGAAAAATAATTAAAAATTAAGCTTAATTAGAATTTAATTTATAACAAAGATTTTGTCATTATTAATAAGCTTCTCCTAGTGATTTACAAACTTTATAATGCTGTTTTTGTAAAAATCTTTTGGATTGATGGATAAGAAAAACGTAGAGAGAGAGAGGGTTATTTTCATCTCTTTATATATTAAAAATATCTATTCCATTTTGAAAACTCCATAAAAGGATTCAGATGGAGCAAGTTTTTTTTTTTTCAAATGTGTTGTATGGGGAAGCAAATTATCACATGGAATATCACGCCGCTGCAACTGATCAAACGTGTACTGTTTTCCTTCGAAACAGTAATTGGAGAGACGAGTTCAATTCCAGCCAAGTTCGTTATATTAACTTACCGCCAAAATCCTTATGAAGATAAGAATCCATTTCTTCTCCCCACCAGCTTTGAGTTAAATAGTAGGACTTGCATCTTGAAAAAGATATTGTTATCTCCAAAAAATTGTTCTTTGCAATATTCACTGACAAAAAAGAATTATTCTTAGAATGGATTGATAAGGCGTAAAAGAAATCAATCAATCAGACCTTCAAAATAGTTTTTAAATGCTAAGTAGGAGTTCTTATAACATTTAAAGATGGAAATCTAAACCAAGTGGATGATTGTTTTCATATCTTGGATCATGGTTGAACTCCTGCTCAAAAGTTATAAGCGTTAGAATGCCATAGGCAGCACGATCAAAAATGAATACCCTCTGGAAGTCAAAAATGAAAAACAGTCTAAAAGAGAAACTCTTAAGGTCAGCAGTAGAAATAGTCCTCTTTTACATGTCAAGCAATTTGACACTAACAAAATCACCGGCAAAAAAATAGATTTTGTGATTTTACTAAATTCCACCTAATACAAGGCTCGAGAGCCACTCAAAATAGATGGTTCCAATCAAAATGGTAATGATGAATCAGATGTGAGATATAAATGGAGAGAAGGTAGTAGTAGCAAGTGAAGATAAGCAGGATATATAACGATAGGGTCTTTTACAGGAAGAAGACAAAAATGATACGGACTGTCGATTATTGAAATCTGGAAACAGCACATATCAAAAGAAAAACTATATGGGAATCTGCTAAAAATTACAGATATAATCTGTGAAAGACGGGTGAGGTCTATTGGCCATTGATGGTGAAATAAATCGGATTTCGTTTATATTTCTGAGATGAGGTATTATGTACATTATTTAGAGTGTGAGTTCAATACCCGGTTAAGGCAGTAGAGAACTTTCAGAAGGAAATTAACAGGAGATAACTGATAACTGACATCCATCAAAACATGGCACGTGGAACTGGAACAGTCTGCCCCGGTGAGCGAAAGCGAAAGGATTCAGTTCGACATTCCAACCACCTGAAGAAGGCCGGAGCGTACAACGGCCGAAACGTTGTGATAAATATGGCGACAAAGATGAGGACAATAGTCCGAATAATGTAAATAATATCGGATTTCTTTTTCATTATGCATAGGGATCGAAATTTTAGGAAAAAAGATCAACAGGCAAATCTGCAGGAACTTTGATCGAAAATGGAATCCGAAAGGAAGAACTGGCTTAAGATATGCGTAACAGAATTGATTAGAAAGAAGTGGTCAGTTCAATTGAGGATGATCAGATAGATAGATAGATAGATAGATAGATAGATAGATAGATAGATAGATAGGTGAACTGACTGAGATAGATAGATAGATAGATAGATAGATAGATAGATAGATAGATAGGTGAACTGACTGAGATAGATAGATAGATAGATAGATAGAGAGATAGAGAGATAGAGAGATAGATAGGTGAACTGACTGAGATAGATAGATAGATAGATAGATAGATAGATAGATAGATAGATAGATAGATAGATAGATAGATCTGCTAACGATAGATGCAAATGTCACATCGATTAGTAGCAACTCAAATTGTATCATATCATAATGCAGACCCATCAAAGACCTGTCTTGTGTCACTAAACAACAAGGCAACATCAGGGGAAGCGTCTTCACATGCATCCATTGCAATCGAGACTGTCACTGCCGTGTGAACCTGTACAACTATATCAGATGCTGCACCGACATCAGCAGCTGAGGCATAATTCTTTGGACGAAGAACCAATGTTTCTCGAGACCAACGGATGCCACATACAATCTATTTTCTGTTATTATAAATGTCATACATGGCGTCCATCACGTTCAGAAATTTGTAAATTTTACTGTAAGCTATATACAACCGTTACACAATTTAATTTTTGTCACATATAAGCGAATGAACCCTATGGGTCATGAAGAAGAGCGTCCAACTAAGAGGATAGTTACCAAATGTTACCTTTACCAAATAACAGAAATCACACACTTGAAGACTTTTAAATTAGCAACAGTTAGAATAGATAACACATGTAACTCGAAGAGAACATGATACAATCAAGATGTTGACTACCAAAAAATGGTTATGAATTAAACCAACATGGATACTAGAAAGAGCGATAAGAATGGTCTTGAGAAACTGATTTTTCCTAAAAAGCGGTTAAGAGAAGGATTTTATAAATTTCAACCGATAGTTACGCTAATTGGTCTCTCAAGGAATGCCGAATGTTTCCTTATAAGGGGACGGCTAATCTCACCATTAACACGAACATTATGTTTTTTTTTAAATATACGTTTTCATCACCGGTCACAAATTAGCTTTTGCAAAATCCATGTTGAGACAACCCTAAGATGTTACAAATGAAGATGAACTGTTGATGCTTAATTCATAGGAGACAACAGTACTACTTCTATAAAATTCAGATAAAAACCTGTCATCGTTAAATTCAACCGGATGACTCGCTTATAACGTATCACTTCAGCTTAAATCAATTTTTCATAACCTTTCAAAGCATCTTCGGCAATTTCTTTCGTTTAAATACACTATTCTATAAACAACATACATATTTCGTGTTGTTTCAGCAGTGTTATTGCCTTTTCACTGTTCAACTTGTCTTGTACGTGCTGTAGATAATTTCATATATGCTGTAGAGACAAGATAGCCATTTTAGTAAAAAAAAAGTTGAAACTTAATCGTTTAAAACAGCACAAGTCCGTTGTCATTCGGGCATTTTAAAGAAATGAAAATATCAAATATATCGTTGTCTGATTTCGGATATTATTTATGAGATGATCTGATAAAACAGCAAATTCCAAAGAAAGATCTGCAATGTTATCGGTCCTGACCTGGCATCTCGACTTCAGTCACTTTACCACCACCAGGACGTGGCATCCCTGGTCTTTTCTATAAATATTTTCATGACAATTGTTCTTTTGTGCTTTCCTCCTAGGCCCACATTTATTTTTATTCCCTCTTTGTTTAATTTCTAATTCCCTCCCCTATTAGGTGACAAAGATGTCAGTTTTTGTAGCGAATGCGGGGCGCTTTTCGTTTTGGAGGTGTGCTTTCGTATTTGTTGTTGTGTCTGGATGAGTACATGGTTAACTGATTGTTTTAATATTTGTATCCAGTCCCGCATTAATTTCCTCTCGTTAACTGATGTCTCTGTTACAATTTAGGAGGGTGGTACATTACTAGCAGTTTTGTTTAGTTTTATAAATATGATTTTTGTACTTTGTAAATAACCACTGGGGTTTGATTTTTAAAATTTGTTTTTAACCCTTCAAACAAATTGTACATATAACTACTAGTTAGGACTTAGAGACATTGTGGTATTATGGTAACTGTAGTAAGAATAGTAAGTGTGCTGTTTTGGTGTAAGGAATATTGAAGTTTGCCTGGGCCGATAATTGTAGCTAGCTAGGACACATGAAGAACAACCAGCCTCTTTTTTGGCCTTGTGTCACATTTTCTGTATTTTAGACGAACAAATGTCGCCTTCTTCCTTGGTACCTCGATCGCAGGACTTTAAATGTACTAAAAGATTGGCAACTAGGTCGCATCGTTTTACTGTTGAAACAGCTACATGTAACCGTAAGTTCTAACCTAATAGTTTTTTTCTTTTCACTCACTTCTTTTCTGATGTCTGATTTCCTTGCAAACTACAATCCTCAAAAATATAAATGCAACCTCATTCGCCATCTTCTGTCGTCATGAAAACAGTTCTTTTATTGTCTTTTTTCCTCATTTTTTTTTTACTTCAAGTAACCTTTTGCGTCTTAATGGTATTATCGCATTGCTTGGAGTGAAATAATTAAAATAAGATTAGCAAGCTGTTTTCGCAACGTCTCGATGGTGACTGAATCTGATTGACTGATATATAAATATGATATATATATATATATATATATATATATATATATATTATATGATATATAAATATTATATATATATATATATATATATATTATATGATATATAAATATTATATATATATATATATTATATGACATATATATTATAATATATATATATATTATATATAAATATTATATATATATATACATATATATACATATATATATATTATGATATAAATATTATGTGATGTTGTAAATATTGGCTTAGGTTGCCTGTTGTTAGCATGTTGGCAAACGATTATTATAAAGGGAATTCGATCTTCAAACTGTGCTTTTAAGTCAGTGGGGCCGCGACTAAGAATTTGCATACTATAATTACTTCAAACAATTTACGCGGAGCAAAAGATTTTCGGGGCACTGTGCTCCTAAACCCTTATTCAGCCCCACTTTCTACGATCCTGTATATATTATGAAGCAACGAAAATCTCCGGAGGATCATGTGCGCTTCAGAGAAATTGGTGATTTCGGTGGTGAGGGAAATCTCCCAGTCACCCGTTCACACTTGGCCTGTAAAAATTATGAAGAAAAGAAAATATTTGCAGTATCATTGGTGCATTAAGCGTAGAATCTGATGATTTCGTTATCAAATTTTGCTAGTTTTGATGTCATATTTTATGATGTCATAGTTTGAATGTTTCCTCTTTAGTGCCAAGGAATTATTGCAAGTTTTACTTGTGAAAAATTAATAATTAAAATTGCATCTTCTTTTATATGTTGTGACCATTCAGAACGTGTGTGAACATCGCTCTCTCCTACTTCCTGTCCTTTGTAGCTCTAAGCAATGTTTGGATCACTGTGTAGGGCAAGACAATTTTTCTCTCGAGAATCTGTCTGACATATCTATAAGTCTACCATTCGTCCATGCTTAGAATATTACTACTGCCACAGATGGTCCGGTGTCCCTGCTATTTATCTTGAGCACCTTGATAAAATCCAAAGAATAATCAGCAATATTATTGGTCCTGATCTGGCAGCTCAGTTTCAGTCACATTCGCACCGCTGTAAGGTTGCCTCTTTATGTCTTTTCTACATATATTTTCATGATAATTGTTCGCTATTGTACCTAGAATATTTTAACTTAAGCGCAGCATTAGACTGGTGTCGATATCTCGTCAATTTACAGTTGAGCTGGCTAGATTTCGGCGTAACTTCTATGCTAACAGTTTCTTCTCTCGCACTTCTCGCTTCTGAAACTCCTTTCTGGCTCCATGTTTTCTAGCTAACTTTAATCTGCAAAAATTTAAATACAATGCCAATCACTATCTACTGTCCACCTGATTATTCTCATTTCTTTCTGCTCATTATTAATGTTTCTGTTCCTAATTCTTCCACACCTTTTAACCTCCTGTGTCTTAGTGGCTTTACAACCTTGCATGGGGTGATACCAATTAAAAAAATCTCTCCCAGTCCCTGTTCTGCCATCCATTTACATTTGGTATTCTTAGCATCCTTCTGTAGAAGCATATCTCTCTATTGGTCTAAATCCCTTCATCATCTCTGTTATGGTCCAGGTTAGGACCAAGGAAGAACAACACGAACACAAGAGTAGAAATAACTATGGTATATTACACGAAATAATAATACAAGATGTGGAAGGTGTTAGTATGACTGTCAGTCTGGTTTGGAGTGAACTACTATCGGCTCGACTCGATTCGATACTTACTTTCCCTCTTCCACGAGGGAAATATGTGGCACAAGGCCGAGTTTAACGTGGGTTTCCCGAGCCCGTAGACTCGGCCTAAAATGCCCGTAGAATCCGTATAAACGGGATCGGGTTGGCCAACCTCCCCGAACGAGACTCTGCCCTTCGGCGGAGTCTCGTCCGGGTTCCTCTCTGCTCAGAGGCAGAGAGTTCGACCGTCAAGCCGAGAAGCTCGGCTTGATTCGGTATCTAGCCACCACCCCCACGAGGGTTGCATGTGGCACAAGGCCGAGTTTAACGTGGGTTTCCCGAGCCCGTAGACTCGGCCTAAAATGCCCGTAGAACCCGTATAAACGGGATCGGGTTGGCCAACCTCCCCGAACAAAACTCTGCCCTTCGGCGGCGCCTCGTCCGGGTTCCTCTCTGCTCAGAGTCAGAGAGTTCGACCGTCAAGCCGAGCTTCTCGGCTTGATTCTTGAGAGGTGTAGTATATATAGTGTTAGGAAAAGTTCATTTTGTAGTTATAGGTAAGGACCCATAACAATTTCTGAGGAAATTGCCTAGCATTCACTGCCAATCTTTTTGATTAAGAGAGAATGTTTTATAGCTGATATCATATTCATTACATCAACTGATGTTCGTAGTTTGGATATACATATTATCAGCAATGGTTTGCCTTCTTCAAATCAGATCACCATTCGCCAGAAAAGTTCATTTTAAAAATAGCAAGTTGAAAAGCGGGAATAATAGAATCAAACCGATTTGTTATGAATTTAAATATGTGCTATCAGTGAAATGTCGGCATTAAAGAGTGAATTCAACAGGATACATTTGTAGAAAAAAACTATTTTGGGCTTCTCGCCATGATGCATCACAGTCTCACTGATCATTACGATTATCGTTAATGCAATCATCAGGTGCTCCATATTCGTAGCCTTGTGTCAGGCTATATTAAACTTATTAATTATTTATACTAGGGTCTCTCGAGGTTCTAATTTAAAAAAATTATTTTGCTTCTCTATTCACAGCAATTTTACAAAACAATGGATGTCAATCGACTTCTGTTGCCTTGATCACCGTTCTTTTTAGTCTCCTCCGTTATTTATTATCCATTCGTCAACACTCCACCTTTACCCAGTTTTTATCTTACTTACACTCTCTGTAGCCCCTTTAGTACTAATGGCCCTACCGCCTTGCTTGGAGTGAATTACTATTATATATATATATATATATATATATATATATATATATATATATATATATATATATATATATATATATTCATTCCCTTTCTTTAAATTAATATTTTTTTGTTATTTTTTTAATTTTTATTTTATTTATTTATTTATTTTTTGCCGATAGTCTTCTGATCTTCAAATGCGTATCAGTCGAAACTGCGGGAAAAAAAAAGTAAAAATATGTGAAAACACTTAATTTTTGGACTTCATACAACGATTAATATCATTCGGTTCATTTTTTTTAAACTTTTTAAAACTCAATTCTTTTAGATTGATATTAGAAATTTTTACGAAAAACATTTCTTGATAATTGTTTTTGGCGGCACAAGTTCTGAAAATGGCAGCAGAAAATCGAACCTCTAAATCCTAAGTCTCTATTAAAATTTCGAAAAATCAATTCGCTCTAAATTCTTCTTCTATGCACCATGTTGACGATCATGACTCTCCATAATTTCCTGTCCTTCGTAGCTCTTAATAAATTTTGTCTTTTTGATATCTTTCCTAAACCTTGCTCCACCATTCACTTACACAAGATCTCTATGTAGGTCGCTCTAAATCATATTCGTTAAAAAAATCGCATAGAAGTCAATGCAGTAAAAGTAAAAAATGTTTTATAAATGATTATTGTTAAATAAATTTTCAAATTATAAATAAATTCATATTTTCATTAATATTTGCATATTTTTCTTATGATAGATCATGAGTCTGACGGCTGAGAACTTGGAAGATAACAGTGAATGACAAATAATCATAATAATGTTGGATATTGATATTCTATATCGAATACACGGGTGAAAGTCGCATAAAACTAACGTCTGATCTCTATTTTAAAGTATTTTATTACCTATACTTAATCAGCTTAAGGGAGGACAAGGCATCAGCCGTAAAGTACCGAGACTGAATCGAGGTTTCTAAAATATTTTGTGAGAATTGTTTACTAACAATTGTTCTGTGTCAAGCGCCTTAAAGTCAGATTGAACTCCCAAGTAAGGATAGCTTATTATAGCGCTCCATAAATAATAATAATAATAACAACAACAACAATAACAACAATGGGACACCCGGTAGGCAAAGGTTTTTGAGAGGAGACTTTAAAATCTTATGACTGTCTAGATCTCGAAAAACAAGCATAAATCCCTACCCCATCCCTTCTCAAATCTACGGATCAAATCACAGATGCAGCGTGATCATAGTTGGGAGGTTTCAAGACGACGAGGGAAAGAATGGACGAAGGAACGGGCCTCTGGACCTGTCAGGGCTGCTGAGAGGTGTGCAGGATGACTTCTGCCCATCCAGATTACCCCAACCAACGGCCCTTCCAACCCAGTTCTTCGAATTCCCTTCACAGTTTTAAATCTTGACGTTGACCATCTTCCCCTACCCTAAACGCATATAATGTCATCGTTGATGCCTGGAGGAACCCAGCAATTGTCGGGTGTCAACATGATGTATTTCGAGGTGAATTAATCAGCTTCTCGCTTAATCCGTTCTTCCTCGGTGTTGTGTTCCTTGTTGGTCATTGGTCTTCTGTCTTTGCCCCGTGTCACTCACTCACCCACACACTCTTCTTCTCATCTCACACTCTGTCCCTATCTCTCATTCATGCATACACACACACACGCACGCACATACTCACGCACACACACACTCTCTCTCTCCCCCTCGTTCTATCTATTTGTCTATCTCCCTCAGCCTACTACATGATGTGTCATCCGCTTACTTAGTGATTAGTTTTGGTGGTGGCAACGGCGATGGAGGTGTCGGTGATGGTGGTGTTGTAAAGGGTGGAGGTTACGAGACCCCGGGGTTTTGGTAATGGTCGTGGTGGAAGGAGGATGGAAGGGACACTTATCGCAGCTGGCGATGCGGACAAACTTATCCAGGGATAAAGTGGGCGGAGTGGTCCGAAATGGAGAAAAACATTTTTTTTAAATCCTGACATCCCGATATTTTGAAATGATAATAACGTACGCCGCCATTTTGGCTAACCTAATCTACGAAGAAAATTTTGGGTAAACGGACTAATATATTTTCAATGTCTTCCATTTATGATGAAGAAAATAATGGTGTAACAAATCAGCGAGGTAGAATTACTGAGACGGGAGTGTAATTTCGCGAACACTTTATTATTTCAAGGGGCGTATTAGAAGAATAAGTCGATAAAAAAAGGTGCTCTTCGAGTCGAGCAATCATGATGGTGCAACTTAAAATAACAGGTAGAGGGATCGAATCGTAAAAGTGTTATCCAGCTTATTTAGATAAAGGTACTTTTCATTAATCAATTCATCGGAAAGTTGAATCGACGTGGCGAGTTCAATTCCCGGCCGAGTTCATTGCGCTCAAATATCCTTGGGTAACGTATGAATATATCTCTTCTCCACCCAGCTATCGATTAAATAGCAAGGCAGACTAGGCGACCAATCTAGAAGAAGGATAACTCAAAACCACTTGAAATCAAAACCATCTGGACGTGGGGCCACCTTATGAAAACTTATTTGCCACAACAGCAACGCCTAACGTGGCAAGGGTGTTGCCCTTCATTCCACAGGGGAGACCAATCGTACTAAGGATGAGGAGGAGGAAGAATCAATATCCATAAAACTAAAAGTGACACTAGCCTGATTTCTCCTGGTAGAGTGGCTTAGTGTCATTCCAGCATACGGAGAACCATTTGGGATTATTGGATAACTGACGATGGAGTAATGGATAGCGGCTCGGATTGAAGAATCGGGGAGTCGAGTTCGAATTCTATTACATTCGCTTACATGCTTAAACACTTGGGAAAGGTATGAATCTTCTTCTTCTTCCCCCAGCTATGGGTAAATAGCAGGACAGACTTGTTGGCAACTGGTCTACCGCAGAAAGAAATAGCAACCTACTGCAGGAAAAAAATCTGCTTCGTCAGTCATGTATCGAAAAATACATGATCGCCTACGCTTGGCACATAACTGACTGATGTTGATTAGCGATTTTTGTGAGCACGAATTTTATCGAATCCTTTAGAAATAGTGTTTTGTTCGGAAAGTATCAGTATTTTGGGCAATAATATTTTGAAAGTTGAATGATTTGATTTAGATATTTATCAAAAGTCTGTACAACACACTCTGTGGAATGAACGCAGAATGTTTGAGGTTCACATTTTCTTCAGTTTTCTCACATGCGTAAGTCGATAGATCAAATAAGCACTATTTAAAATCGGGAGTTTCTAAACAAATACTGGAGTTATATATTAGGTTGGTGCAAAAATAATGTCGTTTTCTCACATATGTTACTATGTTAGAAAACGACATTATTTTTGCACCAACCTAATATAACTAAATTAAAGATTTTATTGTATTTTTCCAATTTTCCAATATGATGTTTTTTGTTTGTTAACGACGAAATTATTCGTACATCCATCAATTTTTAATATTTTTATCCATTACTCAGAACTAATGCCCGTATGATGCCATTTTTTTCCGTGTTTCTGTTAAACGTGGTATTTATAACTCCTCACTTATAAATTATGAAATAAAAGTACAATTGTGTTTATTTATTTATTTTAAAATAAAACTGGGGATATGTAAAAAAAAAAAAAGAAAAAAACGAAGACGTTACTTCTTTTTTTCTAAATCGGGAAAACTTTAAAAACTTTTTACGATATTAAAAAGAAAGATAACTTGTTTTTGTTTATATACTCTCTGTTTGTACTTTTTCATAATTTATCAGTGTTTTTACTATTTATTTCAATTCTAACAAGTGAGGAGTCATAAATTAAATGCCACTTTAACAGAAATACGGTTCGTTTTTCTTTTAACAACGTAAAAAATGCAATGTTTTTTTAAATTTATTTTGTTTCATGTTATTGAAGTTATTAGCGAAGTAGAATTAAAAGGCTGATAAAATTAATTTCACTTTTAAAAACTGAAATAAATGTTATCATACTTTTAATCCTTATTCTATTTTGATTAATAAAACTTCAACAAAGAAAAAAAATAAAATTAAAATTTTTTTTTCTTTGTTTAAATAGTTTTGATTCAACAAAGAAAAAAAAATTGCATTGTTTTACTACCGTGAAAACTTGTAGATTGAAAAATTGAAAAAAATGACCATTTTAAGACTTTAAGTAAAATTTCTGCACTTAAAAAATATATTAATTTTCAATTTTCTTTTAAATTTCCGATCGATATTTCCAGAAAAAATTGGAATGCATGTGATATCTTTAAAGCATTGGAATTATTTCAATTTATTTATCTATTTTATAATTTATGAAAAGTAACGATTTTATATCCGTATTAAAGCTAGCCCTATGATAAGACAAAAAAAAAACAAGAGTTTACACTACAGACATACAAAAATTAAAATCAAAGAACTGGCGCCAAAGTTTGGACTTCTCACATAGATGTGAAAAAAAACTGTGGATTCACTAAATTCACTTAATCCAAGCCTACATCAAGCTCCTTAAAATATTCAGCTTTTTCACACCTTTTGCTCATGTCTTGTAACCAGCTGACAGCGCGTTTTGGAGACATTTTTTTTTATTGCTGGCTGGCTTTGAGCCAACCATATCAAAGACAAATTGGCTTCATTTGAACCCTATTTTCTTCCTTATCGCTGCTTTTTTGCAAAAATTATTGAAATTATGCTATTGTTTTTTCTTTTTTCTTTTCTGAAAACTCACCGCGTACCAAATATGCCACCGGTTTGACCTTATCCTTCATCCCACTCTCTAGCTATGCCATTGGTCATGCTTCCCGAAACCTCCCGATCAGTGGCGTTGCTGCGGAACGTAGTTTATCGTCATGCCCAGGACGAATATGACGTTGTACATTGTGATCAAAATTGTGGATAAACTGTCCTAAGTTCATTTTTTGTACTATGCGTATTCAAGTACATTTGAACATCACAGTCATTATCAAGAACTGGGTGTTGTCAGTGTGGTAGACAAGACGTTGCAGCAACTTGGCATTTTTTGGAACGCTAAGATTCAAATTAATCTAAAGTGACGTCATATGTAAAACTGTTACACCGGAAAAAAATTATCACATTTCTATATATATCATTATTATTTTGTATACATATTAAATATTTTATACACAGCTTCAAATACTGTCTAATACGTTTTGAACGTAGGGAACTGTATTTCAAAATGAGTATAAAATATTTAATATGCATACAAAATGATAATAATTCATTTAAAAATGTTATTAATGTTAGTTGTTTCTTCTGTAGAATAATAGCTTCTTATATATGGGTGAGTTATACACACACAAGAAACAACGCCCGCACTGTCGGTTTTAGAAATTTAAATATCTGTTTCATTGACTCTTTTTTGTCCAGACGTGGTATAAAACCATATCACAGAAAGAATAATGGACTAATCGGATTGTTCTGTTTTGATGTTGAAAGTCCTAAGACCTGAGTTTCTGGAAATATCAATGATAGCGGCAACGAAAAGTTTTGCAGACGCATTCACTTTCAACATTTTGCGGCTACTGGCGACTTCAAGGGGACTGTCATCAATCGACTACATATTTCCACCGACAAAATTACTTCCAAGGTAACAGCTTACAATTCAACGGACTATCACACTATCTATCTATCTATGTAAATTCCGTCTTCCTTTTTCATACGCATACATACAGAATTTTATTTAAACTCAAACATCTAAAAAGAAGATTTATTTCATTAAAAGCTTTCTTTTATCTGTTAACTTTAAATTATATGAACTTAATTTACTTTTTTTGTATCTCAGTTCCTTTGTTTGTACCAAATATATAAAATTACCGTTTTTAATTCAACACATTTATATGTTTTGAATTTATATTTTCAAATGGTAAAATCTTCTACCGAATTTTATTAGGAACTTACGCTTAATTTGAACGGGCCTTCAAATAAATCTTGACATTGGCTACTGTACTTATGTATGTGTGTATGTACACTGCGTGGGTTCGAATTTCAGTCAGGTCCGTTATATTCGCATACGTGGAAACAGCCTTGGGAAAGGTGTGAATCCACCTTTTCTACTTCCAGCTATGGGTTAAATAGTATAATTTTTGTCTAAAAAAACAAACAACTATTAATGCAATATTCACTTGCACAGAAAGATTTACTGTTACAATCCAAAGTATGTTTGGGCTTTAAATAATCCACAAAAGGTTGATAAAAAAAATCAATCACGTATGTATATTGTGATTAATATGTGCATTTCAATCAGTTCGAACAATGTAATAGATAAGAGGATGAAAAAGAAATCTAATATTTTCGAACGATTTTTACAAGATACAAAAATGATTATTTTGTTTGACTTATGAACATCAGACTCTATTGATTCAGTAAGTATAATTTTAAAAGTATAGCTTTTAAAAATGGCTTTTCACAAATATGCAACTTCTCCTAAAGATGCATATCACAACACGGATAACAAAAAGTGAAAGATATTTGTTAAAGAGTCTTTAGTCCTTTATAGAATGATCTACAACATTTTCTTCATCGCTTCAGTGCGCAAAAAAAAATTGTAGACACTAAAATACCAGTTTATTCATGCGGCAAATTAGCTTACTTTAGATTAAAATTATTAATAGCAGGGTTGAAGAAAACCGACGTTTCAAAAATAAGGAAATAAAAATAAAAACATAAAACAAATTCACGACGCTGTGCACCAATTGGCAAAATTAAAAAAAAAAATAGACCGTATTGAACTGAATTCTTAGCGCGAAAAGGACCATCAAGTAAAAATGTCAGTCTGTGGGTAATATCCAAGTATTAGCTTGATTTTTATTAAAAAATAATTTTGTACAATTAGTAAATTCCCTAACCGTTGGAAATAATATTACGTTCGAAAACATCGTCTACTGGCGTGATTGTTTTCACAGTAAGGTATTTCCTTGAATCATTTTTTTCTTTGGAGGTAGGTGATAAATGTTCGAATTTTTAATTTTCCCTGGAAATCCCATAAAACAGTTCCTGGAATACAATATATCGAAAAGCATTTTAATCTTAGTTGGCAATATTATAAGTGACACCTGACCATAAAAAGGCACTGCTGAGTATTTACGTCAAATTTGTTTCTATAATGTACTGACTATATTGTTTGCGGCACGTGGTAATAATTGTAAGTAAAATGAAGCACTAAAATAAGTAGCTAAGTAATCGCTTTAAGTTCTCTGAATATCGGGTCTGAAACAAAACCCTACGTATAAACTGCATCCATCATCCGTTTTAAAAATTACACACACATGCAATCACATCACTTTTTAATTTACACTATCCGGACTGTTGTCCTCATATTTACTGTCATATACACGACGTTTCGATCGTTGTACGCCCCGGCCTTCTTCAGGTGACGATATTTGTTGGAACTTCGAACCGAACCCTTTTCGGTTCGAAATTTATTTATTCCACCGGGTCAGATTGTTCTAATTCCACGTACCATGCCTTTGGATATTTCAGTTTTAGTTAATTCGTCTTTGTAACTCTCCAAGTTTTTTTTCCTTCTCTCCACTTAGGCCAGGGATTGAACTCTTTGGGTAAAGTCATTTTTTGGACAATCAACGCTTTTATCCGTTGGGCATGGAGAGTTTTCAAGGCGAATTAACTAAAAAAAACTGACATATCCAAAGTCATGGTACATGGAATTAGAACACTCTGTCCCTGTGAACTAAATAAAGGGTTCCATTCGAAATTCCAACATATATCAACTGAAGAAGGGCGGGGCGTACAACGGTCGAAACGTCGTGAATGTGACAGTAAAGATGATAGTCATATAAATAGTGTAAATCGTTACAATACCCCATTTCAGATCTATAAACAGATCACTTTTTTAGTCCTGATGAAGTCCTAAAGTACGAAAGGCGTCACACGGCAATTCTTTTTAAACTTTGTCATTGATTTTCCTGGGGTAGTCACAATATCAATAATAAAAAATAAAATTAAAATAATTAAATAGAATAATTAAGTAAATAATCGGTAATTTTAATGTTAAGCGTATCTTCTGAATTGTATGACCATTGGTGAGTTCATTCGACTTATTTTTTTTTACACAAATAGATTTTTTAACGGTGAAATTAAAAGATATATTTAAAAAATCGAACGATTTAACTTATGTTGTAGAACACTTCTGAAACTTTACAACTTCCTTTTTTTTCTTTTTTAGCATGGAACACATTTGAAATTCGTTGAGTATATGACCAACGATTTCTATGTAGCGTATATAAATATGATATCTGTTCTGTTACTACATTAAAAAACAAGCTGTGTATAATTTGCCCGCCTTGAAACGCAGGCACATTATATATTAAATTCTTGTAATTTAACAAGTTTTGTTAGGCGTTATCGATTTGTGCTGTATATAATGCGTTTATGCATAAAACAGATTGTTGCAGCTGAGTGTTGACTTCAAGGTCCACTTTTATATTTGCATACGTTCTATCTCTGATATTAAGCATTTTAACCTATAATATAGCATACTTTAAAACTATATATATATATATATATATATATATATATATATATATATATATATATATATATATATATATATATAAATTGTTTATTAGGGCAGCAATCCTTCTTATGTAAGTTTCGTTGAAAATGACTGACAAGGTGAAGTGGTTGAATTTTCTTAATATAACTTTTCATGTGTTGGTATTATTTTTTCTTTTTAGGACATAAATTATATAAAAATTGCCCGTTCATTCAGGTGATTTTGGATTTTATTGCTTATTACATATATATATATATATATATATATATATATATATATATATATATATATATATATATATATATATAGTAGTTGTGGCTTTTGATAGCATTATTTCTCTCTAATAAATTTTTCAGAAAGATGAAGAACAAGGTACTTTTCGAATTACTAAGTTCCAACAACACCTACTAGCAGAAAGTGATTTCTTAGAAGCACAAAGAAATCCCTTCGCTAAAAGGTTAACAAAAAATGTTTAAAATAAACAATCATTTAAACAATTTATACATGCATTAAGTATAAAAAAGACATTTTTTCCTCGTCTACAAGAAAAATACAATTAAAAACTTGATAGAAGTACCTCGTTGGCTTTCTATATATAAAATTCTGTGACTACCATTAGTCTTTTCCACCCTCTAAAATAGCCATTGACTGTTCGAAACTAAATTTTGGGGAGAGGTGAAAACAATTAAGCGGGTACAAAATACACTTGGTTAAGCGGGTACAAAGTACACTTTGGTGCATAGCTTTAGTTTAGTACAATAAATATTCATTCACTTTCGAAAATTAAAAGTTTTATTATTTAACATGTAAAATAGTCCTACTATTTTTTTAAAAAAGCAATTTAATGATTAAAATAACAAATAATTATTTAATAAAAATGCAATATTGTTATTTTCATATTTTTTCTTTAAGATTTTATATATACAAGAATCCATTTTCTAGTTTGCCCTGTGTTTGCGAGAATTATAAACAAATCACAAGAGCAGACGTTTCAAAAAATTGCAATTTGGCTCCAGAAAGAAATATTTACGCATGGACAGTTGTACGTTGCATGCTTAAGAGTAAGAAATCCTAAGAATTTATTCTTCGCTGTTAAAAAGGGAAATCCTAAGAATTTATTCTTCGCTGTTAAAAAGGGAAAAATGAAATTTTCTTAAAAATATTGTTTACCAGGAATTCATATAAAATTAAATTAAATTAAAGAAATTATTAAATTGTCCTAACAAATCAGCTTATTCAAACGCCATCGATTGGTATGCGAAATTGAACGAAACGTCGAGTTTGTAAATCTCGACAAAAATGTTAGCGATAACTTCAGCCATACTAAATACTGTGAGGTTTTTAATATGCGTTAGCGTATTACAACATAATTCTAATTTTGATACGGAGAACATGGCGATTTAAAAAATAGACTATTTTTAAGATAATACCAGATGTCTTACAAAAAATAGTATAAATCATGTACAAATCAATAATTTTAATTTAAATTCGGTGATATTCACCATGGGAAGAATATACAGTGTAACCCTGATATAAGAGAAACCCGGATATAAGAGACTTCGTCTCCGGTCCCGACAACTCTCTTATATCCCGGTTACACTGTATATTATTTATTTCTTTATCCTGTCTCAATTGAAAAATTTAGAGCGTGTTTGACATAAAACTATCAGGCGAACTAGAATGATATCTGCCAACAAAAATATCTTAACCCCACCCCTATCGAGCGACCCACTAAAGCCGTTAGGACGTTGAATACCCCAGGGGCTAAGTCAACAAGGTTTTGTTGATCTTGGAAGGTTCTCCTGTCTCGGCACATGAGTCAAACACTTGTCATAGGATTTGCTACCCACTAATAGTTAAAACTGGGAAATGATTGGAGCAGTCACAGTTTGTCAGATAGGGCACGAATATCAAGGTGGGATACTGATAAGGGTGGTGGCTGTGGCAATAGTAGGTGCGATTATGAAGGAAAGATTTGCAAAGTGTTGTCAGAAAATAAGTAAATAATAAAAAGAAAACAGATACGGAACCATTGATGACCAGATGATGTATTTTCTGCCAATTTCTCTTTCTCATTCATTCTTTCCTTTCCTCATATACAGGGTGTTCCAAAACAATGTATATACACACTTTTACAGCTGATAACTCACTTAATTGTCATTCCTTTTAGATTTAACACAGAAATAATCATGGCGGCCAGACTAAGCTTTGAACAAATTAAATTTATCCTAGAATGCTACAAGAAATTTGAAAACGCAGTTGAAGGGCAAAGACAGTTCAGGAGGGAGTTTCAAACATCACTCGAATTAGAGATAAACTTGAAGCAGATGTACGTGTTTAGAATGTCCACAATAAGCATTTCGGAAGATAACAGACACCAACAAGCCCCACAAGGCACGAAAGAATACTAGAAACATATCGACAGTTTTCAAAAATATATGTGCGACAATAGTGCCGTGAGATAGAACTTTCAAAATCAATGGTCATCGCATTTGGAAGGGATATCACTGAAAATGTTACCTTACAAGAATAGGGCATGCTCTAACTGAAGAAGATCCAGGCCAAAGAGTAGGGGTTTGCAAGTGGTACTTGACAGGATGTGTAGAAGGTACACATTTTCCAACAATGATTGTTTGAGGCTACATTTAAATTAAATGACTCAATTAATCGAAACAATTGCCTTTACTTGGGACATGGGGATCCGTATATTACTGAGGAATATCATGTTAATTTACTGGTATGGTGTAGCTTACCCTCAAAGGGATTAATTGAACCATTCTTTTTTGACCATATCGTGACTGAGCCCGTCTACTTGAACCGGCTGCGATAATCTGTCATTCAGGAGGACTTTACGGATGAGGAGTTTTATTTCCAGCAAGATGGGACACTCTCCACACTAACATCGTGATGTATGAGATTTAGAAAAACAGGTGGATTGAATGAAGATGTTCAGTAGAATAACTCCGTGTACACCAGACCTCACACCACAAGAATTTTTATGGAGATATTTAAAAGATAATATTTACGGTACAAAGTTGACGAATTCAGGACAGCATCGAATGAGAATTCGCGCGAATACTGAACGAAATGTGTTTCTTAATGTTTCGATTTTATTGCTTCACATTCTCAGCTGTCTGGGCCATAACGGTCATCAGTTTGAGAACAGGTGTAGCCAGAAAAAATTCCGTCTGTAGATTCTATAACATTTTTTAAATGAAATGTATTTTTAATAAACACTGGTTAATAATCGTTTAAGAAGGAATTCTTCGTTTAAACATGTTTTATTGATTAGAACAAATAAAGAATATTTGTTAAGCATTTTGGCGACTTTCTCCTAGTATTGAAGCTGTTGTTAAAGAAACTTGCCGAAAGTGTGTGTTATATTCCGATGATAATTGGTCATTTTCAAACAAAGAATGTAGAAAATTAAGAGATGACTAGACCATCATTTATGCTATAAACACGTTGGCTCCCAAGCTTCTTTTACAAGACTATATCTTAATTTTCCTACAAGTGACTTTATGATTTAACATTGTTTCATATATGAGACAAGAATATCATAGGTAATAGTTATTACCCACGACCCACCAGTGTGTCATCTTGTGCATTTTAAAAGCTCAGAGTTCCACACGACCCAACCGTGTGTCGCTGGAAAATTCCCTATATACAAGTATTACATTGACACTAACAATCATTTTCTATATTCAAAAATATTTAATTTTTAAGGGAATAAAGGTGGTTCTGGTGTACCATGATCTCATAAGAAATCATTCATAGCATCCCACTCCCAATAATCATCATACAAAAAAATTGGGAAATTAACCATCGGAGTGGGGCTTGCTGACACCACCACGACCCTCGGGTGGGTCGTGTGGGAGCCAACGTGTTAACAGCCCAAAATTTGTAATTTAGTGTCACTTGGCTAAAATTGTTCTGGTTCAATGAAGACATTTGAGTTTAAGATCAAAAGATGAATATGTGACAAGAGTCCAGAATTTCGGCTTTTATTTCCTGGTATTTACATTTAGATATGTTAAACAACTTAGGACATACCACCTTTTGTTTGAACCCAATCATTTTTCAAGTAAGCAAAACTAATGAAACACATGACTGGCACATAATTCTTGTTATACATTTATTTCTTTTTAGATAGATTATTTAAACATTAAATAACGCTGAATGATTACTCTTGGTTTTAGATTTGGGTTTCATCGGTAAAGACTGCATTTCTTGTTCAAATGGATAAAGACGAGTGAGCTGTCCATGGGAAAAATAGCAAGTCATTTTGTAGCTGAGAAAATGGATCGGAGCCAGTGGACAAACATTGGACATAGCTAACACAACAATTTGGAATGTCCTGAAAAAGAACGAAACTACTGGTTTACAACAGGCAAGGAACAGGTAGACCAAGGAAAACAACAGCAGTTGATGACAGAAACACTGAGAGCGCTGTGATGAAAAACAATCTAAGTAACAGTCAATGACATCAACAACAACCTCCACAGTGCAGGGTTAAATGTTCACAATCCACCGTTCGAAGACGACTTTCAGAGCAAAAATATAAAGTCCATACCACATGACGAAAACCACTCATCAGCAGTAAGAATCGGAAGGCCAGATTGGAATTTGTAAGATAGAACAAAGATGAGCAACAAAAGTTCTCAAAGAAAGTTTTATGAACTGATGAGATCAAGATTAATCTCAACCAAAGTTATGGAAAGGCCCAAGTGTGGAGAAAGAAAGGATCTGCTTATAAGCCAAAACATACAAGCTCATCTGTGAAGCATGATGGAGGAAGTGTCTTGGCATCTCTCCTTCTGGAATAGGCTCATTTATATTTATTGAGGATTTAACTGATGGTGGTAGCAGCAGAATAAATTCA
This sequence comes from Acanthosepion lycidas, assembly GCA_963932145.1. Classification (NCBI taxonomy): domain Eukaryota; kingdom Metazoa; phylum Mollusca; class Cephalopoda; order Sepiida; family Sepiidae; genus Acanthosepion; species Acanthosepion lycidas. The sequence goes on along the minus strand of OZ010596.1, from coordinate 66,309,627 downwards.
GAAATCTACAGAAATATTTTTTCTGTCAATTTACAGAGAAATGCATCCGAACTAACGGGGAAGAAGTTTATCATGCAGCAGGACAATGATTCAAAACGTACTGCCAACACAACGAAGGACTTCATCAGGAGAAAAAGTGAACCATAACCCAATAGAACCTGCATTTAATCACCTGAAGAGGAGACTGAAGGAAGAAACCCTTCAAAACAAACAAGAACTGAAATAAGCTACGGTAAAAGTCTGGAAATGTGTCACAAATGAAGAATGCAAGATTTTGGTGATGTCAAAGGGTCACAGGCTGATGCAGTTATTGCAATCAAGGTTTATGCAACCAAATATTAAATGTTATTTACTTTAACACTATCTGTTCCTTTACATTTGCTCACCTAAAAATGCTATGATCTGATACAAAAGGTGGTATGTCCTAAGTTGTTTAACACATCTAAATGTAAATACCCGGATATAAAAGCCGAAATTCAGAACTCTTGTCTCGTATTCATCTTTTGATCTTAAACCCAAATGTCTTCAGTGAACAACACAAATAAAGGAATTAGCCTTGCCATTCCAATACTTTTGAAGTACACTGTCTTCTGCGTATGACATTATGAGTCGCATTTATTTTTCCATAATTTAAAAAAAATCAAATGAAAGTATTCAATGAAATATTCACTTTATTAATGTGCAAGTTAATTCACCTTAGCATGCGGACTGTCATCAAGAAGAAGCCTGACGGGAGGCTTCCCGCAGAAAGTCATTTGGCTTCCTTGTGAAATGATGACCATTAATTTTAGTATGCAATTTCATACTTTCTCGACCTTCCTGACTTAACGGCCGGCATCCCATTCCAAGCACTTTGGCGATGGGCCTGGTAATATGTACAAATTATAATAGCCTACATATTACTCTTACGATGTGACAAGAGGTTAATGAATTTTACCGGAATTTCCGAGTTTAACATTCTTAACCAGGTTACTGAAACTGCAAAAGATATTCAGCTGTAATTAAAAATCATAATGACAGAAGTCGTGCAAAGATTACGAAAACAAATATTTAAATTAAAAAAAAAAAACAGTATCAATTTAAGGAAAACCAAGTTAATGGGAAACGAATGCTACACAGTCTGAACCTAATCTTAAAAGTTATTCATCTATTGTTTTTGTGAGCCTGTTATTATTTTATATGAAACAGATGGCACTGGACTCAGAGTAGAATTCCTAAAGTTAATCTCACTTTATAAATTGATATCCCTTCATGCAAACATCCTTTTCAGAATGCCCCACAAGGTTTTAGTACAGGAATCAAGCTGGTCACTTCATCAAACGCGTGTATTTGAAATCTATTTTATTGTGATATGCATTAGTTTTCTACGGCAAATGTAATAGAGCCTTGTTGCGTATAAGAATTTTCTTTTGAAAAATTTTGATTTTGTAGTCATATGTGGCTCACGTGTGGCTTCAAAATTCGATGACATCTTAACACTTAGCACTTTCTGGAATATTCCAAAGAACCTCCACTTTAGCATCTATAATTCCTCCCCAAAACATCACACCACCTTTTCCTTGTGGATATCGCAGCTGTGAGGATATTTTTACAACTTCCCAACATTGTTTTCATTTGTCTTGCCCATGGTTCGTACTGGGTATGACGATAAACTACGTCCGACAGCAAGACCTCTGATCGAGAGGTTTTAACGAGCCCGGAACCAATTCTTATTTGCTATTGTTTCCGGTTCCACCTTGACTCGTGGTGGTAGCACCTGTTAGGGTCGCAACTATGGGTAAACTGGAGTTAAATCTCTATGAAAATGTAGAAATATCTATCAAAAATATCTGTTCCAGTGCTAGTGTCCTTCGTAGGAATTAATTGTACAAATTCTTCCACACTATCAAATGTTGGTGGTAGTCCCCTCATAAATACTGTAAGTTGACAAGTATCCATCATATCTGTGGTCTCATCGATAGAAATGGAATAATACACCAATGTTTATAATGTCCTCCAAGCCACTTCTGAGATTTGTTAGCAGTTCTTCAATTCGCCCTATCACTGTTCTTGCTGATAAGCTGATCTCAAAAGAATTCCCTTTTTTTCTGGACAAGCAACATCGACAATCTTTGGAGAACTCTCCGTCAAGTAGAAGTTTTCATCCTTTCTGAAAATAGTTTTGACAGTGGCGTCGCTAAGTGGGGCGAGGGGGAGGACCGCCCCGGGTCAACCAGGCTAAGGTGCCAAAAATAGTCTAAAAACAGTGGTGGAGACACAGGGTTTCGCAGACTGGCATATGACCCCCCCCGAAATAATTTATGACCCCTCCAGTCCCCCCCACCGTCAGAAATTTTCTAATAAATTGTCGGAAATTTGTGAGTAGGAAAAATAGCAATGTTTTCACCCTTTGATTTGAACTGATTATTTTGTTGTATTGGATTTTGTCTTGGATCTTACATGTAAGCAGTAACATACCGATCAGTAGAGGAAAGCATGTATGAAAATTTAGCTACAGCTAACCATTCAGCATAGGGTGAATCGGGGTCATTGGGGTGACATTTGAGCGGATCGCCCCGGGTGACGTTTACTCTAGCTACGCCACTGGTGGGATTTCCGGCAAGAACAGTTTTAGTTGCATGCTGGCAGTATTTTTATTATTTTTAGTTTTTATTTAATTTATTTTATACAATGTTTACTACGTTATTGTTTTATTTTATTTTTATTATAATTTTCATTATTATTATTTTATATTTTATTTTTATTTATTTATGATGATAATGTCCCCACCGGTTAGGACGAGATAATTCATTATAGTAAATCAAAAGGAATAAAATAGCATAAAGTTTTAATATGAATCTTTATGAAAATAGCAATAATGATTTCAATTATACAATTCATCTTGGGAGAACGTAAAAGAAACCGTTGTCAACTCATTAAAAAATCTCTAATGCAATGGATGGTACTGAAGACCATATGAGAGTCATGGAAAAACTGCGGCCCACGGATCACATGCAGCCCATCTGGTCTTTCTCAACGGCACGCTTAATTTTATAAGAAAAATAATAACGTTTCTTAAAATTTTATTTTGTTTTGTTCTCACTTGTTCACTCACACACTCTCTCATACATAAGCACATACATAAATAATGATTAAGTACAATGTTTCTTGAATTTTATAAACTTTCAAAGAAACAATCGTTGTCAGCATTTTAAACCATTGGTGATTTTCACTAAGGAAGATCATACGTGTAAACATTTTTCTTTGCTTTTGAAATATTTTCATTTTCAAATGAATAAATTAGAAATGTGTTAATGATACTGTTATCAGTGATACCAAGTTTTCAAATTTTAATTGTAAAAAATCTTTTCTAATAAATAAAACTTTCCTACCATTTCCAAGATATATGCATACGCATATGGTCTTCTGCAGTAAAAAAAAAAAAAGCTGGGGTACCTCCTACGAAAATTGACACTGAATCTTATTTAGTAGTGCGTCTCGTCCTGTGATGAGCCATAGATCATGAGGCCTACTGCTGGAAAAAGGTTGCCCATGCCTGCCATATGATATGCTGTATGACTGACAATGAAACCGAAGCTGATTCACGAGACTTAGACTGGAGCCTAGATGACGAAACTGTAAACGTAAATGCGTATGATGATCTCTTTGCATCAGATGGCGATGATCATAGTAATTTTGAAGGGTTTTAATAATAAAATATATCCCGTATAATGTATGTTATTGAAAAATAAAGTTTGTATGTTATCCGAAATGTTGTTATTTAACACTACTATGAGAAATAATGATCGGTATCAATGCACTCATAGTTTTACAAATCAAGAACGAAAGATTGGTTTAAGTTACTTGTTACTTGCAGGTGTTGATCAGCAGAACTTTGGCAAATTGTTGTCTAATCGCCTCTTGAATGTTGCAGTTTAATGTGAAATCAATCCCTTGAAAATTATATTTTAATATGAAATCAAGACGTAAAAGTAGTTTTACTATATTTATAACTGTAGTACGGCATTATAATGGGAATTGTTTCAACTAGAAATATTTACACCAGTAGTTACCATACCGAGGCAGTTGTTAGCCTACTGCAATCAACGGAGCAAGCATACTAGCCTACTTACCAGTGCCAATGCATCACAGGATTTAAGGTTAGTCTTTTGTAAATGTAGTATTAGACGACCCCCTATTTTGAGGGGTACTTTTTAAGATTAAAAGGTTGCCTTATACACGGAAATATATGCTACTTCTTAACTCAAGTTACACGTTTATCTTGTTAGATTTATTTAAAGGTGATATTATAGTTGTTTGCATGTCTTCAGTTAAAGTTTTCCGTTTTCTCTCTGTATCTTCTGTTCTATATGCTGTATTCCTTCAGGATATAGGCAATCATGGCTCCCCACGACATCCTGTCATTTGTAGCTCTTAGCAATGTTTTTCTTTTTGTTATCTCTTCTAATTCTTGTTTACGTAGATTATTCACGGCCTTCCTCTGTTTCTTTTGCTGTCAACCTGTCCTGTGAGTATCAAATTTTCTAAGCCTCTATGTGCCCTAGATATGTCATCTCTCTCTTTCTAATTCTAAGTATAAGTTTCTTTTTCTGCTTCTATTTTCCCTAAAACTTCATTGTTGCTCACATGTTCAGTCCATAGTATTCTCATCAGCATTCTGTAGAACTACGTTTCTGATGAAATAAATAGTCTACTTAAATATGGGTATCCACTAAAAATAATGTTTGAAATAATAAAAATATGTCAGATAAAAAATAAAACTTATAATTCTTTAGAAATTGCTTTGTTTACATTTCAGATACAAAACTGACTGATATGGCTCTCAAGAAAAATCTTAATGAGTGAATATGCTTTAAAGAGAAAATAGAACCTTGCTTGATTGTGAAGCATTTCGTGGCTGAACGGTCAAAGCATGCCAGATCAGACTCTGGCTCCTCTTGAAAAATTGAACACAAGTTCAAATCCTACCAGTGGGTGCATATTTTTTAATAGGTTTTCTTGAGCACACAGCTTGGCAAACAAAATCAATACTGTTTAAAATAAAAAGAGTCTACTCGAATACTGAAATCCACTAAAAATAATGTTTGAACTAATATGGATATACTATATGCATGAATGAACATATAAACACACATGCATATATATATATATATATATATATATATATATATATATATATATATATATGCATGAACAGAAGTATAGGTTTATCCCTTATTTCCTGTTTAGAATTGAGTTTCCAGTTCCTTGTAAAGTTTTTTCACTTACAGTAGCCCCTTGCATCTTAGGGGAGTTATTGCCATGCTTGGAGTAAATATATATATATATATATATATATATATATATATATATATATATATATATGCATTCATGTATACACACACATATATATGCATTCATGTACACACACACGCACAATATATATATATATATATATATATATATATATATATATATATATATGTATCAGCCTTACCAAGCAATTAACTCTAATGATTAACAAAAGTAACGGCTGAGAAAAATTTAAGAAAAAATTGAAGCAAGGTTTTATTAAACACCTGGACGAGGATGTAACTAAATGAGATTAACTCAAAAGATTAGCATACTTTCTTTTTTACTAAATCCTAATCAGATTAAACAATAAAAATCATTAAAAGATAAAGTCCCCCAAAAGGGGTTGTACATTGAGGTTTCAATATGTGTCAGTATATAGTTGTAGATTTATATACATGTGAATGTGTCTGCACCTTAGCCTATGTATGCATTTGTTTGAATACACACATTGATATTATACACTGGAATACACATATGTATATATAGACGCATACATGCATAAATACTTATACAAACACATACCCCTATACACACATACACACACACATACACACATACACACAAACATATATATATATATATATATATATATATATATATATATCAATAGAATTATTAAGTTTGACCCAAGGTGAAAGACTGTGTTACACCAGTCCTCCAAGCAGTAGAATTTTGTCTGTGTTGAAAACCATGGTATATATATATATATATATATATATATATATATATATATATATATATATATATATATATATATAATATATATATATACACAAGTATTTCTACTACCATCTGACTAGTATCTATATACTCACATATACTCACATACACACATATGAAGACACACATATGCACACACATATGCACACACATATGCACACACATACATGCATACATACATATATATGTATATATATATATATATATATATATATATATATATATATATATATTGCATATATGATAACTATATAGTTTTAAGGTAAGCTATTATTGGGTAAAAGTACCCAATATCAGAGACATAGTGCATGTAAATATAAAAGTTGACATTGAGGTTGATACTAAACCACGTCAGTCTGTTTCATGCTTGAAAACCATCCTCAGGCCATCAATGGCTAGAACTTTAAGTCTTTCTTTGCGTTCAGTCTATATAATATTTTGATATATAATATAATAGACACAAAATTCTAACTGTTCAAAAATGATTTCCTTTTATTATTCTCATTATTTCATAGAGAATTAATCAGCATAAAACAAACACTTATCAAAAATAATTTCCAAAACCACATTGTTGATGAGGAAATAAGAACAGCTTTGAAGAAATTGAAAAAAAGAATATATGTTTTGGATACATCTTGTGCAATTCTGCAAGTGCTGAGTGCTCAGTTAGAACCAAGCGTACTACATGGTAATGATTTAATCATCAATCTGCACTGAAATATGTGCTTATCTACTTAAATGAAGACAACGATATGTAACTCTCTATAAATCCATCTATCATATATAAATATTATTCCCAAAACAAAACATAAATATATACACATTTACATATGCATATAAAAATACGTACATGCTGAGATATAACTTTCAATTACGCATACACGTATATATATATATATATATATATATATATATATATATATATATATATATATATATATTTATTTATAAAAATATGACAAACTAGAAAATTTCATGTTATGCATTTCATTTTCCAGTTTGTCATATTTTTCTAAATAACGTTGATGAATACAAAAATTTTATATTGTTATATCATATATATATATATATATATATTTATGCACATATGATAATAACAAAATACAATGATTAATATAAAGAAACACTAGTCGATAACACCAGAATACTTTACAGCACCCAATGCAAGTAAAAGACTCTAAACTCTAGAAGCTATTATTATACAAAATAAACAGCCTACATTAAATAAAATATCATTCACCACAAGAGAAGGGATCTTGAAGTTCATATGATATAAATAATGTGTACATATATTTTATTAGTATTATAATAATAAAAAATAAAATAAAATAAAAATAAAAAATAAAATAAATAAATAACTCACATTCTTTTTGTGCAGCTACTTTCCCAATAGCCATTACATCTGACATCATGATGCAAGATCATTTCAAATGTCTAGCTTCCCAAAGAATACCAGGATGCAGACAAAGGAATTCTAACTACCACACAGATACATCAGTTCTTGATAATGACTGAAAAAGTCAAATGTGATTGAACAAAAATAACAAAATATGAACATCAGACACTTTGTCCACAATTTCAAGCACACACACACACACACACACACACACACACACACACACACACACACACATATATATATATATATATATATATATATATATATATATATATATATACCGGGCGTAATAGCAAAATTGTCCAAATCGTGTAACAGCAAAATTGTCCAATTGTTAGATTAAGCTTTGAACCATTGTATCTTAGAAATGATTAGAGATATCATACTAGAATTCTTCAAAGTTTTTATAACACTATTGGACTCTGCTTTGAAAAAAGAAACTCAATTAGTTTAGTGTTTTTTTAGATATTGAACATTTTGTGGGATGAGCAATTACATCCAATGCTGTTACATGATTTGGACAATTTTGCTGTTACACCAGATATATATATATATATATATATATATATATATATATATATATATATATATATATGTAAATGTATACATAATGTGCATATGTAATGAAAACTATTCTAATCGGATAATTCCTTTTGAAAGCCGCTGTTTAGAAACAAATCCTGCCAATGTTTTCAATTGTTTTTCAAATAATTTAAGCAGAGATGTTAAGGAATTAACATATTTATCTACTTTATTTAGATGTGTAAACCTGTTGAGATTATGACTTTTTTCATTGGTGATTTATTCAATTGAGGATTTTTTTTTTTTCTAATATAACTTAAAGAAAGCCATAGAGTTGTTTATTTGTGTGCATTGTTGTATGCATGAAGGGGCCTCAAAATATCTGCAGCTTGACACATAGTTGAATTTTGATATGAAATTTTCACTGTATAATGTTCAATATATGTAATTAATATTCACCTCTGAATTAAGTGTATTGAGAACTGCTGAAATAGTAATATTTATTCCATAAAATACAATTTTAATCATGAAGCAGCAGATATTGATTTACATACATATACAGGCATCCCTGGGCACAGCAAACTGGTGCAATGGTTAGCAAGCTTGTCTCACTAGAACAATTATGACTGAGTAGTAAGTTTGATTCTCACTGTGTGCCCTTTATTTTGGCCTTGTGCCACATCTAAGCTACGCTTCGAAAATCACTATACAGGCATCCTTTGATTAATGCACACTTGAATAATGTATTTACAATTAGCGTGCTAAAATTTTATATACCCAAATCCGATTAGTGCATACATAATACTCGATTAGTGCAATAAAACATTCTTCGGCTTAACCATATTAATTTGAAATTAATTTTTTTAGTGTTAGCAACAGGCACATTAGCTGCACTAAATGTGGGGTCCTTCATCTTTATAATTTTGTGTATTTATTTCTACATTTGTCTCAATATTACCCTATATATGATTGACCCCTATCAAGTTTATCAGTAAACATAACTTTTAACTGTTATTACTGCCTGGGTAGTATGATTAGTTCGGGGAGAGTTGTTTGCTTACGTACTCTTTTCTTTATAAGTTATTGTAACGATGAAAGATTGCAGGGAGAACCGGATTCCTGACATTTCCAAAATTATTAGGTCCAAGTGGATACAAGTAACATCAACTGAAATTTGACCTTGGTTTGCAAATTGTTTTTCAATGTCAACAACCTCATGCACATGCATGTACAAAGTAAAAACCCACATGCACATCTATCTATCTATCTATCTATCTATCTCCAAATATATATATATATATATATATATATATATATATATATATTGATAAATAAATGAATGAAATTCCAAGAATCACCTTCTGCCTCTTGCATTTCACAGAAATAATGATTTTATGGTTAAGTTAAATCAAATGAATTTATTAACATATATCATATTGAGTTTAAAACACTTAATGTAAAAACCATCAGTTTTTGATGTCAACTTAATTTAAAATTTGTTCTGTATTAAGGATTATATTGTGTGATAATCTAATCTAAAATTCTTGGATTATATTTATTAGATAATTATTCTTTTGTTACAGAAAAGAAATTGTATAAAAATCTTAATTAAATTAATATAGTGAATGTTTCTATTTGTAGTTTCTTGAATTTTAGACACATTTATATTCCAAACTATATATATATATATATATATATATATATTCCAAACTATATATATATATATATATATACCCCAAACTATATATATATATATTCCAAATTATACATATATATATATATATATATATATATATATATATATATATATATATATTCCAAACTATATATATATATATATATATATATATATATATATATATTCCAAACTATATATATATATATATATATATATACTCCAAACTATATATATATATATTCCAAATTATACATATATATATATATATATATATATATATATATATATATATATATATATATATATATATATATATATATATATAATCAGACACTAGGTACTATATATCTTCCTCAAGTAGATTAAAAGTGATAGAAAATTGAATTTTATTACTTGTAAAAATGTTCATCTTAGAAAAATATTGAATAAATCTGGCCTCAGCTGTAAGGATGGCTGCCATGTGACTATCATGCTAGACTCATATCTCAATGTATCATTCATCTTCTAATATCTAGCTAGCTAGCTATGTATTTTACTAATCTCATATCCTATATCAGTCATCTGTTAATATTTATCTATTTATCTATCTATCTATTTATCTATCAGCTGCTTAATATGTTGGAGTAATGGATAGCAGCTTGGATTGAGGAATCGGAGAGCCGAATTCAAATTCCATTTGAATCCATTACATTCACTTATGTGATAATACCCTTGGGAAAGGTATGAATCCTCTTCTCCCCTCAGCTATGTGTAAATAGCAGGATGGACCAGGCTCTATAGCCTTGGATGGCAACTGGTCTACCGCAGAAAGAAATGGTAACCTACTGCCAGAAAAAAATCTGTCTTGTCAGTTATGTACCGAAAGATACATGATTGCCTATACCTGTATCCTGCATGGCACATAACTGACTGAGTCATGCTCCTCTTAAATTCAACCACTGTTTGATATCTTCTGCTTTTAAATGCTGATGTTAGCTTTAGGAAAAATCAAAAGTTGTTTGGATCAAGACTAGGGGTGATGCAATATTTTGCCAATAAAACCTTGCTTAGAACATAAAGAATGAGCAGGCACATTTTCATGATAAAGTTGCTAGTCACCACTTTTCTAGCTTTTCAGCCATTTTGTTTTTACTGCATCCATCAACTGACAAAGAAGTTTGATGTAGTATGGAGATTTAATGCAGTATTCAACCAATGAAGTTAGTCTGCTTGAACCAGTTGTCAGTGAAAGAGAAATAGCCTAACAAACATATATGTTTTATAAGCATTTAATAAAACTATGGGAATAAAAGAGTTGTGCAGGTTTTAATGCTCTGCAGACTTACAAGAATCCTTCTAAAAGTCTGTGGGTATAACTTTGATTCTGGTAATGACTTGTAGTAGCAGTTTATTTTAGAATGTATGCAAATTCCTGCCCATACCAAGGTGGGTGCAAAACAAAAATAACTGTGAACTCCTGTTTTTCACCTTATATAGGCCATCAGTATCAGGAGCTTAATTTTGATTCATGAGCAGAGTGGGTTAGTACTTTAAAACAGAAAGAACAAGTGTAAGAGCAAAAAGCTAATTTGTCCATCAACATTGCACACAGAACACATCCAGAGCAAAGACTGATGAATCACATTAGCACAAGTGGAGGAAGTATGTGCATCAGCTATGGATCTGCACAACCCATAGCAGATGAGGATTTGGAATACTGTAAAGTTTGTGTGCATTGGGCATCCAAACAGCTTACACAGGATAAGCAGCAGCATGTAAATGTTGCAACTCAAATCCTTTGATGTTACAAGAAGATTCTAATATCTTGAACCAGTTAAAACATTTTCATTCTCTTGGAAGAGATGCAACATGATTGAAGGTACAGCTTCGACTGTGAGTCCCAGCAACTAGTGAAGACATGGCTTTGTGAGCAACCGAAAACCTTCAAAAGGGATGAAGAAGCTTGTTCAGTGATACAAAAAGTGACATATGCATTTGTTCTTCATCAGTGGTAATAAAGGTGTTGTATGGAAACTGACATTACTTTCTGATTTACCCTTATATATATATATATATATATATATATATATATATATATATATATATATAGCAATAAATTTAATTTTACATATAAACAGAGTGAATTCTCTTTTCCTTTTCACTAAAAGAAAACAACCCTTTTACGTTGATTGCATAAAGTCCTCCTTGTCTATAATTCATCTATAATCTGTATCAAGTATTAAAAGGTCCATGTGGATATTAAATGGAAGGAAGCCTGCATATTTCTCTTTTTAGTGCTAATGTCCTTTTTCCTGAGGAGATTTAATGGAACCCACACAGATGGTGAATTTCCCTAATGTGACAGTGATGCCTTGCAATTCTATTACTAGTTTTTCTCCATTTTAGTGTTGCTCCTTATCGCAATAGAATTTGAAATAGCTACCAACTAGATTATACATCCCAAACATTGGCAACTCTTTTTCATCAATGCTATCTTAACGAATTCAATCTTATAAGCTTGATAATTAAGTGGATCATACATCTGTAGTTTTCCTGCTCTTCCCTCTTTAGCTTTCTGATCAAAGTCAGCAATATAAAAAAAAAACATGTCATTAAATATGGCTTTTGGCCATATCACTTTGAAACACTGGTTCTCATTTGATCAACAAAGTTAAACAATGTCAACCCTAGATGGGTAACTACTTGGGAATACCAGGTGTTGCAAGCTTGGAAGTGCACGTGGTATAATTGATAATAATTCGTAATGAGAAATTGGAGAGCTGAGTTCCACTTCCATTTGGGTCTGTTATATTCAGTTATGCACTAATACCCTTGAAAAATGTAAGAATCCACTTTTCCATTAGTTATGCTTTAAATAGTAAAACCTGTATCATAAAATATTTATCATCTCCAAAAAATTCTTACAATCGCAAAACATGTTCTGGCTTTAAATAACCTGCAAAAGGTTGATAAACCATAAAACACAAATCGATTAATAATTAATTGTAGTCATAAATTAACTGTTATGCACAGTCAAATATATTTCAATATGGTATTCAAGCAATATTTGGTAAATTTTTTAAGCAGTTTTTCTGTCTTTATGGTTTTCCTTTTATGAGAACTAAACTGTAAGGACAGTAGAAAAGCTGAATAAAAAGCTTAAAAAATATTTCTTTTCCATTGTATTCAATGAAATATGTATAAAAAAAAATTGCTGGGTAAATATATATATATATATATATATATATATATATATATATATATATATATATATAGTGAAATGGCCATCAAAATGGAGTACAATTGAGTTCATTTTTATGTAATTCATATATATATATATACAGTGTAACCCAGATATAAGAGAGTTGTCGGGACCGGAGAAGAAATCTCTTATATCCGGGTTTCTCTTATCTCTGGGTTTGGTCTACTTTATATACATTAACACAGGCTCTAATTTGGGACCAGATAAAATTTCTCTTATATTCAGGTTTCTCTTATATCCGTGTCTCTTATATCCGGGTTACACTGTATATATATATATATATATATATATATAGGCAGCTCACTGTAATGGATAACAGAAACCAGTGCCTTAGGGCCTTTGCATGCCTGCAAGTGTCCATCAAAAATTAATATATTAGGTGATATTAGAATAGATTCAATCTCTAACACCTGGAACTACATCTCACCCTAACTTCTTCTGACATAGCATGGTAAAATCTACCTAATAACTTTGTATAAAAATATATTTCCCACTCAAAATACATTGCAACCTGCTCAGAGCCCTAGGCTCCATTGTTGCTGCCAGCATTTTGACACATGCACACACAAACACACACACACACACACACACACACACATATATATATATATATATATATATATATATATATATATATATAATGTAATATGTATTTTGTGTATATATTGTGTTTGTATATATATATATATAATGTAATATGTATTTTGTGTATAACTTGTGTTTGTATATATATATATATGTAAATATGTAATACATATTACATTATATATATATATATATATATATATATATATATATATATATATATATATATATATATATATATATATATATTTATATATATAATATGTATTTTGGCAGTAATAATTCTTTCAAAGATATTTCCTTAAATAATATCAACAAGTTCTCTCTATCAAATTCTGAAAAAAGTTTTTTTCAATTTCATAGACAGAACTTGTCAGTATTATTTAAGCAGACATATTTGAAAAATATATAGATCTTATATATTCTAAATAGATATGCATAACAAACATATATATATATTTATATTATGTCCATATGCATAATATGTATATATGTTTTTTATGCATCTGTATTTACATATAATTCTTGGCTATATATTGTGTATTTGTGTGTATATTTTTAGACCATTGCATTAATCTACATATACACACATGCTCATATGCACATGCACACACACACACGCACACACACACACACATACACACACACACATACACACATACACACACACACATATATATATATATATATATATATATATATATATATATATATATATATATATGAAAATATATAGAAAATAGGAAAGAACTGGTTAGGTAAATAATCCAAAGTTCTTTAGTATTTTTGTTATTATTTTTAAAAAACAGTGATCGATACAAAAGTAGAGCATAAATATAATATATATATATATATATATATATATATAGACTCAGCAATATATATATATATATATATATATATATATATATAGACACAGCAATATATATATATATATATATATATATATATATATATATATATATATACATATATATATAGACTCAGCAATATATATATATATATATATATATATATATATATATATATAGACTCAGCAAGCCAATTTAAAATTCTGGCATTTTCCTGCAGCATAATAAACTTCCAGACAATTCCTTTGGATGAATTTCTCTATAAATTGACAGACATAATGTTCCTGTAGACTTCTGAATTCATTCTGCTGCTACCACCATGAGTTACATCATCAATAAATATAAGTGAGCCTGTTCCGGAAGCAGCGGTGGAAGCCCAAGCCAAGTCACTGTCTCCATCATGCTTCGCAGATAACCTTGTATGATATGGAACATAAGCAGATCCTTTCTTTCTCCACACTTTGACCTTTCCATAACTTTGGTTGAGATTAATCTTGATCTCATCAGTTCATAAAACTTTCTTTGAGAACTTTTGTTGCTCATCTTCATTCTATCTTAAAAATTCCAATCTGGCCTTCTAATTCTTACTGTTGATGAGTGGTTTTTGCCTTGTGGTATAGCCTCTATATTTCTCCTCTCAAAGTCATCAAATTTATTGTGAAAACTTCACCCCTGCAGGTTGTTTGTGATGCCAATGACTGCTGTTTAGGATTTTTCCTCACCAACTGCTGATGACCTGTTCTATGTCTGTTGATCTGTACACCAGTAGTATCTTTCTTTTTCAGGACATTCCAAATTGTCGTTGGATATGCCCAATGTTTGTCCAATGGCTCTAATGGATTTTCCTTCTTTTCTCAGTTTCAAAATTGCTTGCTTTTCTCCCATACACATCTCTCTAATCCTTGTGTTGAGTTATCATTTTTAACAAGAAATGCAGTTTTACAGGTACAATCCAATGTTAAAACCAAGAGTAGTCATTTAGAGTGATTTAAACAATGCATCTCAAAAACAACACCTAGGCAAGAAGAAAGACCTGTCAGTCAGGTGTTCCAGTAGTTTTGCTACTTGAAAAATGTGTGGGTTCAAACAAAAGGTGGTATGTCCTAAATTGTTTAACATATCTAAATGTAAATACCAGGAAATAAAAGTAGAAACTCTGAACTCTTGTCTCATATTCATCTTTTGATCTTAAACCTTAATGTCTTTAGGGAACATCAAAAACAAAGGAATTGACCTTGTCATTACAATACTTTTGGAGGGTACTGTATATGAGCCTGAAGAAAATGTTACAGCTAGACCTAGAAACCCTGATTCTGAGGTTTGATGATTTGATGAAATTTTGAAAATCTTTTAAGCACCTCCTCATATTACAAGAAGAGAGATATCAATTTTTATTAGTGTGAGCCACATGTCAGCTTATGTCAATATTAAATAAAAAAAACCCTTTTTTATAACTTCCTTCATGCTATATATATATATATATTGTGTCCTGTAACACTTTCGAATCATAGGGGCACCACATGTTCAGCTGTTACTGTAGAATTGTTGTGTCATGGGCAATATAGCCTGATGAAGGCTTGTTTGAATTCATATTTTTCCTTCTCCTAGACTAGTTGCCACCCAAGGTTATAAAACCAGTCTGTCCTGCTATTTACCTATCACTGGGGGGAAGAAAAGATGGATTCATATCTTTCCCAAGGTTATCAGCATGTAAGTGAATGTAATGAACTTGATTGGAATTTGAATTCGGCACTCTGATTGTTTGTAAAATAAAACATTCCTAACTTCAGATACATACATAAAAACCCACACATTCAGTTAAAAATAAAAATCACCCTTGTTAATGGCTAAAAGAATAGCCAAAAGCACTCAGATATGCAGAACTTTTGGACAATTTTTACACACTTTGACACTTTGTGTCCAGAAAAGGAAACACTTGTGTAAACAAGAAAAAATAAATGTAAAGTTTAATTACAGCAACTTGTCAGTCATCTTTAATGAAACTTGTATAAAAGAGGGATTGCTGCCAAAATACACCAAATATATATATATATATATATATATATATATATATATATATACATAGATAGATAGATAGATATTGTTTAACATTTGCAATATACATACAGTATTAATTCCTCTGTCTACACTATCTTTATATACACACAAACACACACACACACACACACATATATATATATATATATTGTGTGTATGTGTGTATTTCTATCATTTGATATCTACCTCAGTCTACATATGTGTCTGTATTCACACACTCATGTATATGTTACTGAAGGAAAGAGGACTATAAAACAAAAAAAAATGAGTTGAATCTACCCAACTAAACATATTTATGAGATAGAAGCTTTGGCCCTAAACTGACCACAGGTTCCCCAAATAAGCACATTTTTATATTCTATTCAGGTCTTCAACCCTGCCAATACAGGTAACACTGTCTACTTCTCCCGTCACCGCTACCTGCTCATCCTTAGCCAATAGTTTTATGAACACTCAACAAATATGGTTTTATGTTGATAAACAGTTATTACAGTTCTGTCACTAATGTTCAACTGACATATTCTCACCAGAGCAATTTTCTACAGGACAATGAACACTAATATAAAACTATATGGCTTATATGCATGTATATATATATATATATATATATATATATATATATATATATATATATATATATATATATCCTGACAATCTCTAATTTATATGTATCTATACTGGAGCTGTTACGCACACAAACACATATATATATATATATATATATATATATATATATATATATATATTATGTATGTAGTAGTTTATAAAGGGAATAATATTTTTTGTATAGGAATGGTTGTCAGCATAGTTACATTTATAAGCTATCCTGACCAGCTCCAGTATAGATACATATATATTAGAGATTGTCAGGAAATATATATATGTGTGTGCGTGTGCATAAACAAATGTGCTTCTGTAGCTATTACATAGTAGCAGCTATTAAATTGTTTTACCCATTGTCAGCCATTCTGGAGGTGGGTAGTTCTTCAGATACCTATACACACACACACACACATACGCACACATGCACGCACATATAAGCATACACGAATAATGGAATCTCTTTTTCATCTTTATGTTGTGTCGATGGCTTCAGTCTCGTAATGTCAATATTAAATAAAAATATCTTTTTTTACAAGAGTTTATTGCACTAAGCAACTTGATATTTTAGATGCTGGTTTTTGTCAAGGTTCACAGTGGGTGTTGCAAATTTTTACAATTATTACTGTCAAAGTTATGGCCTATTTAGTCATACAATTTCTTCTCTGACAATAACTATACTATTTTTGTTAGGTTGCCTGTCATATAAAAGGATAAGTGATTTCATTCCTTTCCTAAATGTATTAATGTTAATGAATACAAGTAACATCAGCTGAGATTTTGCACTTTCATATTTCTGTGATAAATTGAAACTTAAAAACTGTTTCTTCAGTTTGGGGTCAAGAATCCAATGACTATTTCATATACATGGGCCACCTGTTTAATGTACCTCTGTTTACATCTTTCTGCAGTAGTCTGTTCTGTTATTCAACCCATAGCTGGGAAGGGAAGAGATGGGTTCATATCTTTTACAAGGCTATTAGTGATAATGACTCTTGATAAAATTATACTTATGTATATCTTTTTGATTCACCTGCTAACCAAAACTGTGTCAACATTTTTATTCTTGTGCCATTCAAACTTGTGTCAATGGTTTTGACTTTTGTTCAAACCATATCTGTGTCAATAGTTCTGGTTTTTATGTAAACCAGACCTGTGTTAAAACTTTTAACTCTTGTGCTAACCAAACCTGTATAAATCATTTTGATACTCCTGCAAATCAAACTTGTTTCAATGACTCTTGTGCAAACTAAATTTATATGTACATAACTATTGCCTAGGAAAATGGCAGAATTTGGCATTAACCTGGAAAAGGTAAGTATGCCATAAAACAGACCAAACCAAACATTTGAAATAAAAAAGCATTCAAAATGATTTATCAAATATTATAGAATTCTAAAAATAATTTGTTAAATGAAGAATTTATCTTTGGAATTGTCCAATAATATCAATTCTTACCTTTTTATGTATATAGGTAACATACATTTCCTTTTTAAGAGTAATACTTTACTCAGAATTTTTAAGGTTATGGTTTGGGAAGGAGTTTCTGTTGGGAATTGATTTAATTAGGTGTACTCCTTCTCAAGGGTTCAGCACTTAAAAGTTTGTACTCTTAGATGAGTTAGATGATTCTACACTTGGTATTGAATTCGGAGTTGACTTTCTCATATACTGGTTGTTGCTAGTCAAAGCTAGAGAGCTCAGTCTTCGTTATTATTTACCCATTTACTAAAACTGTGAATGTAAAGCAGGGTGGGCAGAGACAGATTTACGTATCTAATGAGGAAACTTAATTAAATCTAAGATGTATGAAAAGTTTGAGGAGGAAAATAATAATATATACATTACTTATATAGCTTTGTTTTATATATGTACCATGACAGTGTAATAAAAAAAGTTATCTATTCACTAATAACCTTGTGAAAGATATGAACCCATCTCTTCCCTTCCCAGCTATGGGTTGAATAACAGAACAGACTACTGCAGAAAGAAATGCCAATGCACTGTAGGAAAATCTTCTGCCTTGTCAGTCATGAATCAAAAGAGATATAATTGCCCAAGCATGTATCACATATGTCACTTAACTAACAGATTATTCATTGTAGTGTCAATATTGGATCAATATGTCATAAAAATGATGTAAATGAATAATATAGATAAACTAAACAAATTTGAACGTATGATAAAATTTACTTGCAAAAAGAAACAAATAATACTTTACCTTTCCGACACCATACTGGTTAGGAAATAAGACTAAATGTTCCTCACAAATCAAGTAATAAAAATGAACTCATAAATTTCTATTCTCAACATAATAACAAAATAAAATCTAGAATAATTATCAGATTCTATTTAAGAGCACTCAGAATTTGTAGTGCTCAATATTTATATGAAGAGAAGAAATACATTGAAAATATTTTTAAGGTCCTCCAATACCCTAATTATTTCATATTCGAAACAAAAGACTCATAAAATATTTCAAAACAGAAGAGTGGACTGTTCTGAGAAACCCAACAAATTAAAATATATTATTCTATCACTGTAGTTGAAAGAGTTTATCTATGCTCAGCATAAAATTTGTGTACAACGACTTCTAAAATAATTAAAATCTTAATTAATACAAAACAAGATAATCAGCTAGAACTAGAAGGAAGAATTTACTCTATCACATGTAATAATTGCCACAAGGAATACTTAGGAGAAAACCGTGAGGAACTTAAATAAACGTTTATATAAACACAAAAGGGATCTTTTAAAAAAAACATACTCAATGCATTAGTTGCTCATTGTAATGTTTCTGACAATAATTTGATTTAAAAAATGCTACTTTAATTAAAAGAGAAAGCAATTTACTAAGATGGAAAAGTGTTTTGATTGCTAGATCATCCACAGTAAATTTATGTCCATTTTCTTACACCTTTCTTGGCAGATCTTCGCTTGTCACAATGTGGGATATTCAATAAAAAAAAGTGAAAAAAATATAAACAAAAAGAAACTAAATGTAATCATAATAAATATGGTGACAAAGATGAGGACAATAGTCCAAATAGTATACATAATACCTCATCTCAGAAATATAGACAGATACTGAAGGATCGATACAGGTCCGATACACTGAAAATATGGAGACAAATTGAAAAATCCTACCAGAAACTGGCACGAATATCGAACCATCTGACATTCCTACACCAATGCAGAGATCTACAACTCATCCATTCAGGCTTGGCCCCAAGACTTCCCTTCAATTCAAGGAGAGCCTGTCTGGTCGCAGAAAATGTGGAACACACCTTTGTCCAAAAGAGAATCCAGTACAATCATAGAATAAAACAGAGACTACAAGCTCATATCTCCCAGAGGCTTGAGGATTTCTTCAACAGAATTATCAATGAAGAAGACCAGAGAAGGATCCAAAATGACCTGGATAAATCCTTCAGACATGAATTCGATGTAGTCAAGGCTTGCCAAGTACAAAAATTAAACAGATTGAAAGATCAGAAGGTGACACACAAGGTTCATCACCGACCAGTGAAAGCAGTAATCAATATCAATGAATATCAACTGAGTGCCTCTGAGGAGTCAGTTTTGAATAAGGGTCCCAATTTCACCACAACCATCAGGCGAGTGCTATACTTGGACATCATTGCCAGAGTCAAGGAGGTGGCCTTGAACTTCCCTCAGGGTCAGGCGGATGAACTGAGATTGAAAGTGAGACAGACCTTGGAGAAGGCCAAGCCGCCCAGGTCAAATGTCACAAAACTAGAGAGGCTGATAATTGGATCCCTACAGAGGAACAAAAACATCATCATTTCTAATGGCTGGCAAGGGCAATGCGAATGTAGTGATGAACAAATCAGATTATACAAGAAAGCCGGAAGACCTCATTAGCAATGGTAGCTACAGCAAAGTAAAAAAGGATCCTACAATGAAAAAGGAATGCAAACTGTCGCAGATACTAATCAAGAACAAGGATCACTTTACACCTAAGACGTATAGGCAGTTATCACACCATTACACCAAGCTACCTCACAAATATGGTCTCCCTAATATTCACAAAGATGGTATACTGCTCAGGCCAATTTTTAGTTGCCAAAGTTATGTGTGCCACCATCTGAGTCACTTCCTTGTAGCTATAATTGACCCATTGATCAGAAACTCCACCCACTTCATGAAAATAATCAAAGATGCTCCCATCCTATTCAACCAGATGGTGAGCTTGGATGTGGTGAGTTTGTTCACCAAGGTACCCATGGAGGAGGCACTCTCAGTAGTCAGAGACAGATTGCCCTCTGACTCATCCTTAGAAGAACAGACCAGTATTACAATAGATAATCTGATGGATATTTTGACTTTCTGTACACAAACAACACACTTTGGAATGGGATCACACATATATCAACAGAATGAGGGCTTAGCAATGGGCTCGTCATTATCACCAGCAATGGCAAATATATATATTGAATATTTTGAGGAAATGGCATTAGAATCTATATCTCTAAAGCCAACTCTATGGTTAAGGTATGTAAATGACACCTTCATACTCTGGCCACACCAGGAAGATGTTCAGGTTCTGTTGGACCATGTGAACTCAATAAGAACTTCAATACAGTTCATGATGCAGAAAGAGAGTAACAACACACTCTCATTCCTGGATGTTCTAATATCTTGAACAGAGCATGGGTTCAAGACATCTGTATACCATAAACCTACATTCACTGGACAGTACCTCAATTTCAACTTCCACCATCCATACAGCATAAAGAAAGGGATTGTCCATTGCTTACAACACTGAGCAAAAGTCATAATTGTCAAGCCAGAGACATTAGATAAAGAATTGGTCAGTATAAGTAGTACCCTACAATGTAACAACTACTCTGGGTACATGACAGCAGCCCCCAAAAACTGGGATAGGCAGATACAAGAGAAGGACAACAACATTCAGAAAACTGTCTGCCTGCCTTATGTGAAGGGGTTATCAGAGAAAATACAAAGGATCTGCTGTCCATATAACATCAGGACAACCTCCAAAAGCTGGACGACACTTCGTAGATATCTCTCCCAAGTAAGACCTCCCATGGAGGAGAACATGACTAAAGACTGTGTGTACACTATCCTGTGCAGGTGTGGAAAGAAATGTAAAGGGGAAACAGGCCACCCACTTAAGGTAAGGCTTCAAGAAAGCTGTAATACAAAGTAAAGTGGAAAAATCAGATGTGGCTGACAACATATGGAGAGAAAAAGAAGATCACCGCCCTCTGTGGGATGAGGTTGAGATCACAGACAAAGGACATCATTGGAAAATTCATAAACTTAAGGAATCAGCACATATGCTAGGCCATAAAAAACCCCTGAGCTGACCAAGCATAGAAATGAATACAATATGGGAACCAGTAATAAGGAGTGCCAGAGAAAAGTGATAATAACAACAAAAATTGCAATATGAGCTCTGGTAAAAACATGAAATAACAACATCAAAAATTGCAATGTGAGCACAGGTAAAAAAATGAGGACATTAGGTTTATAATACCCAGAAATTCATATACAGATGTCCTCTAGGATACATGGCACAGTGGATAAAGGCGTTGGTTAGATCTAGTGACAGGACCCAATCAGTGTGAGTTCAATACCTGGTTAAAGCTGTGGAGAACTTGGAGAGGGGAATCAAAGGGAGATAACTGACAACTGACCTCCATTAGACATGGCATGTGGAACTAGAACAGTCTACCCCAGTGAGTGAGATAAAGTGTTCAGTTTGACATTTCAACCAACTGAAGAAGGTCTGAACAGTGTAATAAATTTGGTGACAAAGATGAGGGGCAATATAATATAATGTAATTGGTTAAGCTATATACCAAAACATATTAAAAAAAAGTTTTAATTTAAAAGTTTTAAAATTTCAATATTCCTTATCTTTGCGTGCGTATATGTAGTTATATCAAATGTAAACATGACTAAAAATTGAAACACATCACATGAAAAATTTTGTCTATTTTGTCATTAATTTTCCATGCATTTATATGTTCGATTATTTGCCCTTAGACCATTCATTTTATTCTGCAGGACTTCTTGGTAATTGTTTGAATCTAGAGGCAATGGATGCCTGATATACTTTGTTGCCTACACTAGTGAATGATAAAAGAGTCCATGGCAGATTTCAAACTATTATCACAACCTTCAAGATTTATTCCCATTATGATTCCTACAATTTGTTACAAACAAAGAAAAGAGTATTGATCTGATGCATGATATCTATCCTCCTGTATGACAGTGAATGCTGGACAATCTCCTCAAAGATGAAGAACAGACTTGAAGTAACAGAAATCTGGCTCTACAGAAAGATGCTGAGGATACCATGGACTGAACATGTGAGCAACAATGATGTTTTGGAGAGAATGGAAACCAAAAGGAACCTTATACTTAACATCAGGGAGAGGTAGTTGAAATTTCTGGGGCATATAATGTGGAAGGAAGGCTTGGAAAATCTGATACTCACAGGACAGATTGAGGGAAAGTGGGACAGAGGAAAGCAGCACGTAATATGGGCTTCAGCAAATGAATGGCAGAACAGGGCTTGGGAGAAATAACAAAAAGACAAAACATATTAAGAGCTACAAAGGACAGGAAGATGTGGAGGGCCATGATCGCCTACGTCCTGAAGGAACATGGCACATAAAAGAAGAAAAAAAAAAACTTGAATATCAATCAACTCCAGCCTTTTTCAATAGGATTTATTTTCAGTAAATTCAGATCTTGTACCTTGATCAACAGTTTCATTTTCTCTTTATATATATTCCTCTTGAAAAGGGATCTCTGATTCAATACACTTGGGTCATATCTTCTTACAATTATTTCATCATCAACCAACGTAAGCAATGAGTTAATAAGTTCACTGCCATCATTCACTCTTTCAATGTAAATTGATGAACTTCACACATCATAATTTTTAATTTATTTTCTTTCAGGAAAATATACAAGTTAATGTAGGACAAGGTTTTTCATAGCTTTCTCACCTTTGGTATCAAACATCCTTCTGTTATACATAGAGATACAACAGATCCTACAAAAAGCAGACATGTTAGTAAGATTTAGCCTTTTATTGGAGGAGAATTCAAATTCAGCTTTTTTCAGATATCTGTTTCGAAAATAGGCAGTAGTTGTAACAGTACATATCCACAGCATTCTGAAATCTTCTATAAGCCATGTCCCTTCAGAATGTAAGCAACCATGGCTCTTCACAACTTCCTATTCTTTATAGCTCTTAATAAATGCTGTCCTTTTGTTATCTCTCCTAAATCCTGTGCTGACATCTGAAGCCCGCTAGGTCAGTTATGCTTTGTTTTCCTATGTGCCTCTTGCCTTCAATCTCTCATATGTGTATCCAATTTTCCAAGTCCTCTTTCCTCATTATGTCTTAGAAATTTCAACTATCTCTTTCAGATATTAAGTATAAGTGTCCTTTTTGTTTCAATTCCATCTAAAACTTCATTTTTGATCACATGTCCTTGATATTCTCAGTATCCTTCAGTAGAACCACAGAAATTCAAGTCACTTTTTCATCTGTGAGAAGATTGCCCATCATTCACTGCCATATAGAGAACTGATATTAAATAACAGTTCAGTACTCTTTTGTTTCTAATGAAATTTTCTTGTTTCTTATTACTTTGCTTAGCTTTTGGAAGACATGTTTCACTATCTCAATGAGAATTTGGATTCAGTGTTGCACTTTCTGTCCTCTATTGAAAAATTTACCAGATATTTAAATTTTTATGTATCTGTCTATATTTCTGAGATGAGGTATTATGTACACTATTTACATTATTCAGACTATTGTCCTCATCATTGTTGCCATATTTATCACAACGTTTCAGCCTTCTTCAGGTAGTTGGAATGTCAAACTGAACCCTTTATTTTGCTTGCTGGGATAGTCTGTTCTAGTTCCACGTGCCATGTCTAATGGATGCCAGTTATCAGTTATCTCCTGTTAATTCCCCTCTCCAAGTTCTCTACCACCTTAACCAAGTATTGAACTCACACACTTTGGGTCTTGTCTCTGGATCACTGTGCAATGAGTCCTTGAGAACATCTGTGTATGAATTTTTGGGTATTATAAACCTAATGTCTTCAGCAACCATTTTTACCAGTGCTCATAATAAGGAGTACCAGATAAAAGCAATAATAACAACGAAAATTGCAATATGAGCTCTGGTAAAAAACATGCAATGTTAAGAGAGAAAATTGCAATATAAGCAAAATAAAGGGTTCAGTTCAATATTCCAACCACCTGAAGAAGGCTGGAGCATGCAATGTCCGAAACATTGTGATAAATATGGCAACAAAGATGGGACAATAGTCCGAATAATGTAAAGTAATGTAATAATGTAAAGTAATATAATAATAATAGTGTTAAATTGTTATACTTGTTAGATTCTGGCATCCCCAATTTGTAATTTTCATATTAGGCTGTCCTTTTTGCTAACAACTAGGTTGTTAAAAATTTTTTACAAGAACTACTAAGACAACTGAAAACTTTATATATATATATATATATATATATATATATATATATATATATATATATATGAGAGGGTGCTGAAATGTATTAACCTGATACACTTCCCTTACTATAACTAAATGATTAAACATCATATTTTTGTAGGGAAACCATTCTGCATGGAGGAGTTTTCAGCATTTCAAAAAGTGTTGAATGTTATCCACATGTGCAAAGTTGATATTATCTATCAGTTCAGTACTCTTTTCTTTGTTTCTAAGGAAATCTTTTTGAAGGAATTTTTCACTATCCCTATGTACCTATGGATAAACATCTCACCATTTCAAAAACAGATTGCAAATCTTTCCATGGTGTCATTTTGGAGTAGATCTCTTATTATTCAGATAGTTATTAATAAGAAGTGATTTAAACTCTTTACATGTACTGTAATTTCCCATGTATAATACGCCTTCATCCATAGAACATACACCTATAATTGTGCTGAAAGTGTGAGAAAATGCTTCTACTCACGCATAATATGCATTCCTTTTTTGGTAATCATACCCTATAAATTGTACCTATCCAATTTTATTAAGGCCATTCAAAAAAAAAAAAATGGTTTTAAACATAAAATAATATTATTCTAATTTAACTTTATGATCATTCTTATTTTATTTTACTGCATTTTTTTTTAAAGAGATTTTGTAGTTGTTCATGATAGATACCCTCGATTTTGCGAATTATTTTTTGGAAAAAAATAGGTATTATACATGGGGAATTATGATAATTTCTTTACTATGATCATTTCAGAAACATTTTACTTGGACATTATTATTCACAAGAGTACTGGGTCTATCAAGTCTAGCTAAAACACAAAGCACAAATTTCAATATTGAATTTGCTTGTCCTTCTTTTTTCTTCCATTTTTGTACTGCATCATTTTTTTCCTTCATTTTTGTATTGTATCATTTTTTCTTCTGTGCACATTTCAGAAAATTTCAGATTTAAAAAAAATTTTATACTTTCCACAACCACTTGAAATTTGTTTATATCTTTCATTTTACAATGGCCTAAACTTGTGTGTTTCTCTTTTAAATTGCACCATATATTCTTTTGATATTGTTTGAGAAAGTACAGGCATTCCTTACTCTCAGTAAGCCATGAGAATAATATAATAATCCACTATAATAATCATTGTATTATCAGGACATATCAGCAAAATTCTAACTGAACTGAATACAAACCAACTTGTTGGTAGAAACTTGTGTAAAAAATATATTCTGTTTAAATGACGATATATAAAGTATTTTTCAGATATATATTTCCATTCAAATGCACCAAAGAAATGCAAATATTACCTTTTTTCAAAGCAATATTACTTGTTTTGCTACTATCAGCCAACTCAGTAAAGTGGTTTGCACTATTAAAATTTTTATAAAAAAAAAAAATTTTGATTCATCCATTATTCTTATATAGCTCTCAAACTTCATTATTCTTATTATAGCTCTCAAACTTCAAACATACCATATATAGATACAATTATATGTGATATCCATTCCAAGTGAAAATAGAATGCAATATTAAGCTTTAGAATAGTGGTTAATATTTTAACAAAAGCATTCTTCATTTTGTTTCAGTAGTCCACATCTTTATGTAGACACAGTAAATTCAATAAAAGTTATTATACAAATGCTTTCAAGATAACCACAAGTCTGAAGGGCCTTATAATTTGCCTATAATACTAGCTCCAAACTTCAGAGTCAGGTTCAGTGACTATATTTATGAAGAACTCAGCCATCACATCTCTGTAACGTAGCACTACATTCATTAGTAAAAATTAACAGTGAGAAATCAATTTACTTCTACAGCCATCATATATATTTCTCAATCATATTTTTCTGATAGTTCTTATGTGGCTAGTTTTACTTTTTTGTTTTATTTTGCTGATATTTTCAGTTACTTTTTGGATTATTCTCAATTCAACTTTTTCACGATTTCCAATATTGTCTCCTTTTCACTCAATAACTTTATAATATCTTGTTTCTCTTTTCAAATTATATCTTTCTGATGACCCATGACAATGTTTATATGTCTGAAAATTTTTAAAATTTCCAATATGATGAACAAACCTTGATTTGAATAATAAAATATGACAGTTATTGCTACTATTTGTTTTTATTTCTTTTTTCCCTCTTTTTCTTTATTTCCCATTTTTTCATCCCCCCCCTCTTTTCCTTTTTTCAAGTTACCATTCCAAAACAAAAACAATGATCTGGAATTGGAATGAAAGCAAGGATGCACATCATAAAAATTCAAAATGGGAAATTAGTAAATGCCAAACACTTTAAATAACTTGGTGTATGGATCAGTTATAGCAAATTTAGTATAGGACATAGAGTTAGTTTGGCCCAACACTCCAAATTGATATAAAACCAAAATATTTACCTGAAAATATTCCTGAGTAGCTTCAGTGGATAGAGACTTTCATATGGATGACATGCATGGCACCAAAGTCATTCAAAAATATATAAATTGTCAGCTGTATACAACTACTTTCTCAGATTAATGGTTAAAAATGGTTTTGATTAAGTGAAGCCTGTGGAACTTGGCAAAGACAATTCTTCTTCAAACATTTTGGACTGATGCTGCAGAATCCCAAACAAAAAAATGTACTTTTGGGGGGAAGTGGGGCCTGTTGTGGCCTCTATTTCTTTTTTTTCAGCACTGTTTTATGGCCATTCACCATTTTTTAAATTATTTTTAAACTGATGTTACATTGTTAGTCATCAACTAATAATATACACCATAATATATATACACATGGCCATTGTGGTACATACTCTGCAGGAAATCTTGACAAGGTTGGAGAACCCCAAAAGAGTTAGTTTTATCAGTATTTTTTTGCTTTTTGTATTTTCTACATTTTTCCTATCTACATCAATCAATCATCCACTATAATAATCAACAGGTCCAGTGCTTACTACCCTGAAACTCTCAACCATGTAGGGGCCTCATGCTTTCTGGGGAGGTAGGGCAGAAGTGCTAATTTCAGTTGTGCTTACATTTTTAAATTGTAATTTTCTCTCTGAAAAGTTCTTTTAAATCAATTAAGAGGGTAATGTATTCCAGTAAAATCATTTTTTATTATGAGATCATCCACTAAGGAGAATCTCTAATTTTTTTTTTTTTTACTGTTAGTTTTATGCAAAAATAATGTCGTTTTCTCAGATATGTTACTTTTATATATGATTTCTGAATTAATTCATTGATATATATAGCCATGTTATATATCATTTTGAAGCGCGTTTTTCACTCTATCAAATCGTGTTATTTGTTACTGTTCTTAATCTCTTCATTCATTTTTTTGCAGGCTTTTCAACAGCATGGACAAAATTCAAATCTGCACGATTTTCTTGTTCCAGTTCAAACTAGGCCGAAAAGCTGCCGAGACAGCTCGTGATATCAATGATGCATTTGGCCCAGGAACCACTAACGAACGTGTGGCACAATGGTGGTTCAAGAAATTTCGCAATGGTGACGAGAGCCTCGAAGATGAAGATGGTCGTGGCCGGCTGACTGCGGTTGATAACGAACATTTGAAAGCCTTAATTGAAGCCAATCCTCGCAAAACCACATGAGAAGTTGCTGTTGAACTCGAGATCGACCACTCAACAGTCGTTCACCATTTAAAGCAAATAGGGAAGTCAAAAAAGTTGGATAAATGGGTGAACGATAATCAAAAAAATCGTCAAAAAACGACATTATTTTTGCACCAACCTAATAATAATAATATTAACCAGAAGTACTTGGCTATTAATTAAAATAAAATTTCTAGTCCTATTTTTTATATGTCTACAAAGATAAAAATGAGAAAATGATCGCTTAAAAAATAAAGATTTCAACGCATGAAAAATTTTCCCAATATCGTTTGTGTTGTGTTGGAGTCTTTGCAAAAAAATTTTTTCAATAGAGACGTGTTGGCAATTAATTTTTATGGAAATGTAAAAATTTGTGATTTTCTTGAGTAAAATTTAGTCATGAAAATATTAGTGGTTATTACAAAAAGAAAAATATTTTCTAAGATTTTTTAGATAAAAAAACCTATTCATTATAAAAGTAAATAATTAATGAATATTCACTGAAATTTTCATTTAAATTAGATAATTCCCTGATTTTTGGTAATTTTAAAAAACACTGCCCTTCCCCCACCAAATTCCTTGTTGAGAAACTTTGGAATCCACATGTATTAAAGAGGAGGGGAGACCTGTATTAAAGTTTCATGGGAGGAGGTGGCCGAGACCCTAGCACCATCCATGTGTAGGACTTCTCATTTTTTTCCCTCATTAGATGGTGAAAGACACCACATATTTTGTGCTCCAAAAGTGACTTGAACATGTCTAGAAGGAAACGAGCAAAGCAGTCATAAGGCATGAGTCATATTGAACATGTCAGGACATTATTAAACCGATCACTGTGTAAGAATTGGGTGAAACCTGCTTCCTGTGGCAAATGTTTTCAACTTCATTCAACTTGGGCAAAAATTCCCCAGTTGAAAACTGCAGAGTTTCTCATGTCTAAGCTAGACAGAGTAAAGGAACCCCTGGATACTAAGAGAGCATCAACCAAATATAAATGGATGCATTACTAAAATAAACAATGTCCCCCCACCAAATTCTAGTTTGATGATTATACTTGGCTTCCAAATTTGGCGGATGTCTATTTACTTTTGACACGTCTCTACAGATACAAACAATATAGGTTGAGGCATAAGAACTGACATGTAATTAATATAGATTATTACATACAATTCAACTTAGGAAGTCCCATAAGAGTTATTATACAAAGGCTAGTGGATAGCAATTATAGTAGTAAATTTGATATCTGTATATATGAAGTCTGCAACATACTGCTTATGTGAATGTGGTAAGATCCTAACTTGACTCTGGCAGTCTAGGCAGGAAACAAATTTTGATTGAATGAAAAATAATAAATTCACTGTTGATTAAAATTTGAATTTTGATTAAGGCAGGGAATGATTTAATCAAAATCTAGATTCCAAGAAAAATGTAAGTAATTGACTCATCAGTCAATTTTGATTGGAGATCATTCGGTTATTATAATTGAACAACTTCCAGACATCTAAGTCTAGTTTTGCCATTATAAGAGCATATATTCAGATATGTGATTGACGCAAGTTGTTAGGATTGCAAAAGATTTTCTCACAGCTTAAATTAACTCTCATAGATTCAGACCTAATTACACTTTCTCCCAGAGAATGTTTCTTTCATGATTTTTGCATAGATTTTAATAAGAATTTCTATTGGTGGTTTCAAAATAAGATGTTAATATTAAACAATTTTTATAAATTCAT
This sequence comes from Acanthosepion lycidas, assembly GCA_963932145.1. Taxonomy (NCBI): domain Eukaryota; kingdom Metazoa; phylum Mollusca; class Cephalopoda; order Sepiida; family Sepiidae; genus Acanthosepion; species Acanthosepion lycidas. The sequence goes on along the minus strand of OZ010596.1, from coordinate 66,278,783 downwards.
TTTCATTCTTTTTTGTATTTTTTCATCAGTTCATTTTCTAACATTCTTAAATGAAATTTTGTTTGATTTCAAGTCTGATAGAGATACTGGTATAAATAACTAATGGAATAATAAAAGTTATAAAAATGAAATTCTTTGTTTGTTGGATTCCTCATGTTATGTTGCCTCCTACAAAACATCTAATGTAAATAATTAATTATATTCAGACTAATATCTTCATCTTCCTTGTCATTATCACACCATTTTAGGTGTTGTGCCCTCAGGTATTCTTCAGGTGTCTGTTGCCCTGGATAAATTTCAGGGAATTTTGAACTGAACTCTTTGTTTAATCTATGAAGGTAATGCATTATTTTTCCACTGTCCATGTCTTATCTTGTACTTTTTAGCAGTGCTCCAATTGCATTCCTTTTCTTTCAAATGTTTGTCTAAATATAAGAGCTGTTTTACTGATTAGGCTACATAGAACTTCCAGCTGCAGTCATTCAAATCTAACCACATGACTATTCCTTATTTTATCTAGGACTTCTCAGCATGCAGTAATGGTTTCTGAGGTTACTCTGGCTGACCCTTACATCTGTGTTGTCATGAATAAGTTCAAAATTGGCATAAAAAAATTCAACAAGTGCTGATATGTTGTAAATGTCTCTTCAAGACAGTCAATCATGATTCTTCAAAAATTCCTTTGGGAAAGACAGTGGAGTGGTTTCCCATTGCATTCTCTATCTTTGAATTCAGAGTTTTCCTTCTCTTCGAATGGTTCCCACCCAAGGCTAGAAAGCCTGATCTGCTATTTTATTTATGGACAAGTAGAGAAGGGATAGATTCATATCTTTCCAAATACACTAATATAAAATGAAATGCAACAGACAGACAAACCTGGAATTTGAACTCAGTTTCATTCAACTATATTCTACCCACCCATCCCCCTCAGCTCTTGAAACATTGCAATATTTTCTATTTACATGCACAAGTAGACAGAACTTTTTCTTTATTTTGATGTTTTTTCTTTTTCTTTAGTTTACCCAAACAAGGCCCAAGAGCCTCTCAAAGTAGATGGTTACTTTACTTTACTTTACATGAATGTATGCAGAAGCAGGGAGTGAAGATTATGAGGATATGGTGAATAGATAACTCTTGATTCTAGACTTGAAGCAGTTAAGTTTGTAATGTCCTAGAAAGCATTCTCATGGGAGTATGTTCCACAAAGTAGTGGTTCTTGCAAAGAAGCTTTTAGAGTGGAATGCACTTCTTAACAAATGAATATGTAGGTGTGATTCAACATCTATAAATGTGGCTGTAAAGGTCTGAACTAGTAGCTCTAAAGAATGGAGCTCCTCTGAACATTTGACCACAAAGTAGGGATGTAGTAGCGACAGGCTTGCAATATTGCTTCTGTGGGAAAGTAGCTGAAGGGTGGAAAATAAATCAACCCCACAAAGCCACATAATTGCTCTTGTATTAAGGCTGGAAAGAGAGTATAGCTTCAGTCTAGATATGGTAGCAATTCTCATGTTTTTTTTTTGTCTGATATGAATTTTCTAAAGATAAAGCATGCAAAAAAGAGTCAGGTATTTACTGGAGTGATTTAAGTAGCCAACTATTTTTTCATATCTTTAGCAACTGATCCTGTATATGAGTTCCACTTGATGTCTGCGGTGAATTGAGTTCCAATAAATGTTCAAAGCGAGGAACCTCATCAAGAGTTCACCCCGTTTCATCTAGAGTAAATTCAGAGTCAGCTTGGTGATGATGAAATTTTACTAGTTTCATTTTGGAGGTATTGAAAGTTACAAACTTGTTTTTTCCTCATTAAGAGAATCAGCAATTTTATTGATCTTCAGCTGGCATCTCAGCTTCAATCACTTACCCACCACAATAAGGTTTCCTCCATGAGCCTTTTCAATAAATACTATATCATGGTAATTGTTTGGACAATATGTTGACTTTTCAAAGTTAAGAACAGCACTGGACTGGCGTCAAGATCTCACCATTATACAGTTGAGTTGGCTCGATGTAACCATAAATTCTATGCTAACATTTTCTTTTTTCACATTTCCCACTTCCAGCTACATGCTTTGCAACCAACTTTAATCTTCAAAAATTTAAATGAAATGTCAATCACTATCAAATGTACTGATTACATTTTTTTTCTCACTCATTAGTAATATTTCTGTTTCTAATTCTTCCACACCCAGTAACCCCTTGTGTCTTAGTGACTTTACTGTCTTACTTGGCATGAACTTGATTAAAAAAAAAAGAGAGAGAGAGATCAGAGGAGAAATCAGACTAATTGTTATGAAAAACAACTGAAATTAAGATGAGAAAAAAAAAGGAGTCAACTGAAAATGGGATCATCAAGTCAATGCAAACAATTCTTTCCCCAGGTCTACAAACAGTTTTGAATTCAGAGTTTTCCTTCTCCTAGACCAGTTGCCAACCATGGTTAAGAATCAGGCCTGTCCTACTATTTACCCATAGCTGGAGGTAGGGAGAAGAGTTGGATTTTTACCTTTCCCAAGATGAGAAAAATGATACCTAAAATATTAATAATGGTAAGTAAAACGTGATAATTCTTCTTGCAAACATGCTAATATTATAATATTTAATGATTGCTTAGATATCAAATAGATTAACAGGTTGTCACTGTCATCAAATATCCATGGGTTGCCTCATATGAATGCTCAAACTTCATTAGTTTTATCAGTTTTCATTCAGATTTTTCTCCCTCCGGGAATTGCTGAGTTAGGATGAAGCAAAAACCAGCAAGTGGTATCTTCTATAATTACTCTGCGAAATTACATTTGATAATCATTTTAAACTATATCCTATAAGCCTATTAGAGATTACAGCAGAAAAAGGTTTCAGCTATTAAATTGTGAAGAGAATTTAGGATGTAAGGATAGAGATGGGAGGAGTGGGTCCTAAAAAGAAGAGAAGGTTTAAGAATGAGATGGTAGGTGAGTGGACAGATGGCTAGTGAGGTGAGAGTTAATAGATTTTTGGAGATTGCTGCAACTCTTTTGTCAGTTAGTAAAGGCTTAGATTACAATCCGTATAATATCTTGCTTTTTAGTCATTTTTATTTCTTTTTTTTTCTCTTTCTTATTTATTTTTCTATTGCTTTTTTTCTTTGTCTTTTATCTTGATTTTTTTTTTTTTCACTTTTTCAGATTTTATTTTTTCCTTCTTTCCTTCTACATCTTATTTAGTCTATCTTTTAATTTCTATTTCAATTTAAACTTTTCTCCCTCTTTTATAGTTTCTTACATTTTATTTCCAAATTTTTAATTCTTCCTAATTTTATTCGTCTTTTTGCATCATTCTTTTAAAATTCCTTTAATGCTGATGTTTTTTTTAGTTTAATCTTTCCGCCATATTTTTCACTTTTTTCAATATTTTCATTTTCTTCTCATTTTTTTATTCTCTTCATTTTTTTATTCTCTTCATTCTTTTATTCTCTTCATTCTTTTATTCTCTTCATTCTTTTATTCTCTTCATTTTTTTCATTCTCATTCTTTTAACGCATTCTCTTTATCGTCCTATCTTCCTCTTTTCTCTTTATTCTTTCCATCTTTTGCTGATTTTCATTTTCTTTTATTTTTCATCATTTTATCTTCCACTTAATCTATTTTCTAAGCTTTTTTCTTTCTTTCCAATCTTCTTTATTCACATTAATTCTTCTTCTCTTTCTCACCAACTGTTTTTTGTTTTCTTTTACCTTTTCATATTTCATTCATTTTTCTTTGCCTTTTTTCTTTTCATTTAGTTCTTTCTCCTGCACTTTTATGCCTTCTATTCTTGCTTCTTTCTTTCCTATATACTTTTTTTTATATTAGGTTGGTGCACAAAATAATGTCGTTTTCTCACATAGTAACATATGTGAGAAAACGATATTATTTTTGCACCAACCTAATATTTATTCTCTTTATCAACTTTCCGTTTTTGTTTTTCTTTCACTTCTTCCTCCTAATTTTATCCATTGTCTTTCATTTTCATTTTAACTTCCATCCTCTATTTAGTTTCAATTTTTAAAATCATTTCAATTTTTCTTATAATTATCCAGCTCTTTTTCTTCACTTTCACCTCCTTTTCCCCTTATTAATTAACCTGTCTATTTTTCTATCTGACTAATTTGTATATACAAACATTAAAAATGGCTGATTAAAATAATTACAATTTCAACCAGGAATCTTTTTCAAACTGTCTAGAAGTGAAATTACACCTCCAAGCAAAATTACCTCCAAGCAATATTACCCTCCAGCAATAGTACCCTTCAAGGCATAATACTTCATCATGTTTTTGCATTATCCATATTTACTTTCTAAAACATATACTTACTTACATTTTTCACTACATTTATAAAATATATATAAATTTATGGTTCATATATACATACACAAAGATATTCACACATCTTTGACAGGGTGAAGAACAATAATATATATATATATATATATATATATATATTATTGTTCTTTATCCTGTCAAAGATGTGTGAATATCTTTGTGTATGTATAAATTTATATGTATATTATATATAAATCTATATTGCCATTAAATATTTATATCCTTGTTAAATTGGAAAATTTCAATCAATTTTGCTTTATTGATTCAACTAACTTGCTTTAAGCTGATTATGAATACAAACACATTTTCTAATTTTATTGTTAACTTTTTAATGGCACTTTAAATAAAATAAGCATTGACAATTTATCAAACTTTGCGGTCTTTTTTGAGATCAGTTGCCACTTCAACTTTGTCAGGTCTATGGAACTTGCTACTAAGGTAGGATAAGGTGCAAAGTATTGCTCTCTTGGAGGTCAGTAAAGGTTCTCTATGGTAATTAAATGTATTAAAATTTAAATAATTTTATTATAGATATTAGAAAGATGAAAATTTAAAATGTTAATTTAATATGAATTTTAAATGATGCATAAATTTTACCATTTTTAGTAAGTTATAAGCTACTTTAAGTTGGTTTCTTAGTTGAAATGTTCTTCTATGTGCCACATCCTTTCAGGACGTAAGTGATAATAGATAGCCATAAATTTCTATCTCATTAGCTTCTTTGAATTATTCTCACCTTACTAAGGCCTCTGTCCCATGTTCTGTTACCCATTCACATATGCTCTTCAGGTAATTGCCTTACTGCCTTCCCCCTCTCTCACTTACACTCAATACACTCTGTGAGAGTTAAGTTTTCCAAAACCTCAATCTGCATTATATGTCCGAGGATTTTCAAAGGCCTTTTCCTAATTTTGAGTACAAGTTTTCATTCATTGTTATCATTTTCTTTAAGACTCTCTTTTTGTTTACTCACTCCATCCAAGGAATATTCAGTATCCTTGGGTAGAACCACATTTCTGCAGATTCTAGCTTTTTCCTCATCCTTATGGAAATCATCCAATATTCACTGCCATAAAAGAGGATGGATACCACATAGTAATCCAGTACTCTTTTCTTCATTTCTAATGACATTTTCTGTTTCTTAGCACTTTGCCTAGCTTTTGGGATACCACTTTTGCTAGCCCAATGTGTGTTTGGATCTCAGTGTCACATTTCCCATCGACTGTTAAAACATTTTTCAGATCTTTGAACTTCTGCTCTTGTTTAATGTTTATACTTCCAATTTGCAATAGAATCAGCTCTAATGGATATTGTTCTTTTATTCTAATCTTAACCGATCAGATGTTATCAGTTGTATCTAGAGTTAATAATCTCAAATTAACTTTATTCATGAAGAATGGACACATGGCCAACTGGTTAAAATGTTAATGTTCTGATCTTGAGATCTGGTTTCAAATCTCACTACAATCAACTTGCCAAGGAAAGATAGGATCTCAACATGTGGCTCTGTTCAGAAGTGCATGAAAACCATACCATATCATAGGATGACCTAAGCTTTTTGAGAGAAATTGAGTAAATAAATCTGTTCAGTTCTACTATAAGGTTGCATGTGATTGTGATCAGTGGTTTGAACATATTAGACTGGTTCAACAATTGATCCTACTAGATTATAGACTCTTTTATAGAAAGAATAACTATGGTTTGCCCAGCATAGTTGCAGTATAAACCACAGGTTGGCTCTGTGAGTGTTGAAGAAACCTAAATATGCCTGAGAATGCATCTGCAAGTGGGATTAGCTAGTTACCCTAGCAAATGGGCATACTTGGAAACAAGAAAACAACCATTATTCTTGGAAAATTGTCTGTAGGATACTTTGGCAATTGACCACTGACAAGTAGGAACAATAAGAACTGTTTTACAAATCCATGATGGCAATGGTCATGCTAATAATTATAATTGGGAAAAAAATAATAAAATATAATTGGACATTTATGAAATACAAACATTGTCCATATTTATGCCAATTAAATTACACAAGTTTTCCACATACAAAAACGGATCTTATAAACAGGGAGTTTAAGAAAAGGAAAATTACATGCTTACTTAAGCAGGTTAAATGCAAAAGACGTGACTTTACTGGCCGAACAACACTATTGAATTTGCTGATTTAAGAAAATTGTTTTCTGCTTTACAGAATAATTACTTTATTTTTTATGCAATAAAAACAAAGATATAATTCCACCAAATTCCAGATTATTATTCATTGTTCAGTTCAAAACACACACACACACATACACACACACACATATATATATATATATATATATATATATATATATATATATATATATATATATATGCCTGTGTATCACCAATTTTATGCCATGTATAGGTTAGTCAAGCATTTTGATCAAGAAATCATTAAAATCATGCAGGAAATGTTAATTGGAATATTAGACATTTCCTCCTAAGGACAAGAGCCAGTGCGCCTTTGGTTGAAATTTTTCAAGTCTTTAACTTAAAACTGTTTTTAGGAAAATAGGTCTCTCAAATTTTCAGCAAAATAGGTCTCTCAATTTTTCAGCAAAACATATCTCTCAAATTTTCAGCAAAATAGGTGTTTCATGTTCATTGTTATTGCTCTTTCTATTATTGATAGAGGCTTCCTTCCTAACCTCTTGTTTGAAGTCAGCATTTTTATTATGTTGTCTTATTCTGTGGGCACTTTCACATTTTTTAAAAACAACTGGAAGAAAGAGGTTAACCACCAATTATTTTAAAACTGATTCTCTTGGCTACGTTTCTGTCTTCAAGCAAAATGCAGCTCAGTTGTGACTCTGTCTGTGGACAGAGACACTGTGGAAAATAAAAAATGTTAGGTACCCCATCCCAAGAAACAGCTGCCCAAGGCTGCACCCACTATTGCACTAAAGTGGAGGGATCAGTATTCATACCAATGCCAGTGTAAATGATGGTTGCGGGAGCTGGATAATTTTTGTCCCTGGCCCAAGTGTATGAGCTCAGGTTGCCCACAATAAACCAAACCTTGTGCCACATCTTCTTCTGTGGGGAGATTTAGGTTTAGCATCATTTTGCAGTTCAGGTGACTAAGATCAAAGTGTAGTATCTGTTTTGACAGCTGGCCAATGGCTGGAGCCATTGGTCGCCATTCCAATCAGCCATCCTTTCTACCCTCTACATGAACAAGCAGAGCACTGTAACCTTATTTTTGTTGATGTATTTTCTTTAATGAAAATAAACTTGGCAATATATTTTTTTACCCAAGTCTTCCATCATTCAATATCTGTTTGTGGACCAATATACCACCTACAACAATGGCATTTTTTTCTCATGATGTTACATGTGCTATCCATTTTATTTGTTGCTGTTGTTGAAAGTCCTCAAGTGATTTGCTTTCTGTAATTTGGTATAGTTCTTTATGATTCCTCTGCACTAAAATTCACTCAATCAAAACTATTTGTAAACATTTATCCAAGAAAACAGTTTTACACCATCCGTATGAGGCTAGACTTAAGATCTTTTCTCCTATTTGATTATAATGGACCAACAGTTATACTGTCATTTTTCTACACCATATTACTTGAATTTTAAGATTAAATATTTTCTTTACTAATTTTTGGTTAATCTTTTCTTCATCTTATACATAGCCTCTAACTATTAAAGTAACATGAATAAGCAACAAGACTTGAACTCACACCTCAGCAGCTTATTAATGAAATAATGCTTATTTACAAACATGTTTTTGGATTAGAGAGGTGGAGGAGTATTTTAATTTTGAATGCATCTTCATTTCATCTTATTTTTGTTCATTTTTATAACTTTCCTACTTGAAACCATTAAAGTAACAGGAAGTAAAAAACAAAAATGTAGCTTCTAACCAAACTTGAACTCATAACCCATAATCTACATTACATGGACAATACATTTTCCAATCTAGCTACAGGATCCTAAAGATAGGTGTGTCACATATTTGCACTATTTCCTATTCCAAATTTTCAGTATGGTTTTAGTATTTAGAAACAGCTTGAAAATACATGTATTGATTTGTTTGTTAGTTTAGTTGCATATCAATACATTATGGATCATAATTTAATTTTCTTGGGAGAATTAGTAATTTTCTTTACAAAAATGAATTACTGGTAACTTTTTATTTTTTACAAAAAAATGTATTGCTGGTAATTTTTCTACTATGAAAATGTATTGCTGGTATTTTTACTATAAAAATATATTTTTATACTTTCATGGTTTTGAACCCAGTTTGTGGGGTTCACTATTTGGCCATAACTGGTGCTAACAAGTGCTACTACTCAGTTCAGATTGGACCTGGGAACAACAGCAATTAAGAGGTGGTTCCTCAATCTGCAAAATCTCCCAGTCAGAGGCCTTGCTGCCAGATGTAGTTTATCATCATGCCCAGGATATTATTTGTATTGACATGAAAAAATATTCATATATTGTATAATTTTGGTTCAGATGCTCTGAAGACCATGAAATAAATTTTGATATTCTCAAAACATTGAAACAAGTGCAAATACAATCAGATGTCATATATAATCAGTCCATTGAATTAATGGAAGATACACTCAGACCATTGAAATAATTTCAAATACCCTCAAGCTAATGCATTAAGTTCAAATACCCTCAAGCCATTGAAATGATAGCAGATACCTTCAGGCCATTGAAATAAGTTCCAATACCTTCAGACCACTGAAATAAGTTCCAATACCTTCAGACCATTGAAATAAGTTCCAATATCTTCAGACCATTGAAATAAGTTCCAATACCTTCAGACCATTGAAATAAGTTCAAATATCTTCAGACCATTGAAATAAGTTCCAATACCTTCAGACCATTGAAATAAGTTCCAATACCTTCAGACCATTGAAATAAGTTCAAATATCTTCAGACCATTGAAATAAGTTCCAATACCTTCAGACCATTGAAATAAGTTCCAATATCTTCAGACCATTGAAATAAGTTCAAATATCTTCAGACCATTGAAATAAGTTCAAATAAAATAAGAAGCATGAGGTAAGAATAAAGAAGTAAATTCTGATCTGATTTGAACTCAAATCCAATATTTCAAGAGTTTATCTTTCATGGAGAATAGTTTAAATGATTTGGCTATGTAGTAAAGACAATAATTTTTAAAAGATTTTATTGAAAATTGTGTCTTATATGTTGTCTACAGATTAATTCTTGATTTATACGAACAAATTCACATTTTTTATGTTTTAGTTTTTGTGTTTTTAGTTTTTGAGGCAAATGAAATAACAAATTGGAGTAACAAAGTTCTCTGTTTTATGGTATATTAAACACATTTCAGGAAACTCAAAAAAATCTCCCTACTTCTGATAAACTGAAAGCTACTGAACATGATGCCTGAGTTCTCAAGGCAAATTGTTTTCATGACAGTATTTTAGATGGAAACATGGCAGACGTGTCTCTATTTTCATTTATGGAATATTCACATCAATTACAATAAGATATTATTATAATAAAACAATTTTTGTAATCATCAATATTTTTCATACGTGAAGCTGATAACTCCTCCCATCAGGCAATAAAACAAGCATTTGGAATAAAATTTATTGGGAAATATTTGACTTACATAAATATATGTGATGGCTGGTACTAGAGAGAGAAAAAAACAAGTAAACCCAAGTTTCACCCTTTAAAGTAAGTGAAAAAAGTGTCCTCATTTGACAGAAGTTAAAGGAAAATAATGAAATAAAAGTAACATGTAAATAAAAAGTGAAGGAATGTTTCTTTAAACATTATGTAAGTAAAAAAAACGTTTCAGGGGCCACAAGTGATAATTATTCATATATTAGGTTATTTGGAAAATAATGTCCAATTTTAGATTAATCATTTCAATTAAGTTCTAATATATTATTATAAAAGTTACACTAAATTGTCTTACTAATTCCTAATGATTAAAGTGTCCTTTTTGTTCATTTTATAGCAATCTCTTTTGAAATTTAATTTCAAACATTATATATCCGTCATATTGAAAATAGAATAGAGGTGTTTATTTTTTTTTTCATGATTTCAAGCTTGGTCATACTCAAACTGATGTCAGGATTAACAGACCATAAGGTGAAGGATCCACTTGTGACTGGGCATTATGGCGCTGGCTGCTGAGGTTCCACAGTGGGCGTATGAGTCTTGAAGGTCAAAGTGGTAGAGGACATCCATCTGCAATTGACAATCAACATCTGAAAACATTAGTTAAAACAGAACCCATGTCAAAGTGTCAGAGAAATGTCAGCATTTCAACAATATCTGACCATCGCAAGAAAATTGGCAAGGTGAAGAAACTCAATAAATGGTCCCACATGAACTCTGTGAAAGTCAGAGTTCAATGTTTTGAAGTGTGGTCATTGCTGCATTTGCAAAATTTAAATGAGCCATTCTCATGAATAGTCACTTGTGATGAGAATTGAATTCCTTTATAATGATTGTAAATGATCAGCTCATTGGACTGATCATGGCAAAAAATTCAAACATTTTTCAAAACTAGAATTGCAGTAACAGATTATGTTATCTGTCTGGTGGCTCACCACTGATATTATCCATTACAGCCTTCTGGAATCTAAAGAGAACATCATTGCTGAAGTTTACTGCCAGTGACTGGCCAAAAAGCACAATCAGTTAAGCAAAATGTGACTGACACTGGTTAAGTGACAAGGTCCAATTCTGCTTCATGATAGTTCTCAGCCACATGTTGACATAACACAGCAGAAGCTCACTAACTTGGGTTATAAGACTTTGCCACATGCATCATATTCCTCTGATATCTCCCCCATTGTTTACCACTTTTTAAGCATCTAGATCAGTGGTTTCCAAACAGTAGAGTGTTGTTTTCTGAAGTTCCACAGTGTGGATACAAGTAGAGCATGTTGCAATTGTCAATCAACATCTGAAAACATTCATCAAATAAAACCCTTGTTAAAGAGCCAAAGAAATGTCTCAGATAATGGGTGTCAGAATTTCAATGTTATTAGACCATCTCAAAAAAACTGGCAATGTGAGGATTTTTGATAAATGAGTTCTACATGAACTTTCTATTAAGTTAAAGAGTTTGATGTTTTGGATGTTTGGATTCGATGTTGTATCTCTGAAATTCAAATGTTGCATTTCTTGATTAAATAGTGACTTATGATGAGAAATGATTCCTTTATGGCAATCATAAATGATCTGCTCAATGGCTTGATCATGACAAAACACCCAGACACTTTCCAAAACCAAAATTGCATCAACATAAAATTATAGCAATATTCTCATATTCCACCATTGGTCTTATTCATTACAGCTTTCTGGCATCTAAACAGAACATCACTGCTGAAGTTTAATGCCAGCCACTGGATAAAAAAAACACACATTCGGTTAAGCAAAATGTGACAGACACTGCTTAATTGACAAGGTCCAATTCTGCTTCATAACAAAGCACACTCAGTTTAATTTAAGCTAAAAGACATTCTGTTGCAAATAAAATGTAAAAACTGCATTCAAAGAATTCCTAGTTTCAAAAAAACTTTAGAGTTTTATTGTAAATGCATAAATAATTTTGTAACTTGTTGACAGAAATATATAGCTATTCCATGTCTTTATTTCAACTGATTTAAACACTGTTTAAATAGATTAATTCTGGAATAAAAGTTGATTCTAAAATCTGACATTATTTCCCAAACAACCTAATAATCTTCTTGTAAAGAAAAATATTTCACTTGTCAAAAGTTAAATCATTTTTGATGAGCAGAAATGGCTTAACTCTGACCTTTTGCTCTGAGTGACTGTCTACCCAGGCCAGTTCAATTATTTGACATTTTCCTGTAATAATGCCTTCAACTATCTTGATAAACATACAATATTATTATCATTATTATTATCATTTGTGTATGTTATGTTTCCTGCTTTGTATCCTATAGAGCCGGGTCCAAACTATGGTCCTTAGGCCCTATAGGAGAATTGTCATTTAATTGATAGCACTTTTCTTAGTATATGGGATGTTCCTAGTAGGGTGATCTTCTGGGAAACTTGTATATTGATATTATCTGGGACACTTAGTAAAATTGTCCATTCTTTATCACAGGAGGCCCAGAGCTCTGATTACTACTGGAACAACCTCAGTCTCCATTCCCCACACCTATTTTGCCTTCTTGGTTTCATGTTTTCCACTGACATCAAGTAGAATGATTATATTGAATCATATGGTAAATCTGTTGCTAGGAAAGTTGGTGCACAGTGCTGTCCTAGACAAAATCATTTGTCAATGCTTTGAATGCTGCTGCCTTATCTGGTCTGGTGTTCCTGCTATATGTCTTGAGATTCTCAGCAAAATCAAAAGAATGGTCAGTAATGTTATCTGACATCTTATCTTAGTTATGACTGACATCTTGGTTTCAGTCTCTTTCTTACTACTGTGACATGGCTTACCTTGATCTTTTCTATAAATATTTTTATGGCAGTTCTAATGAGCTCTTCTCCAATGTACCTTATCCCCATTTTAAGCACTACAAGATTGGCAACTAGGTTTCATTGTTTTACTGTTGAATGAGCTAAATGCAGCCATAAGTTCAATTATCATAGTTTCTTTTCTCACACTTCTTGCCTGTGGAACTCTTTTACAGTTTCTTGCTTCCCTGCCACTTTTAGTCTTCAAAAATTTAAATGCAATCTTCTGTCTGAATTCCATCCTTTTATCATCCTTTCCCCTCATTAAAGTATTCTCATTCTCTTTCAGTCTCAGTAACCCCTGGCGTCTTAGTGGAATTAGCACCTTGTCTGAGATGAAATGATTAAAAATATAGTGGATATGAATACTGACATTCTGGTAAAACTGAGGCATCATTTTAAGACAGTCTTCCAAACTGTTGAAGCTGTTTGTAGAATTCAGGAAGTGGGGGGAAAGGAAACAATATATAACTGAACTAACCAAAACCAGTTTATCCATTTTAAGGGGAGTGATCTATATCTTGAAATATGGCCCAGATGTTGACAACCATTAGTTGTTGAATAATAACACTTTAAAACATAAGGTAGATTAGATGACAACCTGACAAGCAACATTCAAAATCTTTCAGAAGAACTAGGCTCATAAAAAGATACCATTGCATAAAGAATTACATAAGCTTCAAAAAGTTCACATTAAACTACTTTTGATAAATAATTATAATTGAGGCATGGTGGAGTAATGGATAATGACTCATATTGAGAAATCAGAGAGCCAAGTTTGAAATCCAGTCAAGATCATTACATTCACATGTGTGTTGATACCCTTGGAAAAGGTATAAATCCATCTTTTCTCCTCCCATGGATAAATAGCAGGACAGACTGGGTTCTATAGCCTTGGGTGGAAACTGGTCTAGAAGAAGGAAAACTTTGAATTCAAACCAGCCTGGAGATGATTGGTCACCATCAGGCTATCTTGCCCAAGACATATCAGTACATGTAGTGCCTCTGTGATTCAAAAGAGTTATGGGACTTGTGATCATGAATATAATTATTTGATAAAGCCATACTTTTTCATTATTTTATTATCATTTTTTTTTAAATCTTTATTTATACTTTTATTATTTTAATATATAAATATTATCATTCTTTTCTATTAATGTGACTTCCTATTATTTTCATATTATTGCCTGATAATGGATATTTTTATATTATTTCACTTAATAACAATATATTATGATAAAAATACAGTTGATATATATTTCCCATATTATATATTGTGTTCAAAAAATTGACATCATTTTGTAGTCTAATAACAGTGAATTCTCATTGAAATGATCTCAAATTTTAACAAAATGTGTTAAAACTAGGTTGTCTATGCAGACTTATCTCAATAAGAATCTACCAGAAAGATGGATTGCGTATGTCAGTAATAATGACAATGTGTTTTTGAAATGGCCACCACATTCACCTGACTTGATACCTTGTGATTTTTTTCTATGGCACTATGTGAAAGCACAGGTCTTTTTACAAGCCAAGAGGAACTTAAGCAGAGAATTGCTGAAGCACTTGAGGTACACAACACATGCTACAGCATGTTTCCCAGGAGCTGGACAACTGACAGTGTATGCCATGTCACAGGTGATTTGCATATTGAACCTATATATATATGACTTATACAAGGCAGAATGAATTCAGTTATTCCAGTTCAAACTGTGAATTATTCAACATGAATCCTATTTAACTTCATTTGCCTGGAACATGCAGTTACTGAGATATTCACATTTTAAATTATATCAATTTTGGGGGGACACTCTGTATTTTCCTAAAAAGATGACTCCAAAATTACACTAACTGACCATTTTTTGCATAACATATTATTTCACATTGCACCTAGCAGGAAACAGCCTGTCGCCTCTGAGTGTTGACTTCAATGTTCACTTTTATATTTATATTTACATATGCTCTGTCTCTGATATTGAGCACTTTATCCCATAAATATAGCACACCTTAAAACTATATTTCTTCATATATATATATATATATATATATATATATATATATATATATATATATATATATATATATATGTATATATATGTATACATATATGTATATATATATATATATATATATATGTATATATATATATATATATGTATGTATATATATATATATGTATGTATATATATATATATATATATATATATATATATATATATATATATATATATATATATATAATATAAAAGTGAACATAGACGTCAACACTTAGAGGTGACAGTCTGTTTCATGCTATATGCAATCGTCAGGCCACACACTGCATATAGCATGAAACAGACTATCGCCTCTAAGTGTTGACGTCTATGTTCACTTTTATATTTACACCCGCTCTATCTCTGATATTGAGCACTTTATTCCATAAATATAGCAAACCTTAAGACTATATTTCTTTATATATATATATATATATATATATATGGTAATTAACTCAGGGAACTGAACATATTTGCTTTGTATAATTCATTTTTCCTCTTGGAATAACTGAGTGGAGCTTCATTATTCCATGCCACTTCCTTAATTCCTCTTTACTCTATACAGGTTAAAATTGAAGTATTTACCATTTTTTACAATTTTGGTTTGCTTATTTTGATTTATTACTTTTGTTAATTTTTCCATCTTTTTTCTATGGGGATTAACAGCAATTACAACTGGAAGATCCTTTGCAATGAAAATTAATTAGCAGGTAAGCTCTTGTACCAGTTTCTTTAAATTAAATAAGATTGTTCAGTTATTTGTGTATATTGAGCACTTTTGTGTGTTCATTTCTTGCCTATTCTTTCCTCTTCTATTGGTCTCTCTCTCTCTCTCTCTCACACACACACACATACACACACACACACACACAGACATATATATTAATGCACTATAGAAACAAAAGGGTAACCTTTAAGATTCTCACATATACAAAAATATCTCAATTGGATCCATCATGGTGAAAGTATTAACAAACATTATATTAACTAGGCTCTCATTGCTTTTTGAAAGTTAACTATTCACAACCCAGTTTGGTTTTCATTCTGGTAAGGTATGTAATAATGGCATATATGTCACTGAACAACTCCAGGAAATGGCTGACTTTTTCTAATAGGAAATTATATACCTGCAGCAGCATATGACCACATCAATGGAGAGATCCTCTTCTCATCTATAAGAAACTGTCTTGAAAGATATGATTCCACTGAATGGCTTAATTTAATAATGGAACTTTATTGGTCCTCAAGATCTTACATTCCATACCACATCCCAAATGAATCAACCAATGGAAGACAGTGATCCTGCTTTCCCTCACAAGGCCAATGTAATGATAATGAGGTGGGGCTATGTCAGCAACATAGCTATTCTTAGATGGGATAAGATTGATCTTGAACAGAAAATCAGCATCCTCTACCAAGTGTTCCAAGAATCTCAAGATAAAGGCTTCCAGAACAGAAACTAGGATCTGGAATTGGAGTGAAAACAATGATGGTATTTATCCTGAATCCACAATAACAATTCAGGATGTGGATATAGTAATTACCACACACTTCAAATACATTGGTGAATGAGTTACTTATAATAAATTTAGTATAGGATATAAGGAAATTGAACATAGAATAGGCTGTGATGGAGGTAGTTTCACCTAATACCTCAAATTACTACAAAACCAAAACATTAACCTGTAAATTTCAGTCATTAATAGCCTAATCAGATCAGGACTTTCACATAGATGTCATGCATGGCACCAAACTCATTCAGAAACATCTAAACTATCAGCGGTATACTACAGCTTTTCTAAGATCTATGGTTAAAAATGGCTTTGAGCCAGTGAAACCTGTGGGTCTTGGCAAAGCCCATCTTTCTTGTTGGCTGTTGGTACAGAATCACAAAGAAAAAATCTGTCCTAGATAGCAGAAATCACATCAATTGAGGACTATCAACAGTAACAACAATTAAAATTGATAACATTTGTAACTCGCTGAGAAAATATTGACATAATCAAAATGCTAACATTCCACATTACTTACAAGAAAATGTTAGAAAGGAAACCTGTATCAATACTGAAAAGAGCAGTAATGGCTACTGAAGTTGAAAATCCTATCCTCCTGAAAAATTATTTCAAAGAAAGATCTTATAAATCATTGAATGCCAAATGTTTCCTTATAATGGTAACTGAGCATTGATTTTAAGAAGCATTTGTATACAGTTGACAGTTTAGATATTTATGAATGGGTTTGGTGCCATTCATAACATCCTCCATATGTAAGTCTCAATCCAACAAGGCTATTTAAGAACATGACTTGAGTTTTCAGGTTAATGTCTTGGTTCTGCAGCAATTTGCAGTGTTTGGCAAAACACAAAGTCTTGATATTACCATATATATGGCCTAGAATACATTGTGCTAAAAAATGGCTGACCAATGTATTTCTGGAAGATAATTTTTTTAGGCAAGAAGTCTTTGTAATAATAATAGTCTGTATCAAAGGAGAGATCATTAATAATAATGATAATAAATTATAATAAAATAGGATTATTAATAATATATGCAAAATGAAATAAAAATTCTTTTCTCTCCAGATGAATGGATTTGAAGCTTGACAAAATTCTAAGTAAGAATAAATAATCATTTAATTTATTATTGGTTTCTTTTAATGTTTTAAACATTTTATTCTTTATTTTGATTGATTTAAAGTAACTTTATTGACATTCATAATCATTTGTTAGAAACCAGAGAACAAAGATGGATATCATTTTTTCAATAAAGGCAGCTCACCATTATGAAAAATGATAGAGATCATCATATTTTGTTGAAGAGAGATGAAGAAATGAGAAAAAAAAATTCACCTAGCAGAATTTCATCCCAAAAGTTTCAGAAGCCAAAGAACATGTGTACAAGAACGGTTCTGGTGATATCTAATGAATAGACAACAACTGCAAGGAATGTCCCAACTCCCTCAAACCAAATTGGGACAAACTATAATTTTCCAAACAACAAAGAGGATATTAAAAAAACTTGCTTAAACTCAAAAGTGACTTGCTAACATTTAGCTTCTAGAATTACCTTATGATAATAGTGATAGTGTTAATGGTGGGAGGTGATGATGATGGAGGTGGGGATGAGGCTGTTTTGTCAGGGCAGGGGCAGAGATGATTCTAATTGAAAAAGAAGTTTGTAATGGTCATTAGAGTGGTGGTGATGGTGGTGGTTGTGATGGAAAATGTATTGACCATGACGATGTTGTATATATTATAGCAAAACAAAAACTGAAACAATAACAATATTAGAGATACAAACAGAAAAATCAATAACTATCAAAATAATGAATAAATTTTTTATTCTCTACAATAATAATTATTTTTATAAAAGTCACTTATTTTTTTTGTTAATGTTTATCCATTCGCTTCCTGTTCCAGTTGTTATTGAACTTTAGGCATACACATCATTCAAAAGAGAAAACTGGCTCAGGGGATTTGCTTGCAAACTTATCTATTCAGTGTTAAGTGGGGAAAGTCAGCATAGAAAATGAGTATTTTATTACTAATTATAAGTACATTAAGTTAACAAGGTTTTTTATTCTCTTTTTTAATAATTTTCTTTCACTTTTTCATCATTTTATCCCCCCCCTCCCACCATTCATTTTACTTTTTGTAGTATTTGAAGGCACGCACTTACAGGAATTTGATTTTAAAGAAATGGATTTTTAAAATTGTATTTTATTCTTTTTTAAATGATGCTTATGAAAAATTTTTCTTCTTCTTCTTTTTCCTCTTTTTCTTCTTCTTATTTTTCTTATTATTATTTTTCTTCTTCTTTTTCTTCTTATTCTTCCTCTTCTCTTTCTTCATTTTTTCTTCTTTCTTTTCTCTTCCTTTTACTTTTTTCTTTTTCTTCAGCCATTCTTCTTCTTCTAAATCTTTATCTTCTCTTCTTCCTCTTCTTCTTACTATTTCTACATCTTTTCTTCTTTTCTCCTTCTTCTTCCTCCTCCACCCCTTCTTCTTCTTCTTCTTTTTCTTCGTCATGATGATGATGATGATGATGATGATGATGATGATGATGATGACAATGTTTTAAATTTGATCATCAAAGCGAATATCAAATATGCTATAAAATTTTTTATTTTGTTTCTCTGTTATTCCAGAAATGAGAAAACATAATAGAAATATAGAAAAACTAAACTAAAACACAGACATTTTAATGAGGATAGATCTTAAAAAAAAGAAAAAAGATGTCAACTAAAAGCTAATAAAAAATATCAATTTTTAGTAATTCTGACAGAATGATAAAAAGAAAAAAAAAATCCTAGAAAATAATGATAATAATAAGCAAGAGAATGATAATTACCAACTCAAACATTCAATTTTTCTTTTCATCATTTATTCTAAACCCCCAACCATTTATTCTTTGAGCCTATAACCATTAATAGATAGTTGAGGCCAATAAAAGCTTGTCTCTCTCAAAAAATATAATTTAATAGAATAAAATAAACCAAAATAAGAATAAATTAATAAAGTTTCTTTTGTTTCTTTGTAAAATTTTTCTTTCATTCTGGTTTTGATTTCATTCTGCTTTTTAAATAATGATGAGAGAAAATTTCCACTCTTTTGATGAAAGACTTGCATGCCATTATGTAATGAAACTACCATCTGGTTATTCAGTCACTTTGAGAGATAAGCTCATGTCATGTTTATAGTCGAGCCTACACAATTTCATAACTGTCACCACCATCACCACCAGGCCCCCCCTGATAACACCACCAGGCCCCCCCTGATAACACCACCAGGCCCCATTATTAAGTGTACCATCATCAGCACAGCTGTTATTACTATAATCATCATCAGTGTCATGTTTCCTTTTGGTAACTTTTATTTATTCCTGTCTATGAACATTACACCTTCATTGTATCTTACAAGGACTATTCGACAAATTCATAAACAGGAGATAAAAATATTCAGAGCATTAATTTAGATGGTGATGATAAACATTTCTGCTTAAGTGGGAAGTGCCTGTCTGATAGATACAGGGAGATTTGAATTAATCTCTCCAAAATAACTTTTCATGAAATTTTTAAAAAATATTTTATTTATGATATAAAATGAGCATTTCCTAAATTTAGCTTTGTCTGGCATAAGGTCCCAATATGGAGCACAAATGGAAGATTAAACTCAATATGATAACTAGCTTACTATTCAGTACTTTATGGAAATGTACTAAATTTGTTATGCAATGCTGTTATAGTTTCTTTTGTTTTTCAAGTAAAACACTAAAATAAAAAATAGTAAACTTGATAATTTTGTGTATTTTCCAGTTTCTTTTCTGTTCTATATTGTCATGAAAATTTAAACAGGATCCTGCAAACTAAAGGTTACTTTAATTTTATAATTATTTTCTCATTTCTAAATTTTGCAAGTTAAAATTAGCATGTATCATTGAGGTTAGCACATCTCCTCAATACCAGAAAAAAAAAAGCAGTAATTAAAAGCATAATTCCTAAACTATCATTCCAACAAATTGAAATAAAATTCTAATTTGTATGCAAAGACCTTTTCAACTCATGAAACAATATGGAAAAAATGATTTTATTCAATTCTCTAAAAATTTTTTCTCGTAACCCAATACTAAATATAAGAATATTCCTGACATTATGTGTAAACTTCTCCCTCTATACGCCATGTCCCTTCATGACAAAGGCAATCATAGCTCTCCACAATTTCCTGTCCTTTATAGCTCTTAACAAATGTTGTCTTTTTCTTATCACTCCTAAATCTTTTTCCACCATCCATTTACTCAAGCTTATCAGTTTGGTTATACATTGTTTTCCCCTGCTTTGCCTGCCTTCAGTTTCTCCTATGAGTATCAAATTTTCCAAGCCCTCTTTCTTCATTATGTACCTTAGAAATTTCAACTGTTTCTTCCTTATGCTAAGTATAAGTGTCCTTTTTATTTCTATTTTCTCTAAAACTTTGTCATTGCTCACATGTTCGGTCCATGGTATTCTCAGCATCCTTCTGTAGAACCATATTTCTGTTGCTTTAAGTCTCTTCTTCATCTGTGAGATTGTCTAGCATTCACTGGTATATAGTAGAAATGATACTATGTTACAGTTATGTACTTTATTATTTGTTTCTAATTAAATTTTCCTTTTTTTTGATACTTTCCTTAGCTTTTGGAAGGCTTATTCTGCCACGCCATTCGTGTATTCTGTCCTCTGTTAAAACACTTTCTAAATATTTAAATTGTTGTACTTATTTGATTTTGGTATTTCTAATTTGTAAATTGCATTTTGGGTTCTTCCTTTTGCAGAAACCATACATTCTAGCTTCTTGCAATTAATGTTTAGTCCTTTCTTCTTGCTTTCCTTGACTACCTTCTATAAGAGATCCTGTAGTTTCAATTTTATATCTCTGCTATGAACACTTTATCATCTGCATATCTTATATTGTTAAGATTGTGATCAACAACAATGAATCCTGATAAGACTTCTAATTCTCTGAGAACCACCTCGTTTTATAGGTTGAATAAGTCCAGTGAGATGATAGATCCCTCATCTTACACCTTTTTCTATTTTTGTATATTTACTGAATTCATTTTCTGTCTGTATGCAGGCAGTTTGCTGCCAGTATAATTTCTGGTTTATTCTAATATCATTCCCAAATATTTCAAGATGAAATCTTTATTATAAACTGTTTTATGTTGTATTCTTCATAATATTTTTCTTTTTATTTTGTACTTTGTTTGTTTCTTCACATGTATGCCACACATTTATTGTATTATCTGATATTCTATATGGTTCATTTGATAAATGCCTGCCAACTACATACAGAACATGAAAGGTTTTAATCCTTTGAAACAATTTCTAAGATTCAGAATACAAAAAAGTTTTCATTTTTATTCCTTATTACAACATTCTGCTTTGTTCCTACATATACTTTTATTGCATGATATCTACTAACTGATAGAAAAAATATAAGTGATAGAGATGATATAATAAGTGATAGAGAAGATATGATAAGTAATAGAGAAGATATAATAAGTGATAGAGTAGATATAATAAGTGATAGAAAAGATAAAATGTGATAGAGAAGATATGATAAGTGATAGAGAAGATATAATAAGTGATAGAGTAGATATAATAAGTGATAGAGAAGATATAATAAGTGATAGAGAAGATATAATAAGTGATAGAGAAGATATAAGTAATAGAGAAGATATGATAAGTGATATATAATAAGTGATAGAGAAGATATGATAAGTAATAGAGAACATATAATAAGTGATAGAGTAGATATAATAAGTAATAGAGAAGATATAATAAGTGATAGAGAAGATATAATAAGTGATAGAGTAGATATAATAAGTGATAGAGAAGATATAAGTAATAGAGAAGATATAAGTGATAGAGAAGATATGATAAGTGATATATAATAAGTGATAGAGAAGATATGATAAGTAATAGAGAAGATATAATAAGTGATAGAGTAGATATAATAAGTGATAGAGAAGATATAATAAGTGATAGAGTAGATATAATAAGTGATAGAGAAGATATAAGTAATAGAGAAGATATAAGTGATAGAGAAGATATGATAAGTGATATATAATAAGTGATAGAGAAGATATGATAAGTAATAGAGAAGATATAATAAGTGATAGAGTAGATATAATAAGTAATAGAGAAGATATAATAAGTGATAGAGAAGATATAATAAGTGATAGAGAAGATATAATAAGTGATAGAGAAGATATAAGTAATAGAGAAGATATAAGTGATAGAGAAGATATGATAAGTGATATATAATAAGTGATAGAGAAGATATGATAAGTAATAGAGAAGATATAATAAGTGATAGAGAAGATATAATAAGTGATAGAGAAAATATAATAATAGAAAAAAGATAATAATATTGAGTATATTATTTTGTACTGAATTGATGTTAACCTACTGTGGCTCATTAGGTAAATGCCTACCAGTTACATGTTTTAGTCTTTTCAAAATTAATTTGTATGCTATGAAGAATATAAAATTACAAAAAAATACTTTTGGATTCAATCGGATCTTAGGTTGTTCCATTCCAACAAATCAAATTAAAATTATGATGATTGAAAAGGAAAGTTTATTGTAAGTAACAGTGGACAGTTTAAGTAATAAATTGGACATAATGTAATAAAATCCTATTTGGTATGCATATGTCTCCTGCTCTGAAGACATGTGGAAAAAGTTTGAATGGCAGCTTCAATTTTTTCTTATCATGTCCTAACTTGCATGACATGAGAGAAAGGAAAAAAGATACTAGTCAGTTGCACAGGCATGTGACAGCCTTATTGCAAAAAAATTCATCAACATGGACCCAAAAATCTCCAGAAATTGCCTAATTGATGTCTTCTGCTAAATGCTGAAAATGGATGCAGACACAAATAAATGGAAGAACATAGAACAGAGAGACTGATACCAATTTTATATAGAATACTCTATGAAATTTAAATATTCAAATATGTCTTAATTATAAAACCTATATCACAAGAACTTTTTTGAATTTCAGGAAGAGAAGTTTCTGTTTAATTTAGTACTATTTAATATTGAAAATTTCATTAAAAGGCCAATTCTAACCCTTCTAAGACCCACTAGACTGCATACATTGAGACAATCCACTCTCATTCCTTTTATATTCCTTTATTAAGGAGTAAGTTTCACTAGGATAGCTTCTTCCCAAGAACTTCTGCTTTGTGGAACAGAATCCCAGGAGGATGCTTCATCAACCACTACAATCTTACCTTCTTCAAGTTTCTCACATATTTACACAAAATGTGCTCCTTACTCTTACAACTACCTTCAGTAACACTCTACTTTAAGTGGCGCTTGGGCCTTGTATAGTGTGAACATTAGTAAAAAAAAAAAAAATCCTCCAAGTAGTAAGGGATCACTTCAGCCAGTTCAACATTTTACCTAGAAGAAAAACCCTAACAGAAAATCTAGACTCTAGAGAACTTACTGGTGTCATTCCGCTCACTTCAGATAAATCAATGCATAGAGTGAGTGGCCATATTTAAATGTAAAACAAATGACAGAACTGCCCAACAAACAGATTTGATGATGTTTGCAATAAGCAATAACAAGAAAAAGAAAAGAACAAGGTAAAAAATAATATAAAGCAAGCAAACTATATATGTAAGGCAAATTAACAGTAATAAAGCAAAGCAACAGTAATATGGCAGAAAGTTCACAAATTAAGATTTGGGGTTGACAAACAAGGGTAAATTCAGTTAAGTGAATGTAGCATTCTGAATTCAAGATAAGACAGACCAGGACTGAGTCATATGAAACAAGGTTCGGATGTTTACATGTAACCTACACTAAATATTTAGGCCAAAAGGCTTTCCATACTGTCTTCTCTTACCAGCCACCAATGGACATAAAACAGACATCAAATCTTCTCTGACAGGATCAATCACAAAGCTAACTCATGATCATACCATAATTATGGTAAATCTTTGTGCAGGATGTGTGGTAGTGTAATGGTTAATATATCAGAAAGAGAAAGCAATGAACAAATTTTTAATTCTCAGCAGAA
The DNA here is from genome assembly GCA_963932145.1 of Acanthosepion lycidas. NCBI lineage: Eukaryota > Metazoa > Mollusca > Cephalopoda > Sepiida > Sepiidae > Acanthosepion > Acanthosepion lycidas. Next base: position 66,254,351 of record OZ010596.1, on the reverse strand, counting down.
TTTATTATGTTTATTTGTATCCAAATATCATTGGAAAAGGTATGAAATCCTCTTTTTTTTCTCTTAATTATGGTTTAAATTGCATGATTGACTGGAATCTTGGTTGACAATCTGCTGAGGCCACTGATAAGTTAGATATGTGTGTTGCACAATCTTCAATAGTGTCTAATTTCTTTAAATCTTGATGCTTTTGGCTAAAATTCTTTAAGTATTTTATGAAGTATACAGGAATTTATAATTTTAATAAAATTATAGCAACAATAACATAAATTTCAATGCTTTTTTTAATTCATTATATGTGTAATTAAGATCATCAGCAAAAAGTAGAGCCCACCATGCAAATTAAAAATTGGAGATGCCAAAAACAAGCAAGGACAAAATTTAAAATATCTAGGATGTGTTTTAATGATCGTCAGAAAGTGCACCAAAATCTGAAGGTGCACTGGGATAGCAAAAGATGTCTTCAAAAAGCTAAGCAAAGTATTAAGAAACTGGATAATTTTATTAGACACAAAAAATGGGTCATTTTGTTGTGCTTGAGCAGAGAATTGCAAATGGAACTGTCATCTATTCAATTTTTCCTGTTAAATATTAGGGAAACAGGTTCAATCATTTTGAATATAGTTTGTGTAAATAATTTCAAATACTCCCTAGTAGAAATAGGATGCCTGAGCAAATGTGACAATTTAAGAATTGGTGGAATAACAAAATTGTTGGTAACAATTTTCTGCTACTAGATTTTGTAAGTTAAGGATTTCTGTTTTGGTGATTTTTTTTTCTTTCATGTCTTTTTTCTAATACATCAAAGCAGAAATAACAGATTAGAAATGAAAGTTTCTCTTGTTTAGACTGCTTAATAATGGCCACATGTTTTTGGGATCCTTTCATGACTTTTAATTGAATTAGACATCAATTTAAACACTGCCAAGTCTTAGGTCCCTTTATCTTTGTGTGATCACATTATCTTAAATATTTCTTGTAAAAAAATGTACTATCAGTAGGCAGAAGATTCTAAGGCCATTTCATACATACGCACAGGCATACACACATATTAGCAGACAGTATAAAGTTGTATTCACATTTTCTTTTTCTCTCTCTCTCTCTATCTCCCTCTCTCTATCTCCCTCTCTCTCTCTCTCTCTATATATATATATATATATATATATATATATATATATATATATATTATACATTAAGAAATGGACAAAGTCCGACAATTTATTTATTAAAGACATTTTTATGTTTAACGTTCTTTTTATAGATACAAGTATTTAAGTAAATGCTCTGTTTAGAATAAACAGTATTAAATAACATTTACCGGCCTGAATGTCCGAGAAATTTTCATAGAAAATATTCGTCCTTTGACAGGATTCGAACCTGCATCCTATACGGAACCGTCATTTAGCCGAGCAGGTTAGGCATGTCAAGCTAAATGACTGTTCTGTACAGGATGCAGGTTCGAATCCTGTCAAAGGACGAATATTTTCTATGAAAATTTCTCGGACATTCAGGCCGGTAAATGTTATTTAATACTGTTTATTCTAAACAGCGCATTTACTTAAATACTTGTATCTATAAAAAAAGAACATTAAACATGAAAATGTCTTTAATAAATATATATATATATATATATTCGGTGCGTGACTGAGTATTTAGAATGTTTGCTTTCTGACCATGAGACCTGGGTTTGAATCTCACCATGGTTGATTTGTCAGGAAGGAGACTTCCTAATGTTATCGAACTGGAATGGGTATAATCCTAGCATGTGGCACCTTTGAAAAGTGCCTGAAAACCACGCCACGGGTTGACCTAAGCCATGTGAGTGAGATTGGATAGATGGAACACTAGATGCCATCAATAGCTGTGCTAGGACAAAGTCACAAGTCATCGTGACCAAGGGTCTGAATGTGCTGGTGTTGTTAAATTGTTGATCATTCTAGATGACACAATCTCTCCTAGAAACTGTAAGTAAGGTCTGTTCAGCATAGTTGCAGTTTAAACCACAGGTTGGCTTGGTGGGTGTTGAACAAACACAAATGTGCCTGAGTGAGAGTCTGCAATAGGGATTGGCTAGCCGCCTTAGTAGTCAGGTATCATTGAATATGAGTGGCCAGCTATTATATATATATATATATATATATATATATATATATATATATATATATATATATATTATTACTTCAAACATTAAAAATATCAGATTAAGAATAAATCCACTAATTCTTTAGAAATATATATACATGTGTGTTTGTGTGTGTGTGTAAATATAAGAAATGTAGATATGGATGTCAACACCGAGTGGAAATAATTATGAAAGAACTGCATTCTGGGCCATAATTTTTTCTACCCCATAGCCTTTACAATAATTTAAAATATAACCATTCCCACATATCCAATGGCTGTTAGAATAACACAATAAACTTGACATACCTGACCTTGTCCACATTGCCCGATTGATCAGCATATATAAATAGTTGAGCCACCAACCAACATTCATAGCCGGAAACAGACTGTCGCCACTCAGTGTCGACCTCAGTATCCCTGATATTGTCCACTTTTATCCATAAATATATCATAGCTTAAAATTATATTTTTTCTATTTTATATATATATATATATATATATATATGGAGAAAGAGACGGACAGACAGATACTAATTTCAATTGGTCCCAAGAAGAGATGTACATTCATTAAGTAGGTAACTGAGTCTTGCTTTATCATATGTATAAATGAAATTGTTGTCATATCTGGTCTGGTGCTCCTGTTACTCATCTTGAGATTATTGATGAAAATCAAAGAAGGATCTGTAATGTGATCAATCCTGACGAGGCATCTCAACTTCAGTCACTTTCTCACCAATGTGACATGACTTCTCCCTGTTTTTTTCTATTAATATTTTCATTACAATTGTTCTGATGACAATTTTCATTACAATTTTTCTGGTGTCTCAAGTGCATGCTACTAGATTGGCATCTAGGTCCCACCCTTTTTACTGTTGAAATGCAACTGCCACTTCTACTCCAACAAGTTTCTTTTCTCACAGTTCCCACCTGTAGAACTCTCTTACATTTCCTTACTGATAACTACAATCTTCAAAAATTTAATTACAATGTCAATCACCATCTTTTTGAACCCTGTTCATCTTTTGTACTTTCTTCAATCCTTCCTATCTTCTCTTTCACTTTCACTCTGTGTAACCCCTGCTTACTAGTGGCATTCCCACCTTACTTGGGGTGGAATTAAAAACAAATAAACAGATAAAAGAAAAGAAAATATCTCTCACCATGTGGTATCTTGTAATGTCTATAAAATATTTAATATGTGTATAAAATAAAAATGTTTTATATAAAATATTTTACTGGATCTGTCAAGCTCTGTGAAGTTGTTCCCTGCTGTGGTGCCATTTATATAATGGTACAAGTATAATTGGATTTGAATTGTAACATCCCCAAAATGCCAGGATGTATCCAACAAAATCTTTTCTATTATACAGATAACACTGGTAATGAGTGAGATGATCAAATGTACTGAAACAAAAATAGAACAAAATAAAACATGAACATTGGACAGTTCATCCACAGTTTTGATTCTGATGTTCAAAATTATATTAAAAAATGGAAACAATACAATAAAGAATTTTATTAAATATCAGAAAATCTATGAGAGGTGTGGGATATCTCTGTATTTTGCATGCAAAAACGAAATATAATATTGGCCTTCATTGTGGGCCTCGTTTTTAAAGAACAAAATTGTCTGCCACCTGAACTTTGTCAAGAAACTTTTGATCTTATTTAATAGCTGGAATATGTACTTACATTTGTTTGGGACCAAAACACTTTTGAATAAATATTTAAAATTAATTCTTTCTATATTTTTCTGTCATAAATAAGGCATAGGAAATAAAACAAATGTTTGGTCAACACGTAATACAAAAATCAAAATGGTGCAATGTTAAACATTATAATCGACAGACAATTGAAAGTAGCCAATAATTTAAAATATCTTTAAAATATAAATATTAAAAAGATGCAGGCTGCTTAAGTTTCGCCATTAAGCTCCTCAGGCACTTCATGTTAGAATCATTTCTTTCCCATAAATCTTGCACATGGAACTGTTGGGAATTTGCAGAATTCCTTTACATACTAACACAGAAGCATACATGCTACTTGAGAGCATATACCTCACATGGGTGCATAGAGTTTTGCCCCACCCACTCTACAGGTTCTATATCCTTGTTCAGTGTCATACTACGATATGAGGTACTTAGAGATGTGCTTGCATTTTGGTATAATTTCCATTCTTGTATTCAATAACACACTTAACAACTTTTCTTCTTGGCAAAGTTTGCAAAATCTAGATCGTGTTTTGTAACTAGTAGCTTTCTTATAAAAGGATAGCTTATGATTATAAAACTATTGCTCAAACAATTCTTCTGCTTTGTCCTTTGAAAGGATTTCTTCAATAGTTTTATTGATGGAATCTTATATACGTAGGATGAGGGAGACAAAATACAAGTAAAAATACAAGTAAAAATACAATGAATTTAAATATGCAGTATAAATTTTTTTTTTAAATTACATAATACTTTAGTCTAAAGAAGTCCTTTTGAAGGTCTCTCGAATGTACAATCAAGTAGGCATAATTCACTTCATTTAAATAAATCAAAAGGAAAACAGGGTATATACTAAAACACTTGTTGACACCAAACATAATGTTTAGTGTAATAACACACATACACACAGTCTCTCTCTCTCACACACACAGACACATATACAAGGTTATTCAAAAAGAAAGAGCATATTTTGAAAATTTAATAAAAACAAATGCTAAGAGAGAGAAACGCATTCATAACATTACTAGATAGGAAAAGGTACAAAATTATTAAAATATATAAAATTTTTTCAATCTTGTTTCTTTAAAGATCCTTTTTGTCGTTTTTTCTTTTTTTTTTTAGAATTTGTATGAATTTAAATTGTTATAATTTGTGGAAAAGAGAATCTTGTTCATCATCCGTGCCCACCCAGGTCACCATGAGATTTTTATTTGTGGGGATATATAAAAGAATGAGTGATTGTTTCACCTATGCCTGTTACTCTTGAAGATTTGAGACACTGAATTGTTGAATTTGTCACATAATATATGGTTCTCATGTTGAGTGCATACAAGTTAACAAGCTTAAAATAATAAACTTTGAACCTTTTCCTGTCTAGTAATGTGTTGAATGTGTTTCTGTTTTTTATAATTTGTTTTTATAAAATCTGATCTTTCTTTTCGATTTTATGTATGTGTGTCAACCTTAATTTCCACTTTTATATTTATATACGCTCTCTCCCTGATATTGAGCACTCTAACCCATAAATATAGCATACCTTAAAACTATATTTTTATCAAAAATGTATATATCATTTTTTTTCATTTCATCTCAAACAAGACAATAATGCCACTATATCGCATGCAAGGGGTGAATGACAATAAAAGATAATTAGGTTTTAGTGCGAAGAAAGGGCAATAATATATAATATAGAAAAATAATAATAATAATACAGAAAAATGACATGTATACATTCACAAGACATTCACGAGACATTTCTGCCATACTTCCAATCTTTAAATTTCAACATACAAATGCGTATGTATAGACACAACACCACCCGTATATATACATATGTCATATCCGAAACTGTCCACATATGTTTATATATGTATGAGTCCCGACAGACGACCAAGTATGTATGTGTGTCTGCATACTCATTGGGCATATGAACATACATCGATGTTTGCATTAGCATGATGACATCACGACGACGTTTCCACCCCCACTTCCATAATAACAACAATACATGCAATCTACATGAACCCAAAATTTTAAAAAATTAATCAGTTTGTCTGACGATCGCAAAAGCGTGAAACCCAGGGTCACAAACTCACATCAATCCAACCAAATATGTTAGCTCTATCTCTGATATTGAGCGCTTTCTAATAAGTACTGCACATATAATATATAAATAATTATATATATATATATATATATATATATATATATATATATTTATGAATTCAGAATTACTCCTCTCCTAGACCAGTTGCCATCCAAGGCTATAGAACCCAGTCTGTCCTGCTATTTACCCATAGCTGGAGGGAGAAGAGGAGGATTAATACCTTTCTCAAGGATATTAGCACGTTAAGTGAATGTAATGGATTTGACCTGAATTCAGACTTGGCTCTCTGCTTTCTCAATCCCACCCACTATCCACTACATCAGCATACCTCCTCATACATACATATATATATATATATATATATATATATATATATATATATAAACAACAAGAATTTGACCAAAACATGTTATTAAATGAAAAACAGCAAGGTCTGTCAGTTTAATTATTATATTTTTGCAATTTACTTTATAATGCATACTTAAATTAGAAATGTAGCATTCTTAAAAATAAAAGGATAAAGTTAATAAAACCTTTCTCTATGACAATATTAGTGTTCCAGATAATGAGAAGAGTTGATCAAAAGTACTCAAACATGAACATAAGACAGCTTGTGTACAAATTTGATCATAAATTGGAAAAAAACTAATATAATTAGACGGACAAGGTGTGTCTGTTTAATTTTAATATAATAGAACTTGTTTATATATATATATATATATATATATATATATATATATATATATATATATATATATATATATGAAACATGCAAAAAACATTAAATTTGTATAAATACATATATAGGTAAATACGACATATGTACATGTGTATGTGTGTGTGTTTGTGTGTGTGTGCATTTAGAAAATAGCTACCTAAATACATATTTATATAAATGTATGAAAACAATAATTTGTATGATAATTTGAAGAATAAAGAGAGAAAAAAGGCTGAAAATTTCCTAAAATTACTAATAATGAGAATTAATTTTTTAATCCAATCTTGGTGAGACCAAGAGATTTTCAGCTCACCTTCACAGATAGATAGATAGATAGATAGATAGATAGACAGAGAGACAAATAGATAGATAAGGATCAGACAGAGATAGATAGATAGATAGATAGATAGATAGATAGATAGATAATTTTCAGAAAGAGATAGATGGAAAGAAACAGACAAAGATAGATAGATACATAGTTAGAAGCAGACTGAAATATATATATATATATATATATATAGATAGATAGACTGAAATACATAACAAAGAAGAAAGCTGAAAAGTGAAGAGGTTTATATGGAAAATATCTATTCGTTTGTATATATTTATATATATTAATGTATTTACTTCCATATATTAATCAACATAAATAATTATACATCTATTTCTCTGTATGAATCTTTTAGTTTACACTATTATATATATATATATATATATATATATATATATATATATATATATATATATATATGTATACACACACACAGAGAAAGAGAAAGAGAGAGATGTATGTGGATGGGATAGGTAAGTAGGCATTTTATGTACTCTTTAATGTAAAATCATTTTTATTTTTCTTATGTGAAGATTTCTTTACTAATTTAATTTTTGTCAGTTTTATCAAAGTATTTGTCTATTTTATTTAGTTAAAACCTTATTGGCTAAATTTAGAACTGATTAATTAAATAATATTCACTGTAGAGTATAATTGAAAATAAAAATAATACTGACCTGTATTTTTTCAATATTTTTCAATATTATTTGTAAAACCTTATTCACCCACAGCCTGATAGTGTTTATAAATGAATATCTTTTAAAAAAATGTAGTCCAGTTAACTCATCCACTCAGGGATAAAATGTCTAAAAAATGTTTGTTATCTCCCTTGAGCTATACTGAGAAAAGAAATCGGTTGAAGTTGAAGGAATTCTCTTCACTTTGCTAAACAAGTATAAAAGAAAATGAAAAAAGAAAAGAAAATTAAATAAAAATCTTTAAAACTGAAAATATTGTCTGTAATGGTTTTGAAAGGATATTTATTTAATAAAATATTGAATAGAATATTTGAATGCTTTGCAAATAATTTTTTATAATTTTGTACATTTTAATCTTATTTATTCTTTTAAAAGATTTTATTATCAGGATTTTTACAAAAGGTGTTTTCATAGGATGTAAGAAATGGTACAAAAAATAGAAATGATTACCTGTCATTATAACAAGGTGAGAAATAAGTTGACAAAGCTCATATCTGCATTGACAAATGATGAAGTACAATAATAAGATTTTAGATCAGCCAACTCCAAGTAAATCTTTTTCTCTACTAGCTGGTATACTGCATTTTGCCTTTTTGATAATCAGTGATATAACATAAGATTTACTATTAGGAAAAAAAAAAAAAAACAGGGATCTACATGAAGTCAGCTGAAACCTACAGACTCCAACAGCACTAATATACCTATATATATATATATATATATATATATATGTGTGTGTGTGTGTGTGTGTGTGTGTGTGTGTATGAGTGTGTATGTATATATGAGTGTGTATGTGTATATGAGTGTGTATATATATATATGTTATGTGTAAATGAACAAGCAAACAAACTCGCTCAACCCACAAATTAAAAAAGAATGGCTCTAGTGTGTGTGTGTCTGTATGTGTGTGTGTGTGTGTATTTTCAAATGTGTATATGAGTGTGTATATATATATGAGTGTGTATGTGTCTATGAGTGTGTATGCGTATATATATGTATGTGTAAATGAACAAGCAAACAAACTAGCTCAGCCCACAAATTAAAAAAGAATGGCTCTAATGTGTGTGTGTGTGTGTATGTCTGTTCATGAGTATATATATATGTATGTGTGTACAGGTATATATATAAGAAATAGTTGTATGCGTATATATATATATATATATATATATATATATATATATATATATGTGTAAAATAATACATAAAAAAACTTCTATAATATATATATATATATATATATATATATATATATATATATATATATATATATATATATATATATATATATATACATACAAATATAGATAACTAGACTTGTTTCGAAAAACACTTGAATTTTTGATTTGGCAATAATCAAATCAATCTCGAGGGAAAAAAAGGTTTTAAAAAAATGAAAGCGCTACAAACATGAACTTCTGCCGAAAAAAAATTGCACAGATACAGGTCTGAAGCCCAAAGAAAAAACCCCGATATGAGTAAACAACTAACTAACAAAAGAGCTCAATATAACCGTAGAGCAGACCTAGATACACCTAGTGAGCCACACAAACCTACCTAGGTTTCACCTAAATGCATCATCAGGGAAAGTCAGGCTGACTTTCCCTGATGATCTGTTTAGGTGAAACCTAGGTAGGTTTGTCTGGCTCACTAGGTGTATCTATCTATCTATCTATATATCTATCTATATCTATATATATATATATATATATATATATATATATAGGTAGGTTTGTCTGGCTCACTAGGTGTATCTATCTATATATCTATCTATATATATATATATATATATGCACGGATATATATGAGTCGGCAACAATAATAAGAATAATGTAGTAATGACTACCTAGAAAATCTTGTATACCATTCTTCTTTTTCTGTGCCATGTCCCTTCAAGATGTTGGTGATCATAGCTTTCCACAATTTCCTGGTTTTTGTAGCTCTTAATAAATTTTGACTTTTTGACATTTCTCCTAAACCTTGTTCTGCCATCCATTTACTCAAGCACATTAAGTAGGTTATGCATTGCTTCTCTCTGCCCTTCTGGCCTTCAATCTGTCCCATAAGTATCCAATATTCCAAGTCTTCTTTCCTCATTATATGTCTTAAAATTTTCAACTATCTCTTTATATATAATATACTGTTATGTATAAGTGGCCTTTTTGTTGCCATTTTCTCTAAAATTTCATTATTGTTAGGTCCTTGGTATTCTCAGCTTCCTTCTGTAGAACCACATTTTTGTTCCTTCAAGTCCTCTTCTGTGAGGAGATTATCCAGCATTCACTGCTATAGAGGAAGTCTGATATTACATAAAAGTCCAATACTCTTATTGAATGTAATCCTCAATACATGCTCCCCATTTGTGTTAGATTAAGCAAGGTAAAATATATTTAGTTATATGCAATCCCTTTATAGTAGAACGTAGAATTATAGTAGAATTCCTTTTTTATATGATGATAAAATCTAAGTCTGTTTGTATTCGCAGATATGGTTAGTTGCATATTTTCTCTGGGTTTTTCAAATCCTCTCTTCTTACTATAATTATTTGATTAAAAAGTTAAATTATTATAATTATTCTATAATTAAAGTTGGATAATTATTTAAATAGAAAGAAGAAAATTTAGATTTTCATTGCAGTAAGATAGTGTTAGGGGTGGCAACTCAGTTGATATTATTATTATTATTAATATTATTATTTTTATCTAATCAGTTATCACATCTTTCACCTCAGACCCATGGTATGAAGTTTTTTTTTCCTTATTAACTTACTGAAAGGGAGCAAGTATCATTTGTGCATAATGTAGTCAGTGTCACATTTTCTGTCTTTTTTATTCCGGATATTTGAACTTCTGTACTGGGAAGTTTTTTTTAACAGAACACAGAAACTGCGTCACTGAAATCATAAGGTGCATAGGACTAGCAAAAAATGCCTTTGAAAAACTATAGAAGCTGTTAAGAAACAGGAAAATACTATCAGAAGCAAAGAAAAACATACTGAACTTATATATATATATATATATATATATATATATAATATCAATCCTTCTATATAACAGTGAATGTTGGAGATTTTCCACCCTGATAAAGAGGAAACTTGAGGCAAAAGAGATATGTTTCTACAGAAGGGTATTGAGAATGCTATAGATGAAACATGTGAGCAACAAAGAAGTTTTAAGGAAAATGGGAACAAAAAGCACAGTTATACTTAGAATCAGAAAGAGATAGTTGAAATTTCTAGGAAACATAGAGGAAAGAGGGCTTGGAGAATTTGATGTTCACAAATGGAAGACAAAAGGAACATTGAGGAACAGTGAATAATCTTACTAACAAGTTTGTGTAAATGGATGACATTGGAGATATATTAAAAAGACAAATATTTCTAAGAGCTACAAAAAATAATAGGAAGATTTGGAGAGCCATATTTGTCGCAGAGGTCAAGGATATCATTAGAAATCCATGACTGATGTTGCTTCTTTTAACAATCAAGTACTTCCTCTGTTGTTTTGTGGACTACCCCATTCTTGGTAGGAAATTAAGTGCTGTAAATCTGCCTCTGAGCTGTGCCTGAAAAATCTCATCCACTATTGGATCCTTTAATTTTTCAAGGTCAAACTTAATATGTGGATGCACAGCTTGGAATTTCCTTTTCAGCTTGATTTTCATTATCAGCAGCATCAGGTCGTGATTGCTGCCTATATCCACTTCAGGATAAGTTCTTGTCTTTGCTCTATTGATGCTTAACTTAATGTACTTTCGGGTCAAAATGAAATTTGGTTGGGTGTTTTCCCATTTGGTGTTTCCCCATCCTGTTGTTCTTGAGAGTTTGTGGGAGTAAAGGGATGATGAGCCTCTGGTTGCTCACAAACTTCAAAAGGTAAAGTCCCCTATCACTGGAGTCTTCAGTGCCATACTGGCCAACTGTTCTAGCCCAGTTCTCATAGGCATCAGGGCCAACTTTGGCATTGAAGTCCCCTTGAATGATGTGGATGTCCTTACCTGGAACCTTCCTGATGGTATTTTCTAGTTTCTCATAGAACTCTTCCACTTCTTGGTCTTCATGGTCAGTGATTGTTGCAGACACTTGAATGATGATGATGTTCATTGGTTTGACTGACACGAGGCTGGCAAAGATCTGACTGGATATTGATGTGCAAATCAGGATGTAGCCAATGACGTCTTTGCATGCAATGAAGGTTACTCCATGTTCAAGTTGTCACACATGTCCACTGTACCACATCTTGTGTCTGTCCTCAGTAACTATCTCTCCAAAGCCAGTTCATCTCACCTTTGCTAATCCTATCAGATCCCACTGGTAACATCTCAGTTTGTATTCAAATTTTATCACTTTACTGCAGGAATAGAGTGTGTGAACATTCCATGTGCCAATGGTAACCTTCTCAGATAGCAGTAAGTAAGTAAGTTGTAAGTGTTTCTTGCCCCAGTAGCTGACTTATGACATCAGTGGAAAGCATGATTATTATTGACCCAGGCCTTGACTGATCATATATGGTGCCAGCTGTGATTTTGTCTCCCATGTCTTTTTTGTGGGCTTAGGGTATTCTTTGGTGGCACCAATCTCCTCTCCAAATCTGCCACTGGTGAGTAAGAATACACTAGCATCTCACAATTTTTAGTGGGGTGTGGGTGGGTTAAAGACCCAAACCCAGAAGTGAGAGTTCAGCATCAGGTGAGGACCAATGCTCCCATCCATACTGTGGGATCCTGTTACTGAGTTTACACTGTACCATCACTCACTGACCACCCCATTCACCCCAATAACCAGAACAATAATGGCCTAAACACACCAAATTCTAGTCAGTTCAATCTGGAGGTTGGTGTATTTCTTGAACTTGTCAATTTCTTTGACCTTGATAAATGGTCACCAAGAACAGTTTCATCATTTAGGCACTTGTTTATTTGTCAATGACAGCAAGAAGGAAATTATTATTATTATTCATGCATTTACATATTTGCATGAGATGTCTAGTGGTCAACACTGAAGACTGAATGACAGCCAGTACCCTCTAATTTTCCATCACCCTTCTCAGTATCTTTGCAGAACCCACTAATGACATGCTCTGTACAGTCTCAGCCCTACCTTGGATTTACAACTTATCTAATCTTGGATCCAGTATTTCTAACACAGTTTCAAGAACACCTACTCTTATAGGAACAATTCTTACCTTATGTTCCACATCTTTCTCAGCTCTTAGGCAAGGTTCTTGTCTTTCTCTCATATTTCAATCCACTTTATATTCACTCTGTGATTTTTAATCATAGTTATGTCTAAAAAGCTTTTAAGTTTCTCTTCTCATATTCATAATTATCACATTCACTTTTTTAAGTATTTTGTGATTTTTATTTTTTAGGACAGTTTCTGATTTTTTACTGCTTCCATTTGTCTACATACTCAGATCAAAGTTATTTGCACAGTTCCCTGCATATAGCTGTTGCCACCTTGTCATGTCTTCTTTTTGTAGTCTTTTGGGGTTAGTTTGCTTCATTTGGTGATCATGTTGTTTATTGTTTCATCTCTTTCTCTAATGTAAAATAATAGTTTAGAAGACTATTATTTTTATAGGAAGTGTATCTCAGCTCTAACTTCTGGAGGTTGACTTTGGGGTCAGATGTAAGACATAATAAGGAAGTCAATTTTGATTGGCTGAGCTAGCTTGGGAATGATACATAGAGAAAGGTTTTTCAGTGAGTCGAGTTTTAACTGTCAAACAATGTCGACATGTGCTCTTTCATGTCTAAAATGGCTCTCCAGTGTGGGGGAACTACCCCACTGGATAGTTAGTGCATGTTAACATTAATAAAACTAGATAAGTTAAAACTCTCCATGTTGATGTCATTCATTGCTAACTAAAACAAGTAATGATCACTGGCCAAGAGAAGACAAGGTGAGAACACCTCCACCAAGGGGCTATGCAACAGCAACATCTGTTTTTGTTTTGTTTTTTGTTTTTTAATAATGCTGTCATCTGGATGGCTTCAGATCTTCCTTTTCCTCAATGACTTTTTTCATGTGTTCAAATGACTGTCACCTTAATGTTGCACAATCTCTTCAGTTCTTTGGCAATCATCTGAAATTTCTTCAGCTTTTTAGCTGATAAATCTTTTTCCTTTATTCATCACATAGAAAGAGATGCATTCCAAACTTGTACAGAATTCTACTTTTTATCACTTGGTTCTTTTTACAAAATATACCATTTGCTTCTGTCCCCAAATCTCTACTGCTTGCATAATTTCTAGTAAATCAATATTCTTACCCATTCATATCTATTTTTTATTCTCCTTCTAAACTAATTTGTTGCAACATTCACTTATATTATGAGAGTTCAGTTCAACAATAGAGTGGAGTAATAAGGGGCAAGTGTCAAAATACTCTTTCAACCCAGTTTGCTGAGGGCAAATTTTTAAATTCAACTTTTGACATTATAAATATGAGGCTGTTGCACTACAAGTCAGCAAGAATTCATGGCAAAATATACTTTCTGTTCAATTTACTAATCATAGCTATAACATTTATTCCCCATAAACTGCAGAGACAATAAAATCATGCTTCCATGAAATCTACACAAACATAAATAAACACACATACATATCTGTGTCTATATATGTATTCATGTATGTATATATATATATTGTTTTATGTGTCCATATATATATATATATATATATATATATATGTAAATATATATGTGTGTGTGTGTGTGTGCATATGTATTTATGTATTCCTATGTACATATCTTTGCATATTTATGGTTTTATGATCATATATTTATATTAAGAAATATCTATTCATCCTACATATATATATATATATATATATATATATATATATATATATATATATATATATATATATGTATGTATGTATATATATATTAAATATATATATATATATATATATATATATATATATATATATATATATATATATATATTAGGTTGGTGCAAAAATAATGACGTAATAATGTCGTTTTTTGACGTATTTTTTAACGCCAGAACACGACATTATTACGTCATTATTTTTGCACCAACCTAATATATATATATATATATATATATATAAATATATATTATATATATATATATATATATATATATATATATATATATATATATATATATATATGTATGTGTGTGTGTGTGATACAGCGAAACAGTCTGTCTGTGGATGACAATATATATGCTCTTGAAAAATTTATTTCAGTTGAGCTCTCTTTGGAGGAAGTGAGGGTTTGTAAACAGTGACTGTTACGACTAATAATGCAAGACTCTTTGTTAAATCGAATTGAGTTCTCTGAGTCACTGTGTGTGTGTATCTAAAAATAAATATGCTTAAATTCACCTTCATGCATGCTATGTGCCAATGGATTAGTGGTAGAATCTCCATCTGATGCCAATTCATCAGGTTTCGATTCTAGCTAGAGGCAACGGGACGTCTAGCCACACTGATGAACTGTGATACAGCAAAACAGTCTGTCTGTGGATGACAATATATATATATATATATATATATATATATATATATATATATATATATATATATGAAAAAGAAGTGAGAAACTGCAAACCTTTTTGGTTGTAATGTGAATTTTTTTAGAAAATATATATTATGCATTATTTTCCATAAACTCTTCATTGGAATGACTATAACCTCTTCCCTTTATATATATATATATATATATATATGAATATATAGTATCACACATTCAGTGCTGGTGTTAATAAAATAGTGCTCAATGTAAAATAACAGAACTATAAATTATATATTAAAATAAATATACATTCGTTTCCTTACCAGTAGCACAACTCTTTTTATGTACAACACAATCTTCAGGTGCTGCGATAATTCTTAACTAAGCACCTGAAGATTGTGTTTTATAGGAAACTCAGGGTAGTGATACCAGTGAGGAAAAAAATAATGTATATTTATTATTAATATGTAATATATGTCCCATGTAGAAAACAAGATATTTAAAAAAAGTTAACAAACCCAAAATATATGTCGGTTATGTAGAAGGTATTTTTATTTTAGCTGAAAACAAAAAAGAAATTGATAATCTCAAAACCACATTTGAAAAAAATTTAAAATTAAGTTACCTATGAACCTAATCAAAAAATAAAATCCCATTCTTAGACATTCTTGTGGTATTCAGTTGTAGCACATACATTACGTCATTATACAAAAAAAAAACTCTTGCCACCATAATTTTATGAATGAATGACCTCTTAGATATAAAATAGGCATTATAAAAAAATTTCCTTAAGAGAATACACAAGAATTCATCCTCTCATCCACTTTTCCTTAAGGAACTCAATAATGGGAAACAAACACTAGTTAACAATGGTTTTCCAAACTACCTCATTGGTCACAAGATCAGATTATTTCTTTCTAAAGTAACTAATATCAATACTGAACATACAAATAAAAACAAGAACATTAACATTTTCTATTACAGTGAAATACACCTTTACTATAAGCAA
The DNA here is from genome assembly GCA_963932145.1 of Acanthosepion lycidas. Classification (NCBI taxonomy): domain Eukaryota; kingdom Metazoa; phylum Mollusca; class Cephalopoda; order Sepiida; family Sepiidae; genus Acanthosepion; species Acanthosepion lycidas. The sequence continues at coordinate 66,238,171 of OZ010596.1, read as the reverse complement.
GATGAATTTTTTCTTAGAAACAATATAAAGAAATACACAAGGCCAGTTGACCAGAACAAGAAAATTAGATTAATTATCTACTATAAAAAATTCAAAACAGCTAAACTCATTATCAACAATAACGACACACCTACAGATCAAAATTACAGAGAACCAATATTATTTATGAATTCACATGCTCCTTAAGGAACTGTGTTCATGATCAAACCAAACTTATAAATAATTACATTGGACATACCACTACATGTCTATTGAGAAGACTCACATTACATCTCATAGTTCAAATAGGATCCATTTTAATATGCACTGAAACCTACCAAACTCCACCCGCAACATACTTGTAGTAAATACAAGGATAATAGCTTCATCCACATGCAAAAATACTAAAAATAATGAAAGCACTAAAAAGATAAAAGAAAAAGTCAACACTCAGTAATATCAACTTTGGACACAGCCACAATGTGCTGAAGAAAATCAAGGAAATGCTTGAAGGATTGCTTGAAGGACTAAGGGTATACATGAAGGATGATCAAAATTGAGAAGTTAACACTCTCAACATAGACAAGTGGAGATCTAATATCCAGGAAGGAGAGAAAATTCTCCAACAATCTACAGTTTGAAGGGCAAACAACAAGCAGATGGCCAGAGTGTAACAAGCCATGGATAAAACAATTTGCAGGTTTTGAATACAATCACATTTGTTTATCCCATGCTGACCTCATCAGTCACATGAAACATCTTACAGTGAGACCAAGCTTGTCAGATTAACAATGATCTTATCTGAACCACACTATATGGTAAGTCATGTTCCAATCAATGGGAACTGAGCAAATACTTAAAAATTCATAGCATGGGGACCCAGGAGGCACAAACTATCCATCAATAAATTGCCAGCATCTGCAAATTGCTTATTGCTTGCTAGCTTGATAAAGCATTATGTACACACACACACACACACACACACACACACACACAGACACACACAGACACTAGAAACACTTTATATAAGAGAATTAAAGCCCAAAATAAATCAACAAATAGTTAACTATAAGTATACCATCAAAGTTCTTAAATGTTTGTAGTAGCAAAAAAAATTATATATATATATATATATATCTATATATATAAGAGTAAATAGATGAATAAAATGAAAAAATTAGCTCCCTTATACTGTGGAAAAAACACTTGAATTTTGAAATTTTGAATGCTGTATGACACAGTTGAATGAACAGTTGAAATCTTTTGAATTTACAGAAATAGATATACACATTTCCAGACAATTTAACCCCCTGAAGATGGTCTCAGATGAGATTGAAAATACTTGGGAAAATAAAATTGAAAGAAAATTTTGGTATTTTTCATAATCAATTTTCTAAGACTAAATTCGTGAACTTGAAAGGATCACAACCAAAATAAATCAACATGACATGCCTAAATTAATTAACCAAACTTGTTTAGGGTGCTAAAAGGTTCACTTGCCCAAATCTGAAAATGAAACAACCAATCAGAAATTTGTGGCAATTTGCTTAAATACCTTTTGTTTCACTACCCCAAACCTCCATTCACCTCCCTACACCATGTGTGTGTGTATGTGTGTGTGTGTGTGCGTGTGTGTGTGTGTGTGTGCGCTCGCGTGTGTGTATGTGTGTGCGTGTGTGTGTATGTATGTGTGTGTGCGTGTGCGTGCGTGCGTGTGTGTGTGTGTGCGTGTGTGTGTGTGTGTGTGTGTGTGTGTGTGTGCGCACACATGTGTATACACTTATGAACATGTTCTGATGAATGTTAAAAGTATTGGTAGACAGCATTAAAATATAAGAAAATGACCAGCAAAAGTGATTTAGCAAATAGTTTTAGATTCAATATATCGTACAATTGTTGTTTTGATATTAATAAGGAGGATTTATAAATTTCAGTCAGAAAAGATCAAATATATTAAGAAATGATAGATGAAGAAAGCGGAAGAGAATTTCTGAAAGAGGAAAACAGTGAAATAATAACGAGTAAAGAAAAAGGGATGGAAAGGTGAGGAAATTTTGGAAAGAAAAAGAAAATGTAGAAGAGATGATAAAATGGTTGTGATGAAAATAAATGAGAAATGGCCGCATCGAAGAAGAAAGAGTAAGTGAAAAAAGGAAAAAAAAAAAATGAAGAAATAGGACCAATGAAAAAGAAAAAGAAAAAGTGAAGAAAAATGGAAAGAAGAAGAAAAAAGAAAAAAACCAGGAATGAGGAAAAGAAGATAAAAGAGTAGAAAAGGGAAACAAGCAGAGAATAATTTATACTATGTATTAGGTTGGTGCAAAAATAATGTCGTTTTCTCACATAGTAAAATATGTGAGAAAACGACATTATTTTTGCACCAGCCTAATACATTGTTCGGACTGTTCTCCTCATCTTTGTTGCCATATTTATGTTTTTGGCTTCAGGTGATTGGAATTTCAAACCCAACCCTTTATTTCATCCACCAGGGTAGATTGTTCTAGTTCCACATGCCATGCCTCTTCCGGGAGTCTTTGTTATTTCCCTTTAATTAAATTCTCCAAGTTTTTGTTCACCACTGCAGTAGTCAGGTATTGAACTCACAACTCTTATCCACTGGGCCATGAAGGATATATTTCATTGAGGGCACATCATCTGAAGAAGGCCGGAGCATACCACAGTCAAAACATTGGCAACAAAGATGAGGACAACAGTCTGAACAATGTAAATAGTATAAATAATATAAAAGCTCATCTCAGAATAATGAAAGAGAAAATGAATAAAAAGCACAGAGGAAAAAAAAAATAGAAAGTATAAAGATGATGTGATGGTAGCGGTGGTGGTGACGATGGTGGTGGTGGTGGTGAGGAGGAGGAGGAGAGGGGAGGAGGAGGAGGAGGAGGAGGAGGCAGAGAGGGTATTATGGGATGAGGAGGAGGGTAGGTTGAGGGGGGGGGGGGAATGAATGAGGAGAAAGAGGAAAAGCACGATAATGAAAATGAAAGACGAGACAATGAAAATGAGGAAAAGAAAATGAAGAATATGAAGATATAAAAAATGGTGACAATATAAATGATGGAGAAAGAGAAAAAATGCAAAAGAAAAGAGGGAAGAAAATAAAGATTATTAAATAAAGAAGAAGACAAAAGGTTAATGATAAGGAAAGCAGAAATTGGTGATAATGAAGGAAAAGGAAAAGAAGAAGCCTAAAAGAGGTGGAAAAGAAAGGAACCAAGTGATTTGAATTAAAAACAAAATAGATTAAGTCTGAAGAAGAAAGAATAAATTTTATGAATAAAGAAAAAAAAATACTATCTTTAATGATGAAAGAAAAAACAAGACTAATAATGAAGAATAAACTAAAAGAGAAATCAGGAGGGAAGGAACGAAGGAAAGAACTTTTTCAGGTAATATGAAGCAAATGGACGGTCAGTTAGGCAGCTGCATTTCACAGACCACCCAACCATACCCCACTTTGAATTGCAGAATTGATACTTGAAAGAATCTACAGCAGAGCATGTTTTGCTAGATTGCATTGCCTTCAGCTTTTACATGCAGTAAATCTAATGGGATGTTTGACTTTCAATGAGTCATGTCTGCTCTTCTCAGCTGATTCTTCAAAAGACCTTTGGAAATTTGAACCCTACTAGAATTTCTAGGTTACTTGTATCTTTGAAAAAGCTCCTTGTAACTGTTTGTTACTATCTTTATTTTGCTTTCTAAGATGAAGAGAGGTTTTGTTTGTGTGGTAGGGGTGGAGGGAGTGTTATTGGAATGGTTGACTGATTTTATTTACCTGCAATTCTTCAATGCATATGTGAACTCTATTAACTTATCACCCTTCCTGATGCTTAACACAAACAGAACTGCTTCCGACAGCAAAACTGTTGCCTCTCTTTTTAGAATAGGTTTTGATGTACTTTGGTCAAAATAATTACCAAAGTTGAAGCATATTTTTTTTTATTAATCTGAAACTTTTGTAGAAAGAAAAATCAGTTTGAAAAATTATTAAAAGTGGCTAAATAATGCAAGATTCATAAAAAATATTGAATTATAGATTATAAAATTATCTGAAAACTGTTTCATTGTTTAAATTACTTAAATATCAAAACACACACACACACGTGTCTTTAGATTAATGATGGTTTGTGCAGGTGGTCAGATGGATAGCAAGAAACTAAAGAGCAGAGTTCAAATTCCAGTCAAGTTCATTATATTTTCTTATGTGCATACGCCTATGGAAAAGTTATATGCATATAAGAAAATATAATTTTCTTCCCCTCGCTATGGGTTAAATAGTGGAACGTTAATTTTTTCAATGTTAATTGCTATCTACTGTCCTCCTGATTACTCTTTTGTCTTTTTGCTCATTATTAATGTTTCTATTCTTAATTCTCCCACACCCTGCAACCCTTTGTGTTTTAGTAGCTTTACTGCCTTGCATGGGGTGATATTGATTTAAAAAAATCTCTTATTTATGCAAAAAAATAAAATTATTCTTACAATCCAAAATATGTTTTGGCTTTAGATAACCCATAAATGGTTGATAAGCTGTAAAAAATTAATCAACTGATTGATTTGTTTTTATGGCTTAAAGATGAATAAAATTAAAAAATAAGTAATAAAAAATATCTAAGTAGTTTTCATTCTGCTTGCTTTCAAATAGTTTTCAAAAATCATATTTCTGAAAATAATTCTATTTCTTGGTAATTTTTATTTTATTTTTTCTATTTTTATTTCATTTTATTTTTAATTTATCTTTAATTCAATTTTTTTATTTGGTAATTTAAAAAAGTTTTTGGTAATTTTAGTTTAAATTTTCCCATTTTATTTTTTTATTTTTCAATTTGATTTAATTTTATTTTACTTTCAACTTTTATTTATATAAAGTTTTACTTTATTTTATTTTATTTTATGATATTTTTGTCTGAAAGCTGCAGTTTAAAATAAATGTGTGACCCAATCTAGCAAATTCATGTATTTATGCACTCACAAATATCTGTAATCAAAAAGATTTCAGTAGATTTAAATTTAATGTATAATCTGACACAGACATCTCACTATTGAATGAACAATATTACAAACACATGCACACACTAGCATATACACATATAGATATAGGCATATAAATATGTATGCAAGTTCTATTGCACAACATTTAAAAACACATTCCTGTTCACCTTCACAATGAAAATAATAAACAATAACTTCAAGGCCCTCTATATCAAAAGCAACCAACTAACACTGAACAAAATTTATTGTAAATGTAGTAGCAATATTTTGAAATGCATTTAACTAACATTTAATGCCATTTTGCATTACTATCAATTTTTATCAGAAATATATATATATATATATATATATATATATATATATATATATATATATATATATATATATATATTTCTGATTATCTCCCTTACATTTGAGGAGATTGAAAGTACTTGGGCAAGGAATTTCATCTTAACATCAAGAAACTCATTAGAGAACTACAATGGATTGTTATAATAATAAATAAAGATAATATGTCTATAATATGTCTATATTATTAAATGAAACATCTTTGAATGAAGGTATGTTCTCTATATATTATTATTATTATTATTATAAAAGATTATAATAAAAACATTGATATTCAAAGTATTGAAACATGAAAGATTTTGTATAGCAATTTCAATATGTTTTAATTGTAATAATATATAATAAAAATAATATATTGCTCTAGTTTTTATTGACCACTTTTTAAAAGTAAATGCTATGAACAATGGAATTTTACTCCATTTGTTCTTTCTCTCATTTGTATATATATATATATATATATATATATATATATATATATATATATGTGTGTGTGTGTCTGTGTGTATGTATATCATGACCATGCATCATAACGTAATATATCTATTAACATAAATAGTATCCAAACAAACACATATATCCAATTAACAAAAAATACACATATATATATACACACATATAATATTTAATGAGAGCATTTTGATGTGATGTGTGAAGATTAGCAACCATGTCTTGCTAGATCAAGTAAGCCAATTTAAAACTAAATAGGGAGGTCGATCCACTGGCCAACAGCAATTAACAAAATCAAGTATTGAATAAAATATAATTTTATGTATAAGAGATTAAGTTGCATGTTTTCATTAAACAACTACTAGCAAATCAAATTTGAAAGCAAATATAAATTCATTCACAGAAGGTATTTCCTTATGGACTTTTGGGTTTTAAAAGAGTTTTAAAATAGTTTCTGACTGAAAGATGCAAAAGAATTATGCTCTTCATTAGGATGTATTTTTATGGAATATAAATACACAAAATGTTAAACAGAAAAGATGAAAATTGCACAAAAAGCAGACTTAAATGAATATTTGATTAACTCTTTCATTAATCAAATATTCATTTAAGTCTGTTGCAAGTTTAACTGATTTCAATATTCTCATATCTGTTCACATCTTTCTTACATTATTTACTTGTAAAGAGAATCATTTTAAAAACTTATTTTTAGAAAATCAAAATTACACATTCATTGACTAAATTAAGGCATGAAATGGAAATCAGTTCTATATAATTTTGTCCAGTTATAAACAAGAAAAAAAAAAGCATACTCCTGCCATGATTTTGGAGCATCAATGCCACAAGACCAACACTAACCTCCTTCCAATGTTAATCTTTCCTCACAATGTCAGATTTCTAGATCCATGCAAATTAATCTCTTTATATATTTTCTCTTTTTTGATGTTGACAATCTAAGGTTAGTCTGGTAGACCAAGATCACTTCTCTGGGTTTTGCTTATGAACTTAATGAACTTTTTCTTGCAAAAGAATTCTTCATCCAATTATATTTTAATTAACTGACTGACCAGATGACATAAACAGAATACTGAGAACTTAATGTGATATTAGCTTTATAATAATCAAATGATATTCTCCAACATTCATGCTACAAGATTCTACATATTTCTTGAAAATCTTCAAAGGATGAATTTAAGTTACAAAAAAAAAGCATGTGAAGAAGTAATCAGTATGATATAAAAAAAAAGTTTCATTAATTTTGGTAGAGTCTCCAATATTATTTACAACCTTATTATAGCATAATGTATATATGTAAACAAATCCAAAAAATATCTACTTACAGTTAATAAACAGTTCATTGACTAGCAAGAAATATCAACTTTATTTGTATTTATATATTTATCCTGTAGGGGGCAGTCTACCTGGATTTTAGGTGGAAAAATAAAATCTGAGTGTCATGTCCACAAATTACAATACAAAATTATAAATAACGCAAAGAAATGATCTTTGCAGAAAAGACCAAGTTAAATATAACAATGACATTTATGACAGTCAGATATATGTATTTACATATTAGAATTCTTGAGGCTATGAAGGGACTAATAGTTCAAGTGTTCAAAGTGAATTGTTGCAAGTGACTGCAAAGTTTGAAGTTATTTTGTTGCAAGTGAGTCTGCAAATTTTGAAGTTATTTTGTTGCAAGTGAGTCTGCAAATTTTGAAGTTATTTTGTTGCAAGTGAGTCTGCAAATTTTGAAGTTATTTTGTTGCAAGTGAGTCTGCAAATTTTGAAGTTATTTTGTTGCAAGTGAGTCTGCAAATTTTGAAGTTATTTTGTTGCAAGTGTGTCTGCAAATTTTGAAGTTATTTTGTTGCAAGTGTGTCTGCAAAGTTTGAAGTTATTTTGTTGCGAGTTTGCAAAGTTTGAAATAATATGTACACTAATATGTGTTTGTGATGCACACACTAATAAAATGTGCGTAACTATTGACTAATTTTGTATGATAGCACTAATTTTAAAACATAGTGAACAAGGAGAGTTGAGACAAGACTTTCTTCACCATGGCTTTGTAAGTAGGAAAATCATTGCTGACCGACGCATTGTCATGGTGACGTGTATTGAGGCTGGGCTGGTTCACTGACTGTCCTGTTTCAGATCTTTTCACTGACTGTTCCATTTTAGATTTATCCGCTGATTTTATGGCTTACAGTGAGTCGGTGATCAGCTCACGAAAGCTATCTGATTTTTTATGTCATTGTACTCCCTGACCTAGATCCATATCATTTGAAGTTCAAACATGTGGATGCCATCATGTGATTCCAGAAACCAATTATTTAATTTTAGAGTTGTTTTTTGTACAGAATTGTAAAGTTTTTTTGTATTTACTTGTTTTAGTAAAATTTGTTTGTAAGCATCTCTTAATTGTTTTGTGCATCAATTATTGGCTGGAAAATATAGGAGGTTATACCCTATAAACTGAACAAGATTAGTCGTATATGAATGCATTTCTGAAAGCAATTTGTAGATAATCTCTATTAACATTTGTGCTTATTCACATCTTCTTAAGCACATTATTAACAAAATATGCAACAATATCATGAGTCAATTGTTGAAATCTCCTAACAGGGTGGAGTGAAAATTTATGTCAGCTAAGTTAAAAATTTTATATTTATATTAATCCTATACATACATACATACATACATATATATATATATATATATATATATATATATATATATATATATATATAGTAGTGAGCATAAAGATCAGAATAATGTTAAGAAAAAGTCTAAATGTGAAATAACATTTTATTTTAAAGAACATTTTATCAAAGAAAAATAAGGATATAAAGCTAAATTATATAATTCCAAAATATAAAGTTCAATAAACTTATTTTGGTAAAGAATAATTATGTAACATTCGAAAAAAATAGATGATCAAAAACATTAGAACGATTAACAAAATCATACTATTATAATGGATACATTATATCGAAATGAAAATAACGTTCATAATTCATTAGTATGTGATGTGTAGACTTTTAGTTTCAATAACAGCTTGACATCTTTTGCTACATGAGCGAATTATTGTCTTGCATTCATTAACAGATATTTTCTCCCATTCTCCTTTCAAATTAGCCCATAGTTCTTTGATGTTTGCTGGACTTTTTAACTTAGCTCTTTCATTTAATAACTTCCAAACATTCTCAGTAGGATTCATGTTTGGACTTTGAGCAGTTCACTTCATAACAGCAGCATCCTCCTCAGAAAGAAATGTCCTAACAGACTTCACTGTGTGACATGGCGCGTAATCTTGCATAAATACAGCTGGTTGTTTAATTGGACTTTGTTGAATGAACCTTCTCCCATCACAACCAAACAGGTTAAACTTTGACTCATTGCTGAAATGAACACAATCCCACTGTTCTTCTGTCCATATGATGTGTTCAGTGGCAAATTTCAATTGGCTCATTTGATTCTTTTTAGAAATGTAAGGCTTCGTAGAGGCTACTCAAATGTTCAAATTTATTTCATTAAGTCTTCGGGAAATAGTGTGCCTTGATATTTTAATGCCAAGGTTAGCATTAGGTCTTTTAGAGATAGCGATTGCTATCGCAAATCGTTCCTTTTTTGATTCATTACCAATCTGTCTTCCCTTGCAGTGGTTTTCCTAGGCCTGCCAGGTGGTTTCTTGGCTTCATATGACCCAGTTTCCTCAAGTTTTCTTAAAATACTATGAATAAAACTTAGATTTCCCCACAGTCTTTGAAATATCCCCAATCGAGTTTTTATCTTCATTACATTACTTGACTATCAGTTTTCTAAGTTCCAATGACGTCACAGATTTTTTCGCCATGTTTACAATGCAAAGCCAGTAAAGAGTCGGTGTAATTTAGTAAAATACCCTATTTTATAGTCTTACCCTAAAAAATTTTCAATAATGCAAAATAATTATTAAATTTTATGGATTTATTTAATCGTTCTGATGTTTTTGATCATCTATTTTTTTCAAATGTTATATAATTATTCTTATAACTTTATCAAAATAAGTTTATTGATCTTTATATTTTGGAATTATATAATTTACCTTTATCTCCTTATTTTTCCTTGATAAAATGTTTATGAAGCTTTAAAATAAAATGTTATTTCACATTTAGACTTTTGCTTAATATCGTTCTGATCTTTATGCTCTCTACTCTATATATATATATATATATATATGTGTGTGTGTGTGTGTGTGTATTTTCGATCAAATATATTTCACTGAATAATATAGACATATTATGTCTATTTATTTTATAATAATGCTTTCTAGTTCTCTAATCAGTTTCTTGATGTTAATATGAAATTCATCATGGAGGCAGTGATGTATCTATTCTTACCCAAGTACTTTCTATCTCCTCTGAGATCTCATCCTCAGGGCTGAATTAAAAAGACAAACTTATTGTATGTGTGATCGTTGTGATGGTAATTTTTAAAAACATGCAAGAACA
>OZ010596.1:66092891-66222891 GCA_963932145.1 Acanthosepion lycidas | reverse complement strand
ATTCTTTACCATTTGGTTGTATGGGGGTGTATACCAAATTATTTTTCTGCTTCTGTTTTTTCTATGCTTTCCATTTTCATTTTTTATGCAAGTTAGTTTTGGCTTTTGTAGCTAATGTCTTTAAGAGCTTTATCATTGAAATTAATATGTTCATAGAAAATCTCATTTGCTGAATTACATATTCAGCAAATGAGAAGATTTTCTAAGATTTACATTGAGCTCTGTTTTGTAAAAATGAAAATAAACATATCAATAAGAACACCGGATTATATATCTTACTGTTCATTCTTTTTTTACTATAATATATATATGTATGTATATATATATATATATATATATATATATATATATATATATATTCCATGGTCAAAGACACATTATCATGTCATGTGCTTAAGTCATGAGACTAGTTTAGACATATTGCTTTCCTTCAGTTATATATCACTGATGTGTTGTTTCAGTATGACAAGCTTAACTTTTATCTTTTTAAAGCCATATTACTGAATATAATTCCATAAAAATAAATAGAAAATAAAACCCGAATGCTTGAACATTTTCCTTCTGGTTAAGAAGAAAATAAGAAATAAAATATGCCCAAGTTGGAGAAAAAGTTTTCCTTTTTTTAAGTACATCAGTGGAAAAATATAAATATCAGAAAGTATAATTCTGGAATCTGATTGGCTAAAAATCAAACAAATGAAATAATTAATCAGTCAGTAGACCCTTGATGTGAATGTCTCACATCACAAATCAGTGTAACAGCAATGAAAGATAAATCTTCCATCTTATTGGACAAGAATTTAGCCAATAATATCAGTATAAATCAAAAATAAAAATTTTCAACATCTGCTTGTGCAGCCCTACAACAGCATAAATTGTTCTCCATCATTTTGTTTTCCCTTGGGTGAAAAAGACGATAATAGAAATGGTGTGACTTCATTAGAAGCCAATCTGTGTTTATCACACCAAAGAAGGCAGTTTGATGCCAGTAAAGAAGGTGTAATGATTTGGCAGTTTGTTAAAAGTCTGAACAATATCTTATGATTCAGATACAAGCCATGAACCTTGTCATTAAATAATGATGATAGCATTACAAATGATTTTTGCATTTACTATATACTAAGATTTTGTATATGTTGGATAATATAACAGACTCTGTTTTAAAGCATCCATTTTCACAAGATAATTTGTATTATATATAAAGAACTGAAATATATTATCCAGTCTATTGCATACTGTTCTCATTCCACTATCTCATTTAATTCTTGTGTAATTCATCTGCTAAAGAAGTATATAGGTTATTTCAAAACTTGACAGTGGATTTGATCCTACAACTATGAAGTAAATCATACACTTAACCAAGATTTATATCCTTGGGGCCATTGTCATATAGGACAATCAAGTTGTGGAAATGTGATGACTTAAACCTAGCTCTTCTTTCCTGGTTAAAATCTCCTATACTGAGTTTAATTTTATGCTGGGTCTACTGAAGAAGTTATCAGAATCTTGTATGTGCGCAATTTCTTTCAATCTGCAGACATTAAAATGTTACTCTCTAGCTATTGTTTCAATTTGATTCCATACATGATCAGTTATGCTTAATTTCATAGTCACTCAGTAGATTTTGGCTTTTTGATACTTTTCAGTTTTACTTTTAAAGAAATCTTTGTCTCAGATTTATATGCCCAACCACAATCAGTCAGTATACTATAGACAATTTTTGAAACATCAGTTCTCATACAATCACTGAAGTTAAATAATCTGAACCTGATCAGTATTTAGATGGTTGACTGCTTGGGAATACAAAGTCTATAAGCTTAGATGTGCAGGTGATGGATAACTGCTTGGAATTGGAAATCAGAGAACTGAGTTCTAATTCCAGTGGGATTTATTATATTCACTTATGTGCAAATACCCTTGGGAAAGGAATGAATCCCCTCTTCTTCCCACCTAACAGCTATAGATTAAGTTGTAAGACTTGTATCAATAAATCATTATTATCTCCAAAAAATTCTTACAATCTAAGAATATTTTCTGGTTTTAAATAACCTGTAAAAGGTTTATAAGCCATAAAAACAAATCAATCGATTTTTTGATCATGTTCTCATTTGATAGAAACTTGGTCCTGATCAAGTATTGCTGAAGAATGGAACAGATTTTGGATATTGTCCTGATGTTGCATAGAATGTACAATTTTTGAGTTCCTGAAGAAATCTCAAGAGCACACTAGATAAAAGGATGTGACAATAACAGCCAAAATCAGGAGATTAATTCAAATAAATTAGTCTGTAACAATAATTACTTAGAAATCAAAATAAAATACATAAAATTAGTAGAAAATGAATGCTGGAAATTTTCAGCATAGATGAAGAGGAAACTAGAAACAATTTGGTTCTACAGAAGGATGATGAGAGTACCATGGTACAGAACATGTGAACCATGATGAAATTTTAAGGAAAATGGAAACAAAAAGACAATTTTACTTAAAATCAGAATTCAACTCTATTATGCTTATAATAATTTTCACTCTGTACAAAGCTCCAGGACCTCTTGAAGTAGAGGGTTGCAGAGTAAGAGGTAAGAAGAACAGTTTATATGTATATTTGGGTAAGATAACAGTTAACCTTAGACTTGAACAGTTTAGGATTGTCGGAATTGGGAATGAATCCTCTTAGGAGTTGGTTCCTTTCCACAAAATAGCTGTTTGAGTAAAATTTACATCTCATGGAAAAAATATGAAGAGAATGAGGGTGATTTGCTACAATGGGTGTGACAGGTTTTGCCCATAAAGTTTAGAACTTGTAGACCTTTTTTAATTTTTTTTTTTACAGTAAGGTTCACTCTGTACAAGGGTCAAGGGACACTCAAGGTAGAGAGTTATGTTAAGATGTAATTAATATGGATAGGAGGGGACAATAACAGTTAACCTTTGATGTGGACAGGTTAAAATTGTAGTGAACGAGGAAACATCCACTTGGAATGTATAAAATTGTCTTAAAACAATCCGGAAAATAGGTTTCTCAACTCCCTTAGTTGTTATTCTTATCCTTAGCAGTGATTCATAGGAAGACGCTGTTTGAGTGGAAATTACTTCTCACTGAGAGAATACTGGGAGAATGTGGGTAATTTGCTACAATGTAAGTAGCACAGCGGATCCTTGCTGTGAAGGTTAGAACTGATAGAACCAAGAGATGTACTTTGTCTGAGCACTTTCCATGAAAACAGCAATAGAGCAGTGTGTGACTTGCCACATCCCACCTGTGAGAGAGAGGTTGAAGAGTGGAAAATAATTCTAAGGAATGTAGTTTGTCTGAATACTTTCCATGGAAATAACAATAAAGAAAAAGGTTCATAGGGTAGAAAATAATTCCTCATCCACAAAGCATAGAGACTCTTTTGGACTCTACTGAGACTGGAAAATGAAGACTGGCTGGCTCCTGCCCAGATATTGTAGGCAAAAAGGGCAAAGAGAATATTGAATAACCTACCTAATATTCTTGTGTAAATGGATGGCAAAACAGGAACAAGAGGGATAGTAAGAGGAGAAATATTATTTACTTAATAGAGATAAAAAAAGATAGGAAGTCATGGAGAGCCATGATCACCCATTTCTTGAAGGGACATAGCACACAAAAGACAAAAATTGCAGAAGAACTTAATTACTTTGTTTTGGTTTTCACTAAGGAGTAATTTTAAAATCAAGTTGATAATGTTCTTTTTTTCAAATTTAATAAATATTGTTATAGCAAATTTTATTTTCTTTAGCAATAAAGCATTTGTCAATTTTGGAAGCCATTTACAGTAAGAGTGGATCTCATTGAGAGCTCAAAAAAATCTGGGTTTGCACCAAGGTATTTGTCAGATGTTGAATATTATTTCTATTATTCATATTATTTACATTCAGACTAATATTCTCATCTTTGTTGCTATTATTATAGCGTTTCAGCCACTGTGTCCTTTGACCTTCTTCAGGTGACTGTCAATCAAGTTAACCTTTTCAAGCATCATCAGGAATACAGGGTGCGATTGGTAAATTATCACCATTTTTTAATTCCATGCATGTGGGTTGTTTGTTTTTGATTTTGCTGACTGCACAGTATAGTAGGGTCAGTTGGGCACCGTCTGTGAGAAAAAGTGCACCATAATGCAATTCACTCCACCATAAATTTAGAAACAACATGCTTTACTGATTGGCATTCATGCCAGAAGCTCCAATATGATTATTTCAGAGTGTTTGGGTGTCAATCTCAGGACAGTGCAGATTATTTGGAAAGAGTTGGATGATATATCCAGTCAACATCATGGTGTTTGGAATGATCATTAGTGATGGCGATACTATGGTTCCATTCAGCTTTTGATAGACATAACATGGAGGCCTACATCAAGTGCTTTGAGGAGGTAGTGCTGCCCTGGGTCAAGAGGGTGGCTTCTGGAAGACCATATGTCTGTCTGGCAACAGGGCTCTGCACCATGCCACACAAGCAGGAAAACCCTGTCATGATTGTCAGACAATTTCTTTGACCACATCACCCCTTACATCTGGCCACCTAACACCCCAAACTCGGCCTCTTGATTATTATGTGTGGGGCACAGTTGAGTGAGAGACCAGCAAACTTCCTTGTAACACCAAAGATGAACTAAAGGCAAGGATTATGGCAGCATTCACCAACTTAAGGAGACTGTCTAGAAGAGATGCAGGAGATTCTGAAGTTGCCTGGAGGCCGTGGTTGAAGCCAATGGTGATTTTATTGAATAAATTTACTCTTTAGTATTTCAAGATACTTTGGTGTAATTTTGGTGAAATTACACAATAACACTGATATCACATTTTAACGTCTGTTAAAATGAAATGTCAGTATTATTTTCATTTTTACGTAATTTAGACAATTTATTCATCGCACCCTGTATGATAAAAAGAAGTTGAGAATCCCAGTCTTTTTAATCTTTTTCTGGACTATGACCTGCACATTTAAAAGTATAGATGTGAAGAGATGGTCACTGATTATTTAAGCATTCTATATCATATTGCAAATGAATCTACCAATAGAAGACAACAATACTGCTTTTCCACCCAAAGCCAATGATGAGTGGGGAGAATATGCTGATGACATAGCTATTCCTTGGATAAGAATAATCTTGAACAGAAAATCAACATCCTCTCAAAGTGTTCCAAGAAAAAAAGACTCAAGATAAACCTTTCCAAAACAGAAACTATGATCTGGAATTTGAATGAAATCAATGATTGCATCTACGTTGAATCCATCATAAAAATTCAGGATGTGGATTTAGTAAACAATTCAAACACTTCAAATGCCTTAGTGTATGGATTAGTTTTAAAAAATTTAATATAGAATGAAAAGAAATTGATCATAGAATAGACTGTGCTAGGGTTAGTTTTGCCTAAAATTGAAAATTGCAACAAAACCAAAACATTAACATGAATACTCTTAAATAGCCTCGTGAGATCGAGACTTTTATGTGGATGTCATGAAATATGAAACTGTCTGCTATATACAACCACTTTCTCAGATCAAATGATTAAAAGTGGCTTTGAGAAAATGAAATGTGGACATCACAGCAATGATTATCCTTCTTAAAATCTTGTATAGAATCATAATCAAAGATTTGTACCAAATAACAGAACACACTTCACTGGAGGACTTTCAACAGCAGCAACAACTAAAATAGATTACACATTAACATGTAACATGAAGAAAAAATAATAGCATCATCAAGATTCTAATCTTCCATACATCTTCAAAGGAAAATGTTAGAAAGGAAACTAGCATCAATACTAGAAAGAATACTAAGGAACTTGAGAAACCTATTTTTGGAGATGATTGTTTTAAGACAAAGATTTTATACATTTCAAACAACAGTGGCATTGGCTACTCGGTCAATGAATTCCAAATGTTTCCATAAAAGGAAACAGCTAATATTACCATTTCAGGGAAATATGAACTGAACGTTATAGTTAGTCTATGGGAATACATTGTTCTCAATCTATTATCCATGTACAGAGTCTCTAAAGAAATAATAGATTTTTATTTATTAATCCGACAGATTTTAACACTTTAAATGTTATTTTAGTTGATACCCATATTTGAGTAGACGCTCAATTTATTTATATTTGAGAAATCTTATTAAAGAAAAATATGTGCTCTCCAATATGATTTGAGCCTACATCATTCTTTGCAGAGGAAAATGTAATTTTCCTCCACTCTATAAGCCCAAATGATGGTACTAGTCCCCCACACTAAAAAATATATTTGACTTACTAGACAAAGCAACTATAAAAATGAAATGAATTAAATAAAAAATATTCCAGTTGTTAATGAACCTTTTTTTTTAATTTGTGATAATCAAGTAAAGATCTGATAACATAAATTTTGACCATTTTGAGGACATTTTTTTATCATTTCATCCCAAACAGATAAAAATGTCACTAGGATGTAAAGGGGTTATTGAAGTGAAAGAGAATGAGAAGATTTTAGTGAGAAAAAAGGAAAATAAAAGAACAGGTTTCAGTAAGAAAGAATGTGGTTTGGTTTGGTTTGGTTTGGTTTGTTTTACAGCATATAAACCTCAATGGATTATTTAATGCTGACAGGATTTTTATTGCTGGTAATATTTTTTCCTTCAAAAATGTATTGCTGGTAATATTTGTTTTACAAAAATGTATTGCTGGTATTAGAACCTATTTTTACACTTTCATATTGTTTTGACCACAGTTTGGGAGTTAACTCTTTGCCCATAGCTGAGACCCTAACAGGTGCTACCACCCCAGTTCAGGGTGAACTTGGAAACACCAGCAATCAAGAGGCAAATAATGAGGCAATTGCCTTTTAATTATTGAAGACTGTAGGTGGCGAGGAAGAAAGAAACTGGAAGGGAGTTCCTCAGGAAAGAAGTGCAGGAAAAGAATACAAGGTAATTAGAATAGAACATATGATTGATTCTAACTAATTCAACATTAAAATGGTGAAACAGGTGCTAATCTAGTAGCACACTTAAATTTATGCGGATGAGACATCAACGAGGAAAGTGCATCAGAACAATTGTCATGAAAATATTTGTAAAAAAAAGACAGAGGGAAGCTACAAACCGATTAATGGTTTTATATTGTTAAAATATGATTATTATTATCTTTCACAGTATATAATGTTGGTTACTAGTAAGAAGTGTGTTTTCAGGTTACCTCATGTGTCATTTCTTCTTTGAATTGACAGGCTGTATCTAATACTTTCCAGAATATTTTTGCTATTTAACGCAGTTATGCCTTTTTTATAGCTCTATTTCCAAATTAGAATCCAATATCTGCAAGATTTTTCCATATTTTTTATGTAAAAGCCCAGTGTTCCAATGATCACTGGTAGTGTAATTACTTTCTTTGTTAGTCCTTTGCAAACTTTCAGAATTTCATACTTTATTCTGTAGTTGTTAATCTTCTTTTCTTTGTATTCGTCTCATGTCAAATGAAGGGGAAGCTTCTATCAGGTAGAAAATGATTCCCAGTTTGTCCAGCAGGACTAAATCTGGTCTATTGTTCTCCAAAATTGTCACTGTTTCTATTGGAATATCCCATAGGATTTTCACTTTGCTATCCTCCAGCACTCTCTTCTTCTCTGTGTTACTATGTTTATAATAATTGACACTACATTCAAACCCATACAATCTACACAACTTCCAATGACTAATAATAGCAACTTCTTCTTCATCATCATCATCATCATCATCATCATCATTATCATCATCATCATTATCATCATTTTGATTTCTGCCATGGTCACACTAACTAAATCTGTGGGAAGACCTAAGGTATCTAGTGGTGTGTTGTCATGGCTACATGTCATGATTTGCGTTTCTAACACCCATAACATCATTAGCATTAGATGGAAAAAGTTCTTCTTAGTGTGTGGGCTGTACTTATCAAGATAATTATTTGCATTTCTTTTATGCTGGGATTCCTGGAATATTTTCAATGTGTAGTTGTGTTCCTTTTTTATCATTCCAAGTGCACCTACTATGACTGGTACTATTCTTGTTTTCAATTTCCATATTTTTTCTATTTCAATTTCCAGGTCTTTATAATTTGATAGTTTTTCAAATTCCTTGGTTTTTCCACTGGGCAGACCATGTCAATCAATAGGCAATTTTTTCTTTTCAGTTTTTGACAATGATGTCTGACCTATTTGATTCAATCTTCCCCTCTTTAAAGATGGTGTAATTCTATAGAATTGTAATGTTTTCCATTTCTGTAGCTGGTGCTGAGTGATGTTCATACCAGTCTTTAACATGTTTTCTAAAGTGTTTACCCATTGTCCACTGTAAATATTGGCCCAATCTATCATGTTGATTTTTATATTCATTTGGTGCAAATACAGAACATTCTGAGATTAGATGGTCTATGATTTCCTGATATTTGTTGCAGAACCTGCATTTGGGATCCACACGATTATGTATGATATTTGCCTGAAAGTTCCTAATGAAAGGATTCTGGTCTTGTGCTGGAAGAATAAAACCTTTCATTTCTGCCTTTAATCCAGAAGCTCATAACCATCGATGAGTATTAACTTTATCAACATCAATTTTATCAGCACCTTCTGGATATTGGTCATACAGAGGTTTGTCTTGGCAGCATTGTTTCATCTGTTCAAGAGCTTTATCCTTGGTTTGCTTTTTTAGATTTTGGGCTGCAACAGCTGGTTCTTGGATTCTCTTTTGGTTTTTTATAGAATCAACTAAATGTAAATCTCATTCATATTTGTTACTTTTATTATTATTATTCATGAATCTGTTATACATACATATATATATATATATATATATATATATATATATATATATATATATATATATATATAGTTAAGCCTTCCCTGACAATCCGCTTAGGTGAAACCGTGGTAGTTTGTCTGGCTCTCTAGGTTTAACTAGGTTTGCTCTGCTCATTGTATTGAGCACTTTATTTAGTTGTTTGGGTACTTGCATCGGGGATTTTTTCTTTGGGCCTTGAACTCGTATGCTGGATGATTATTTTCAGTTAACGTACATGTTCTTGGTTGTTTCTTGTTTTATACCTTTTTTTCCCTTTGGTGTTGGCTTGTATATTTGCAAATCAATATACTAAAGGTTTTCCGAGCAAGTATAGTTTCTTTTACTTATAAGATTTCTATTAAGTATATATATATATATATATATATATATATATATATATATATAAGTGGACATTGAAGTCAACTTCAAGTGGACAGTCTGTTTCGTGCTAAATGCAATCATCAGGCCATGGTGATTGCATTTATTAGGTTGGTGCAAAAATAATGACGTAGTAATGTCGTTTTTTGATTTTAAAAAATACGTCAAAAAACGACATTATTACGTCATTATTTTTGCACCAACCTAATAGCATGAAACAGACTGTTGTCTCTGGGTGTGGAGTTCAATGTCCATTTTTATATTTACATACACTCTATCCCTAATATTGAGCACTTTACCCCATAAATATAACATACCTTAAAACTATATTTTATCACACACATATATATATATATATATATATATATATATATATATATATATATATAACTTTGACATTTTTGCTTATTTGTCCAACCAGATAAATGAAACTGAAATGGTGCAAAGATGATGAAATCCTACTGTTTCACACCATTCAATTCATGTAGGTAAAATGTATACCTTTGTGTATATGTATAAAAATTGTTCTGTTTTTGATAGCTGTATATGTGTATCTGTATGTATGTACATATGTACATGTATTCACACACTTATACCTGCACACATTTATATACCTACTTTTGGAATATAAGTGTCTCTAAATATATGTGTATGTGTACATATACTCATATCATAATGATATATATATTTATATACATGTGTGTATATGTACTTATCACATACATACACTCACCTATATAATTTTTCTTTTCCATCATTATTTCAAGTCCATATGCAACACACAAGTGAGGAAGCCTTGTACTCTATAAATGGCACTTGACAGATCTTTGATCATCATCATTATTGCAATAATGATGACGTCAACTCCAAGCCATGCTGGACCAAGCTACCCTTCTATCATCTCCCAATCCTTAACACTAATCACCAGAGGAATACCCTACAATGTCGCCTCTCTCAACAAACCATCCCCCTGCTCCTACACTACCTCCCAGTCTACACTTAACTCCCTCAGACCTAGGAAAAAAAAAATTTTTTTTTCTCTTTCCATGCTCTTCTTTTTGGCTGTGGGGCAGGGCCCCATCACAGGAAGAAGTCTTGCATTGGTAGGATGTGGGCCCTCATTCACTCATTATGTAGATCCCTTCATGCAGAAACAATGAAATCCTTCTCCTTAAAAACTCCTTACTCTCCGTCTAAGCTACTTACTCTCCTTTTATTCCTCTCCTTCCCTCCTTCTCTCCCTCTCTCTCTCTCCTTCTCCCTCTCTCTCTCACTCTTTCTCGTTTCTGCTATTGCCTTCCTAATCTTCTTTTTCCCTGATTCTAGTGGGGGTGGGGTCCTTCAAACACCTCCTACCCCATCACATACCTCTGCTGCTGCCCCCTATTATCCCAGGCTTCTAAAGTGTGGAAGTTCTTTCTCAGACTGGCAATGTACAAATTACTTTCCAAGTTCTTGGATACGCCCAAACACACAGAAACTTACATAAACGAGCTCACACAACGATAAAAACAGAACTCTTTT
Organism: Acanthosepion lycidas; assembly: GCA_963932145.1. Taxonomy (NCBI): domain Eukaryota; kingdom Metazoa; phylum Mollusca; class Cephalopoda; order Sepiida; family Sepiidae; genus Acanthosepion; species Acanthosepion lycidas. The sequence goes on along the minus strand of OZ010596.1, from coordinate 66,212,175 downwards.
ATTCAAATGCACACACATTTACGCATATTCAGCCACATATATTTACATATATGTCCACTCATGGTTGAATCTATCTATACCATCACCCACATAAATACAAATATACGCCATAATGTTATATGTTAAATCTAACAAACACATATGCATACACATACATAAAAATGTGAGTTCATTTGCAATCGCTAATGTCTATATATAGAGAGTCATCTACATGAATACACTTATATACAAACTAATATCTTATTAATGTCTTTTATATAAATAAAATATATATAACACTCATATATATAGTTATTTATTTATATAAATATAAATAAATAATTTTAAAGACTGTTTCTATTGACTGGTGATTAATATGGTGTATCTTTTGTTAGTGAAGTCAGCATTATCCTTCATGTGCACTCAATTTTGGTTGAATTATGCCAGACTAGGCCAAGCTTTATAAAATTATATCTATCTATAATTATGTATATTTGTGTAGGTAACTGAATGACAAAATGGAAAAATATCCTATGTTACACATTTCAACTTTCAGAAGGACTTCTTCAGATTAATAATATTTTTATTGATGAAATCATATATATGTAAACTGTGGGAAGGAAATACAACAAACATCAGTTATAATTCTACATTGAGAGAAACACTCAGTTAAGAAGGCAGGGATTCTTAACTTTAACTTTAAATTTGAGTGTAGTTTCTTAAATCTTACTCCTTTTGTGATATGTCAGATATTTCTTTATTTAAATTTACTTGATGTTTCACCAATGTATTTCTTGTGGCATTTTCTTACTGTATATTCTGTAACTTCAGGTTTTAGGTTGTTACATTAAACTAAGACATTAAGCAGGATTTTATCAAATAATATACTCAATTTTGCCCCAAGCAAGGCAATAAAGCCACTAAGATGTAGGGAGTTACAGAGTTTGAAATAATATAAGGAGAAACATTATTAAGGAGTGAAAACAACAAAAGAAGAGGAATAAAAAAAACAGTAGATAATGATTGACATTGTTTTTAAATTTTAAATTTTTGGAGATCAAAGTTGACTGGAATATCAAAAAGTTGAAAGAGAGTTCCACAAGTGAGAAGTGCGAGAAAAGAAACTGCTACCATTGGACTTAGTGTTACATTTAGCCATTTCAACTCTAAAAGGATGAAACCTTGTTGCCAACCTTGTACTAAATTTAAATCCAGGTACCATATAGAAAGGTTCATCAGAACAATTACCATGAAAGTTTTTCTAGAGAAGACACAGGGATGCTACATTATAGCAGTAGGAAAGTAATGCCAGGTCAGGACCAACAACTTTGCAGATTCTTCTTCGGATTTTATCGAGAATCTCTGAATATATAGCACGAGCACCAGACCATATGTGACAACAATATTCAAGGTATGGAAGAATGGTAGACTTATAAATATGTAAGATAGATTCAGTCAAGAAACACAACACAGTGAATCAACTTTCTTAGAAGCAGACAGAGCAATTTATGTAAATTATTAAAAACCAATATGCAAATTTCTGATACAGGGATAGTTAGGTTTAAATTTTAATTTTGATATATATTCTAGCTGACATCATTCAGCTTTCTGTTACTTTTATTTTTATCCTCATAAATGAGATGCCAAAAAAGTTTAAAATTTAAATTTCAAGATATGTGTTCCTATATCATCAGCAGTTCTCAATGGAAAAGTGTAACCAGAATTTGTTGTCTTTCTTCTCTCAGCCATTTATATAATAAGACCCATTATTAATCTGAAGAAGTCCTTTTGACAGAGGAAATATATTTGTCTTAGCTGTTGCCTCTAATTCAACATTAGAAGACATAGGACATCCCCTTTCTAACTTCCCCCATCTCACTGAGCACAACCTCATCTCAGTAGTTTTTAATTACAGCCTGGGAGGTCTCAAGATTTATCAAAATTGGTGTGTCTGGGTGTCAATCTGAGGACAGTGCAGAGGATTCAGAAAGATCTGGCTCAGACAAAACCCCAGTGGTCATCCTTAAAAATATCAACATAGAACTATCCTCAATCTTAAATTATTTAACCATTTTAATCCTTCCCAAATCTGTGGAAGGTATCAAACATATACCTGATTTTCAAGTATATGGGTGAGTGCTCATCCTCTTCATAGTATAAACTCATCAGTGTCATTAGCAAGCTTTTTGAGGCTATAAGCAACTGAAGGTAGTTGATAACCTAAATAGGAACTACCTCTTGTGTGACAAGCAGTATAGGTTTCAATAGGCACAGTCCACTGCTGATGTCCTAACTACCACTGTTCACAGAATCAGTGAGGCACTAGACAACAAATTCATCTCAAAGAGCATAGCATTAGATATTTCAAAGGCCTTGAATTAGGTGTGGCATAAAAGATCTCTAGCTATCAAATCACTAGAAAAGTTTTCTCAATTATAAAGTCCTTCCTAATGGGTAAGTCCAAAATAAAACTTCTTTTCACACACAAAACATCACAAGCCTCTCACGGTTCTATCATTATTTTCATGGAAAGTGCTCAGATAAACTACATTTCTTAGTTCCACTAGTTCTAACTACCATGGCTAGGACATGCCATACAAGACACATTGAAGCAAATCATCATCATTCTTTTTGTAATATATTGGTGAGAAGTTCCACTCAAGCAGCTTCTTCCTGTGAGCTGCTGCTCTTTGGAACTGACTCCCGGGATGATTTTTCCTAATCACTACTAAACTTATTTAAGTCTAGGGTCAACCATTATCTTCCCCACATATTCGCATAAACTATGCCTCTTACTCAGTTGTTAACCTACTGCAATCCACGGAGCAAGCATACTAACCTACTTACCAGTGCCAATGCACCACAGGATTTAAGGTTAGTCTTTTGTAACTGTAGTATTAGATGACCCCACTATTTTGAGGGGTAAATTTTAAGATTTAAAGGTTGCCATATATGTGGAAATATGCAGTATTTAGAGAGACCAAACAGGGGATGTGACCACAGTTACGCAGTTATGTGTATGTTCTATGAACATGGCATGCAGGCTCTGGTTCATTGCTGACAAAAGTGCTTTGTCAGTAGAAGTACTTAATATGTAAATAGTGTTTTCTTTATCATGTAATTTCTGTGGAAATAAATATAAAGTATTACTTTTGAAACATCATTCCTCTACTTGTGTTTGTATGTATTTATGTGTATCTATGGAGGTAAGTGTATATCCATATATATGTATTTATATAAGTATGTGTACATACACATATATGCATGTGTATCTGTATACACATTAACAGCTGAAGTATACATATGCACTTGAATAGAAGCATCAACAATCCTTTTTATTTTTCTGTTTTGTATATAGATACAAAAGACATAATTATAAGTAGACATGTAAATAAAATTGGTGTAACTGATATTTATAAGTAACAGTGTCTCCATGGGTAAATCTGTGTTCATGTTTATATAAGTATTTTAAATATACAAGAACATACAAATATGCAGCAAACACATGCTTTATATATATACACATATATATATATATATATATATATATATATAGAGAGAGAGAGAGAGAGAGAGAGACAGAGACAGAGACAGAGAGAGACAGACAGACAGACAGACAGTGACAAAGAGAGAAATCTTGATAAACAATCTTGGAGCTACGTCTAGCTAACTATTAGCTTATAATATTAGTTGTGCAGTGAGTTAGATCATCATTGGGTACCAAACTATGGTGTTGGTTGATTAGACTAATCTAAGTGTAGTAATAGTAAGTTGTTTGCTCTGTATCATGGCTCCTGGGGTGTTGATCATTCGAGCCTCATAGGTTGGCCTAGTTTAGTTGGAGTGTGGAGAAAGTTGAGAGATGTTAAAAAATAACAAAGAGTAAAGAAAGAAAGAAAGAAAGAAAGAAAGAAAGAAAGAAAGAAAAAAGAAAGAGTCAGGGAATATGAAACATTGTGGGTAAATAAGAAAGCATGAAACAGAAAGAAAGAAAGAAAGAAAGAAAGAAAGAAAAGAAAGGAAAGAAAGATAAAAACAAAAATAAGATGCAAAGGAAGAAAGGAACAAAAAGAAAGAAAGAACACAAAAGAAATAAAAAAGATATTAGAAAAAGAAATATAAAATGAAAAATAGGGGTAAAAAGAATGAAACAACTCAGAAAGAAAGATAACAAATTAAAGAAAGACAAAAAGAAAAAGATAACAGAAATAAATAAAGAAAGAAAAATGAGAGAAAGAAGGTAGAATAAAAAAGAAATAAAAAAGAAAAGAAACAAGGCAGTGTAAAAGATGTCAAATGAGAAAAAGAAAAATAGAAAGAAAATAGAAGAAAATGAAAAATACAGGGTGCGATGGGTAAACTGCTGCCATTTTATATTTTTAATTTTGTGCATGCTTTGTTTTTGATTTTGTCAACTGCACAGTAGGGTCAGTTGGGCACTGTCTGTGAGAAATAGAGCACCATGACACAATTTGCTCCACCAAAAATTTGGAAAAAAACATGTACTACTTGGCATTTGAACCAGATGTTCTAATAAGATAATTTCGGTATGTCTGGGTGTCAATCTCACGTTGATCATTCTGATAAGAAAAGAACTGAATTTGTTGGTGAGGGCTCACATACTCAATACTGAGGCATACATCAAGTGCCTTGAGGAGGTAGTGCTGCCCTGGGTCAAGAGGGTGGCTGCTAGAAGACCCAATGTCTGGCAAAAGGGCTCTGCACCATACCACACAAGCAGGAGAGCTCAGTCATGGCTGTCAGACAATTTCTTCAACCAAATCACCCATTACATCTGCCCACCTAACTCCCCAGACTGCAACCCCCTTGATTATTGTGTAGGGTGCAGTTGAATAGGAAGCCTACGAAAATCCTTGTAACACCAAAGATGAACTGAAGGCAAGGATTATGAAAGCATTCATCAACTTAAACAAGGAGACTGTCCTGAAGAGTTGCAGGAGATTCTGAAGTTGTTCGGGGGCTGTGGTTGAAGCCAATGGTGATTTTATTGAATAAATTTACTCTTAAGTATTTCAAGATATTTTTTTGTAATTTTAGTAAATATATATTTTAAAATGAGATTTCAGTGTTATTTTCATTTTTGTGTAATGTAGATGACAATTTATATGTAGATAATAAAAAGAAGGAAAGAAAGAAAAAGGTAAAAGAGAAAAACGAAAAGACAAAAACATGATAAATAAGTAAAAAATGTATGATAGAAAAATAAAGAAAGGTGAGAAAAAAGAAAGAAGGAAAGATAAAGAAAGAAAATCAGAAACAGAAAGAAAGAAACAGGAAGAAAGAAAAGAATGAAAAACAATAAGTAAAAAATTGGAATAAAGGAAAGAAACTCTTCCAACATAAAAGAATTAAATTACAATTGAAAAAAAGAAAGAAAAGGAAAGAGAAATAAAAAAGATATATATGAACTCACCTGAAAAAAAAAAAAGAATTTTGTCTATTTAACTCAATTTCTCAATAAGGTCCAAAATTTGAGTGGAATTGAAAACAATGCTAGCAACTCAAAATGTCACTCATGGTCAAATCTAGATTCTTTCTTTACTAAGAGGGAAAATCTTTTTGTAACATTTCAATTTCAGAATTCTTCTACAAAGTTCCATCCTATAAACATTTTAGAGGAAAAATTATTTAGAACTTGCTAAAAATATTTAACATTTGTCCTTTTTACTTAAAACAAACAACATATTTTAATTGTTATAAAAATTTAAAATGTTACCTTGGATACTGGCAAAAATGCCCTGTGCTAATCATGATTGGATGAAGGTGTGAGCATTGAGAAAGTGCAGAAAAAACTTTTGTTAGGTTATTTATCATTAAAGTACAACATATCTTATTAGTTAATGAAAGTTACAGAAGTTATCAAATATAAAACTGAAAATTGCATTTTTCAATATTAGAGATTGAAAGTGTTGCAAGGAATTGCATAAGCACATTTATAAAGAAACATACTGGAGTTATTAGATAAACTGACATTGGCTGACCAACAGTAACACAGAGAAATGGGTGTGAATAATAATAATAATAGTAAATGGTTGAAACTAAAATGTAGCAAGTATACTAAGGGAATTTTGCTCAATGTTACCTAGAGTTTATAAATTTATGCACAGTACTAGATTGGTACAAGACCTCATCTTTTTACATTTGAATTGGCTAGATGTAACTTTAATTTTTTTTTCCTAACAGTTTCTTTTCTTGCACTTCTCACCTGTGGAAACTCACTTTTGGCTGCTTGCCATCCAGCCAACTTTGAGCATTTAAAATTTAAATACAATGTCAATTGCTATATACTATCTTCTTGATTCCTCTTCTTTTATTATTCTTGGTCCTTAATAATGTTTTCTTTTTCTGATCTATTTACAATAATAATAAGGATATATTAGATAATTTCTATGATGCTACAATAGGAATGACTCTAAGGGCTTCTGACTTTAACTGATTTGGAGGTGTTAACTTGAGCCTGTTTTGTCTGGGTGAATTGATGGGCTACACTAAATATCCTGCCTTGTATCATGGATTTGCTTGTCAGCTGCTCGATCTTAACCAGGTGGTCATGTCCCCTAGAGGCTGACACTGTGTGCATTTCTGTTCACGAGAGGAAGTAGTTGGGGATTCTCAAAGACAGGGGTTGAAAGGGTTTATCTTTTACTTAAGTTTGAATGATGACAACACTAAAGTAACATGGGAACCACATCTTGATACTTGGGAATATCCTCAATTGGAGACCATCTGAGCAGTCTGGGTTACCCAACCTGAAGATGTTTCTTACTAAGCCCCACATGCAATGTTATATGCTACTTTTATCAAAACTAGTCACCATATTACACACATTTGGCTGTGGTGCATGTGCCTGATATACTGTTATCTGGCTGGCTGTGATGATGTGTATACTGGATTTTGTATATTTGTATGCTAGTTTCAATTTGTTTGCAGTCTCGCTCAGTAGTAGTAGTAGTAGTTATAATAATAATAATAATAATAATAATAATAATAATAATAATAATAATAATAATTCAAGCAAAGGCACAAAGAATCAAGTGTTATGAAAAAAGAAACAGATTCTTCTGGAAAAACAAGATCTTCAAAGAAGTTGCCAAGAAAGTATATTAAGAACTTGAGAAAATAAAATAGAGATAAATGACCCACCTAATATCCAGAAAGTTGAGGAGTTCTGGTGCATGATGTGGAAAAACTGCAAAATGCACAATGAAAGAGAGCTACATGGATCAATCAAAAACAGGAACAACACACATATAAAGTACCAAAAATGGACGGATATCAATATTACTGAAATAAACACTGCTATCTGCAAAACTAAAAACTGGAAAACACCAGAAATAGATAATCCAATATTTGAATAAAAACTACCAACCAAGACCTCACATGAGCATACAATGATGTCATCATAAACCCAGGAAAATACCTCAAATGGCTCATATGGAGAGTAATAGACATACTCCCAAAAACAAAAGACACAGAAAACTATAGGCCCATCACCTGCCTACCAACAATATACAAGATCACTTATATCATAAATGAGAGGACATGCAACTTCCTTCAGAAAAAAATTTACTCACAGCAGAACAGAAGGAAGTTGCAGGTGCAGGGACCAACTAATTGTCAATAAAACAACATTGGAAGAGGTGAAAACAAGGAAAAGAAATTTATAGATAGCATGGATCAACTATAAAAAGGCTTTTGAGCCTAAAAATATTCAGAGTATGCCCTACAATGGTCAAATTAATAACAGAGAACATGAAAAACTCGAAGATTAAAAGATTGAGATGGTATGAGTATCAACCAGACATAGTTACCCAAAATAACAATGTAACTATCCTCTGGGTCATGCCAATTCAAGCTGACAGGGAAATAAAAGGCAACAAACCTGATATTATCATAATAGACAAAAAATTTAGGAAGTTTATGCTTATTGACATAGCATTAACAACTGAGGGAAATACCCTATGAAAATTATCAAGAAATTGTCCAAATATCTGAAGATTGAGATTAACAGGATGTGGGGAATGAAGACTAAGACTGTACCAGATAACATCAACATACAGTTTGCACAGAGGATTGCCCTACTAGGAACATCCCATATACCAAGAAAAGTGCTATCATTTAAATGACAATTCTCCTATAGGGCTTGTATCCTATAGAGCTGGTCTTATAGCTCTATAGGATACAAAGCTGGAAAAATTAACATACACAAATAATAATAATAGTATTAATAATAATAATAATAATAAACTACTGATAAAAAAAATGATCAGTGCAGGGTTGAAAGCTGAAACTGAAGGTTTTATCCTTGCTGCACTGGACCAATGCTTGCTAACTAGGAATTATCAAGCACATATACTGAAATATTGTGTCAGCCCAAAATGCAGATTCTGTGATAAATATCCAGAAACGATTGGTCATCTTGTATCAGGTTGCACGATATTGGCACCCACTGAATATAAAACCTGGCATGACAGAGTGGGCCAATATCTGCACTGGAAAATCTGCAACTTCTACGGGAAGGAAACTGAAAGAAACTGGTATGAACACCACCCAGACCTGGTTACGGAGATAGGACCTGTTACAATTCTATGGGACTACACAATTCACACTGACAGAACAATCAAGGCCAACCGCCCAGATATTGTTATTAAAGACCACAAACAAAAAAAAGTGCCTGCTTATTGATATGGCAGTCAATGTATCTTTGAAGATATTCAAAAAGCTGTCAAAATACAAGGACCTTGAAATAGAAATCTCGAAAATGGGGCATATGGGAACATCAACAATCCCTGTTGTAGGTGGAGCCCTAGGACTGGTTGGAAAAGATTCCAGTAGACTAATTGAAGGGATTCCTGGAAGTCTATGCCCCAAGGAGATACAAAAAATTGTTCTGACAAGTACAGCTCACACTTTACGAAGGGCTTTATCTATGTAATTTTTTTTTTCTTTTTGTCAGTGGGGAGTGTCATGATGCCATTTCTAACCTTAGGCCCTGGACAGGACCCAGAAAGAAATGTGTAAACGCCAAAAATCAAAGGAAATAAAAACAATAATAATAATAAATGGCATATTCTAGATTTATTCATTTTTTGTTTAACAGGTTTAAGTTTAGTTGGTTGAATTTATGACATGACAAACCTTATTTAATGTTTAATTTTGTATAGGACACTCAGTGAGGATTCAGCTCACTATTCAGTAGTAATGGCCAACAAGGTTAGTCTGGTGAAACAATATCCCTGACACTAAGATGCCCAATTTTATGCTTATATGTTACTGTTATAATGATAAAATGTTTGACATAAAATATCTTGCCAAAGTATTTAAGATGGAAAACTTGGACGTTTAAATTTCTCTTCATTTTCTTGTTTAATATTTTGTTCTGTCCAATTATTTTCAAAATGACTGAAAATTGATAATAATGGCCTGGTGAGATTATCCTAGTGTGCAAAACCATTAAGAAGTGCCTGCAAGACTGTGCTCTTCTTCAAATACTGATCATGCCAGGTTATGCATTCTCCCCAGCTTAGTTGTAGTATTAACTACAGCTTGGTTTTGCAAGTGTTGAAGAAACATAAATGTGCCTGAGCAGGTATTTGTAACAGGGATTAACTAGCCATCCCAGTGAATGGAAGTACTTGGAAACTAGCAGCTAGCTATTATTTATATAGGTATAGTCATACATATGTATTTCTTATTACTTAATGTGTATTTGGGCAGCAACCTTTCTTAGTCCTGAGTATGATGATAAACTACTTCCAGCAGCAAGGGACATTGGAGGTTTTGAGGAGCATGGAACTACCTCTTAATTGCTGTTGTTCACAGGTCCACCTAGACATGGGGTGATAGCACCTATTAGGGTCCCAGCTATGGACAAATAGTGAACTCCCTACCCAAGCAAAACAAAACTATGAAAGTATAAAAATACCAGCAATACATTTATATATATAAAAAATTACCAACACTAAATATTCATAGTAAAATTAACAACAATACATATTCATAGTAAAATTAACAACAATACATATTCATAGTAAAATTACCAACACTACATATTCATAGTAAAATTAACAACAATACATATTCATAGTAAAATTAACAACAATACATATTCATAGTAAAATTAACAACAATACATAGTCATAGTAAAATTACCAACACTACATATTCATAGTAAAATTAACAACAATACTATTCATAGTAAAATTAACAACAATACATAGTCATAGTAAAATTAACAACAATACATATTCATAGTAAAATTAACAACAATACATATTCATAGTAAAATTACCAACACTACATATTCATAGTAAAATTAACAACAATACATATTCATAGTAAAATTAACAACAATACATAGTCATAGTAAAATTAACAACAATACATAGTCATAGTAAAATTACCAACACTACATATTCATAGTAAAATTAACAACAATACATATTCATAGTAAAATTAACAACAATACATATTCATAGTAAAATTAACAACAATACATAGTCATAGTAAAATTAACAACAATACATATTCATAGTAAAATTAACAACAATACATATTCATAGTAAAATTAACAACAATACATAGTCATAGTAAAATTACCAACACTACATATTCATAGTAAAATTAACAACAATACATATTCATAGTAAAATTAACAACAATACATAGTCATAGTAAAATTAACAACAATACATAGTCATAGTAAAATTACCAACACTACATATTCATAGTAAAATTAACAACAATACATATTCATAGTAAAATTACCAACACTACATATTCATAGTAAAATTAACAACAATACATATTCATAGTAAAATTAACAACAATACATAGTCATAGTAAAATTAACAACAATAGTCATAGTAAAATTAACAACACTACATATTCATAGTAAAATTAACAACAATACATAGTCATAGTAAAATTACCAACACTACATATTCATAGTAAAATTAACAACAATACATATTCATAGTAAAATTAACAACAATACATATTCATAGTAAAATTAACAACACTACATATTCATAGTAAAATTAACAACAATACATATTCATAGTAAAATTAACAACAATACATATTCATAGTAAAATTAACAACAATACATATTCATAGTAAAATTAACAACAATACATATTCATAGTAAAATTAACAACACTACATATTCATAGTAAAATTAACAACAATACATATTCATAGTAAAATTAACAACACTACATATTCATAGTAAAATTAACAACAATACATATTCATAGTAAAATTAACAACAATACATATTCATAGTAAAATTAACAACACTACATATTCATAGTAAAATTAACAACACTACATATTCATAGTAAAATTAACAACACTACATATTCATAGTAATATTAACAACAATACATATTCATAGTAAAATTAACAACAATACATATTCATAGTAAAATTACCAACACTACATATTCATAGTAAAATTAACAACAATACATATTCATAGTAAAATTAACAACACTACATATTCATAGTAAAATTAACAACACTACATATTCATAGTAAAATTAACAACAATACATATTCATAGTAAAATTAACAACAATACATATTCATAGTAAAATTAACAACACTACATATTCATAGTAAAATTAACAACAATACATATTCATAGTAAAATTAACAACACTACATATTCATAGTAAAATTAACAACAATACATATTCATAGTAAAATTAACAACACTACATATTCATAGTAAAATTAACAACAATACATATTCATAGTAAAATTAACAACACTACATATTCATAGTAAAATTAACAACAATACATATTCATAGTAAAATTAACAACAATACATATTCATAGTAAAATTAACAACACTACATATTCATAGTAAAATTAACAACAATACATATTCATAGTAAAATTAACAACAATACATATTCATAGTAAAATTAACAACACTACATATTCATAGTAAAATTAACAACACTACATATTCATAGTAAAATTAACAACACTACATATTCATAGTAAAATTAACAACAATACATATTCATAGTAAAATTAACAACAATACATATTCATAGTAAAATTAACAACACTACATATTCATAGTAAAATTAACAACAATACATATTCATAGTAAAATTAACAACACTACATATTCATAGTAAAATTAACAACAATACATATTCATAGTAAAATTAACAACAATACATATTCATAGTAAAATTAACAACAATACATAGTCATAGTAAAATTACCAACACTACATATTCATAGTAAAATTAACAACACTACATATTCATAGTAAAATTAACAACAATACATATTCATAGTAAAATTAACAACACTACATATTCATAGTAAAATTAACAACACTACATATTCATAGTAAAATTAACAACAATACATATTCATAGTAAAATTAACAACAATACATATTCATAGTAAAATTAACAACACTACATATTCATAGTAAAATTAACAACACTACATATTCATAGTAAAATTAACAACAATACATATTCATAGTAAAATTAACAACACTACATATTCATAGTAAAATTAACAACAATACATATTCATAGTAAAATTAACAACACTACATATTCATAGTAAAATTAACAACACTACATATTCATAGTAAAATTAACAACACTACATATTCATAGTAAAATTAACAACAATACATATTCATAGTAAAATTAACAACAATACATATTCATAGTAAAATTAACAACACTACATATTCATAGTAAAATTAACAACAATACATATTCATAGTAAAATTAACAACACTACATATTCATAGTAAAATTAACAACACTACATATTCATAGTAAAATTAACAACACTACATATTCATAGTAAAATTAACAACAATACATATTCATAGTAAAATTAACAACAATACATATTCATAGTAAAATTAACAACAATACATATTCATAGTAAAATTAACAACACTACATATTCATAGTAAAATTAACAACACTACATATTCATAGTAAAATTAACAACAATACATATTCATAGTAAAATTAACAACACTACATATTCATAGTAAAATTAACAACAATACATATTCATAGTAAAATTAACAACAATACATATTCATAGTAAAATTAACAACAATACATAGTCATAGTAAAATTACCAACACTACATATTCATAGTAATATTAACAACAATACATAGTCATAGTAAAATTAACAACACTACATATTCATAGTAATATTAACAACAATACATAGTCATAGTAAAATTAACAACAATACATATTCATAGTAAAATTAACAACAATACATTTTTTAAAACAGAATTACCAACAATACATTTTATCTGTAGTTGAAGCCATAAAATTGTGTTTAAAATATTTAAATTTCAGCATTAAATAACCCAGAGAGGTGTTGATATGCTATTAAACAAAATCAAACTTTTTGCTATAAAGGATATTTTAAATGTTTTTTGAGTTGTTATCCCTGTTTTTTTTATTATTATTATTTTCTTAAAAAGAGAAAGTAATGACAACTGGCCTAGATTGGGAAATCATGCTGAAGAAAGATATTGTTGGAAAAAAACAATCCATAGGTATATATAATGTTTGTCTATCTTCTAGAAAATGTTTCTAAGTTCATGCTAGGGAGTGCTGAAACTTTGTTTAAAATAAAATAAATAAAACCAAAATAATAAAAGTTCTCCCAGCATGCAACAGAAAATTGTCCTGCATGAAAATGGATACTTTGTGCCCCCAAAAATGCCAAACTCACTCTCTTCCCTACGGACTCCCAAAAGGGTCAAAATGTCCATTTCCTCTCCTTGTCATCTGGCTTGTCATATGACAAAGTGACTTTCTTTCTCTGTTACACAAAAACTTTAAAAATATTGTTATGAATAATCAAGAGTAGTCTCCCCTTTTTGTTACTCTCTTCTTTGAGAGAGCTATTTCTGTTTACTGGGACTATAAAAGAACACTGTATGCAAACCTTGTAATTTCAGTTGAATAAAGGTTTCTTAAAGCATACACCTGCGTACTTTTGTCATTACACATATATAACTAATATACGTGCACACACACAAACACCAATACAAAAAAAAATTATATGATTTTAAATTACAATTTAGCATGCTTTTAGTGTTATTTCTTCGTATGTTTTTATTCCTGTGAAAACGAGGCTGTCCCTGCTGGTATGATGTGAGTGAGCCCACAATAGACATGCCTTAATAATCTAACGGTTAACCATATATTGCAATATACTGTGTATTCAAATTGTCTATGGAATAATCTTTACCTAATCTTAGAAGAAATAAGAAGTTAGGTCTCTTAAGTTATGTCTTTATAGGAAAATGTTTGCCGCTTTGTGTGTCTTACCGATCAGTTTCTGCTTTAGTGTGTGTCTTACCAACACATTTGTGTCCTACATTAAGGCATTGTCCTGACGTTTTTCTCGATATGAAAAGACATTTAGAATGCTTTTCTTTAAAGAATTCAAATATCCTTTTATGATTTCTGAGTCAAATTTCTTTATACTTTTTTAATTTTAAATTTTATAATGCAACAATAAATGGCATCCCTCGTTCCGTTTCTGCATCCCCCCTTACATTAGATAATGTAAGATACAAAAGTGGAGGTAGGATACACTGATCGGAAAGGGCACACGCTAAAGCGGCTCCAATAAAGGATTTTGCACTGCCCAGAACACCCCTTTCTCTCTCTCTCTCTCTCTCTCTCTGTGTTTTTCTCCCCCTTCCTCTTTTCTTCCTGTTTGCCCCTTTTACTCCCTCTCTCCCAATTTCTCTCACTTTCCCCCTTATCGTTTTCTCTCTCACTCTCTTTCCTTTTTACTCCCCTCTCCTCTCTCTTTTCATTAGGCGGTTGTGAGTCCAGGTAAAATAAATGGTATTACCTGGATTTGTAATTATGAAAAACATAGTTGATTCCACTTTTGTCTCCCACTTCTTCTAATGTGAAAGTATATAATGTTTTGAGGCATGACAGTTTCAGTGATACATTTTTAGAGAAAGAAGACCAAATTTTCAATGTCGAAAAGAATTCGTTTTTTTCTATACATATTTGAACAAAGTGCTCTAGTGAAATGAATTGAATTATCGAATCAACCTGAATAAACATGTCAAATGTTGTATATGGAATAAGAACGTAATAATTATGTTTAAAAGTAAAAACAGTCCATAAAATATTTAACGTGTTTGCATAAGAGATGATAAAGTATCCTTAAACAAATATTTATCTTCAGTGTGAAATGTTCCTTTAAGAGAAATAAGTAAATTGTCCTTTCTTAGCGAGAAATCGAGATAGGCTTTTAATCCAGTAGATATGATTTTAATTACCACTTTGCCGTGTTGTCTATCATAGCATCACGTCTCTCCTTGCAGTTCAGCATGCTGAGTTCCTACAAAAATCTCACGAATACTTTCTCAGCCGATTTAAGTATATTGAAGGGTTAAAATCAGTAATTTCATATTGATTCAGCCCCTTTTTTTATTGTCGTAAAATATTTTGGGGCATTTTTAGTTGGCTAATTTGACTTTTTTTTTTTTTTTTAAATTGGAACATTCCCGTCTCTCTTTGCTAATTCTTGAGCATTTGGAGCTAAATAAGTCAAGCTGAACGTTTTTTTCAGTTATCTTATTCTTAATGTAGGAATTTTTACCAAAATTCTTATCACAGTTTTGATATGGAAGGTGCCATGTTGTTACAAAAAAGAAAAAAAAAGAAAAGAACTTACTCAGACGAAGAGACATTGAAAGTGAAAGGGATCTACAAATCCCTGGTTACTTCAGTCTAGCACCCATTCTTACAAAACTGGTGATGAAACAATGTAGGTAAGAAAACCTACTATCAAGTAAAAGGTTTGTTGAAATTTGTAAAGTTTATTTTTTAAAAAATGACACAGTTAAAGTAAATAAAGAATCGAGCATCCATATACTTAAGGTTAACAATCACGTTCTGTCACGATGATGTAGATTTAATTGAAATAATTAATAACATCCGTTTATCTTCTGACGATGTTTGAACGACGTATCATACCAATTAATTTTTTTTCCCAAACTGTCATATACGTGTTTAAGGGTAAGTGAATGATAAAATTAAAAAAAAAACACACTAGTGACGCGTTTTGTTTCATTAAAGATACAGAGATGCTGAGCTTTTACATTTTAACGTCCTTTTAAAGCTGAGTGGGTGCTATGAGCTACCGTCCATTTTCTACCGTATTATGATATCTACTGTTCATTTTCAACTATGGTATGATATTTACCAAATGTTACAAGTATTAAATATGTTTGGGGCTAGGAGTTAAGGCAAGGTTAAAGGCAGTGAACTGGTTATGTATTAAAAATCATTATACAAAAAACTAAAAATCGCCCGATGAGATCGTAAGATCGAAACCAAGGTCGCGTATTCAACTGACCTCTTAATTTTTAAAGTTAAAAAATCGACATATTATTTTTACTTTTATTTTATTTTTTCAAACGTGTATTGAGCACTTTTTAATATTAGTGTTTCCTGGTCGGTTTCAACCATGACCATTAACTTTACACACACACACACACACACACATATATATATATATGTGAAAAATATATAGAAAATAGGAAAGAACTCGTCAGGTAAATAATCCAAAGTTCTTTAGTATTTTTGTTATCATTTTTTCAAAATAGTGCTCGATACAAAAGTAGAGCATAAATATAATTATTTATTTAAAAATATGATTCCAACACGCTACATAATAGTTCTCATGTTTCAAAACAAGAGCCGAAAACTTCAATATAATTATTTGAATTAAATTGAATTAAAGTACTAAGCAATGTAGTTGGCCCTTCTTTGGCGTCTCGTCTACAGTCACTTTCTCACAGACGCGCCGTCGCCTCCCTCTGTCTGTTCTACAAATACTTTCATGGAAATTGCTCCGAGGAGGCTGCATTCGCTGGTTCCCAGACGTCATGAGTTCAAACGCCATACGAGTCTGGCATCCCGCTCTCACCCTTCACTGTCGAAACTCCTAAATGTAGCCCTCTCTTCTACTCCAATACTTCATGTCTCGCACCTCTCGCCTGTGGAACTCCCTTCCCTATTCCTGTTTCCCTGTGAGCTATAATCTCCAGCTATTCAAGTGTAATGTCAATTGACATCTCCAGTTGCCTTGATCTATCCACTACCCTCATCCTTTCTTCTATCACTTCTATCTGATCTTGCTCTAAATTTTCTGTAACCCCTTACGTTCTAGTGGCTTCCCGCCTTGCTTGGGATGAAATGCTTAAAAAAAAAAAAAAAAATCTTCAAGCGAAATTCTTTTTTTGAATAACTTATTTCTGAGGTTTACGCGTTTTATAAGCATATTCATTATTGAAATCAAAATTTCTATGGTAACGGCTAGAGCAATTGTTTAAAGAAAAGGGGCGTATATATATATATATATATCTTTCATGTGGTGGGTGATCATGAGTCTCTAAACTTCTACTGGTCTTTTACGTTCTAAGTAATTCTTCTTTCCGTACCACTCCATTTAGGAACATATACAACTATTCATTTCTTCAAACAGGTCAATTAGAACACTCTATTTTTCCCTTCCTATTTTTGCCTTCAAACTATCCCATATGAGCATCAAATTCTCCTGTAAGCCTTATTATCTGTTCCAAAAATTTCAGCTATAGTCATCTGGTTCATAGCAATCTTTCTTTTTGTAGTTTCTGTTCTTCTTAAGCCCTCTCACATTCTCTGTCCATGGTATTCTCAATATTCGAACATAGAGCAATTCTATAGCAGTCAAAATCTTGATTGGACTACTACAGTGATATTCTTTTCAGAATCATGTAAGACAATGAACATCTGGACACAAGTTGCTTTAAAGATGATAGGTGGATCAGCAAAACTGAAACGTTTGCAGAAGATTGGAGAAACCTGTTGGAGTCCTCGAACATATTTTAACAAGTTTTGACTGACTACAATCTGAATTGTTTCACCTTTAGATTGCTGTTTTCCTTCGTATTGTTGAATCTCCCCAAAAGTTACTTTTGAGGCCAATTCACTTCTTGATAAATGACGTATCTTTGGCACTCATTTAATAAGATTCTTGGTATTGCGAATGTACAGTACCCTGAGATAAACCTCAGAATATTTGCAAACAGATCATGTTCCCTACACACTATGTAAGTTAATTTCATTTAGTTTTAGAATTGATCTAATGACATTTTAGTTCATTTTGCATTACGAACCTAGTCGTAATACACTTCCTAACCATTTTTACACCTTCATTTTTCGTAGCAAATCTTAACTTATTTTTCCTTTTTCCTGTGGTTGTTGTTGTTGGGCGTCTTGTGACCTCATACTGATTTGGGTCGCTCGGGCCATTTCACATTGCGCTCCACCTTCAGGGGGTTCACTACAGGATTATCTTAGTGTCTGGCATATGGTAGAAAAAGCATAAGAAGTTTTTTAAAAATCTGAACTTCGAAAACATCCTGAAAACAGCAAAACATTTCATGAAAGCAGTGAATCAAATGATGACGAGGAGATTTGGTTTTGTAATAGAGGCGGGGAAATTTGTGAAGTTGAGAACATCAAGAAGTTTTGTTGAACGTTTTTTAACAACCATGAAGTTGTAACTCACACAGTATATTTTGATTCACGCCATTTCCAAGAAGATGAATTGCGACCAGAAGCGCTGAAAATCATATGCAATCATCTTGGTTTGGACAAACAAGAACTGAGGGATGAATTGCATTCTTTCGTCCTAAACTTTGACAGCCTTTCACAAATTGAAAAGTATGCAACACAACCAGGCACCTAGAATCAACAGATACTTCAAAAATCACCTGCATGTAATTTCAAGTTCACATTGCACTTCTGGAAACTCATGTAGGAATTGCCTCCTTTGTTGTTTCCGTATCCTGTTTAAGTATTCTTTGAATACATCTACACACTTGAATTTGTTCTTAGTTTACAAATATCTTTTTGTCGTTCACGCAAATCAACTTGTGAACGTGCATTCAGTAAGTTGAAAATCGTAAAAACTCGATTACGCTCTTTGCTGTCAAATGAGCGACTTGAAACTTGTGCATCGAAAAAGATTTACTTTCTGAAATTTCTATGGATGAGGACAATCCTTTTCTTGTGAAAAAAATCGACACAGTTTTCTAGACTGTTTGCTGTCTAGGAGATTTGTACTTTGTAAGTTACTGAATTTTTGACTGTTGTAGTGATAGACATATTAAAAATGCACACGTTTCAATTTTAAACAGTTTCAAATTGTGCTTTGTAAATTACTTGGATTGGTTGTTCTGTGATTTCTAGATTTTCATTTTTATTATAAAATTATTAAAATTTTCTAGTATTTGTTTTATGCATGCGTTAAAATAAATAAACAACACAATATTGAATAGATGTAACATTTTATTTACGTAAAGCCTTTACTTTTATTTGATTCCTTTGACTACATTTTTTTGATTAAGTTGGTCCTTTATACTGGGCCCTTTTACAAGTTTTCCCGATAAAAATGTTCGGCCCAATCCGCCACTGATAGAATGACATCGACACACCTACCACAACCCTTGCAACAGAAGACAAGGCCTGTCCTAGCAGTTTCACACTCAGATTTCTTGGTCTTACCATGGGACCTAGAGGCGAAATCTCTCTCACCAAAAACAATTAATCAAGAACTTTGTTCACTGGGAAACTCCACTTTTTCCAGCAAATACTGCTATTTTGTACTCTCTTTCAACCCAAAATAAACGCTGTTGAACAGTCAATTTAAGTCTTGAGTTTTGTTACAGGTTTTTTCTGTTTAGCATCATATCAACCATTTGCAGATTATTTAATGCCAAAATCTAAATATTTTGTACACAATTTTATTTTATTTTGGGAAGATAATAATCGTTTAGTGTCAAAAGTCTTACTAATTAATTCATAACTAGGTAGAGAAGAGGTGAATTCATACCTTTCCCAAGAGTATGAGTAAGTGAATATAACCAAACCCAACTGGAATTGGAACACGGCTTTTCGATTTACAATTCCGAGTCATTAGATATTACACCACCTGTGTAGAAGTCAAGTGACTTACCTGCCAACATGGCTGCCTCCTATTTCCTTGTAAAGGCAAGCCAGCTGATTTTACCTTATTTTATAGGAGAGCGCCTAATACACCAGTTGGGTTGGTCCATTTTGCTAGAATGGACCTTCCCAATACATTTGCATGAGGGGTCTTTATTCAGCTATATATTTCTCCATAAATGACTCAAGTCAGTTTGGCTTTGGTTACATTTGCCTACTTGTGTGCTGAACCACTGGCAAACTAGCTAATATTCAACACACCTGCACATCCAATCTTACATCACCTGGTATTCCCAAGCGATCACCCATCTTGACACTAACTAGGCTCGGCGTTGCTTAACTTGATCGTGATCGTACGGGGAGAGGTGTTTCAACGTGATGCCTTGGGTTTTGTCCATTCCTCGCTCAGTGCCGATCACAAACACACACGCAACCGGGAAAAATTCCCCACACATTTTTTTGTTGAGTTAAGCTAATCCCACTTCTTGGCATCTTTAACTACAAAACACAGAATAATTTCTACACCTGTTTGATTTTGATGTTTCCAAGACGTAACTCACACTTTGAGTTGTCTCATTTACTTGCATTCTGCTTTCTTGCAATCAATGGTCATCTCTTTCTTCTTGCTTTCCTTGTCGATATTAAATATTTCTTTCAGTTTTCTTTCTTATTTTGTTATTAACACGGTGTCATCTACGTAACGGCTGCTGTTAAGAATATATCCGCTCGTAATAAATCTTAGTAGGTTTTCTATTTCCGTTAGAATTGTTTCGATATATAAATCCGGTGAGAAAAATACAGTCTTGATGTGCTTCGCTTTCTATTTTTGTGTATTCACTTTACACTTTGTTTCCTTAGAGAGGTTACGGATTATTTGAATATATCTGCCGTAAGCAAGCTTTGCTAATATTTCCTAATATATATATATATTTTTTTTTATCAATGCCTTTGTGTAATCTATGAAACATTGCTAGTATAGATACGTCTGCACTTTTGTGGCTAGATCTAAAAGAATTCTAATCATGAACATTGGATATGTATTTTTCTCACAATAATCTTTCATTCATTTTTATTTTCCTCTGTCTAATCGCCATATTTACATGTTATTTTGACATATTCCTTATGTACAAATCTAACTGATTTGTTCAAGGATATATTTTAAAATTTTATCGTTTTTCTTTTCCAAATTGACCACAACATTTTATATATATATAACGAACTATTGAAATATTTTGAATTTACAGAAATCCATATAAACATTCTCAGACAATTTAACCCACTGAAGATGATCTCAGATGAGATTTTTGGGAAATAAAAATTATTTGATAGAAAATTTTGGTATTTATCTTAATCAATTTTCTAAGCCTACCAAGAAAATAATTCGTGAACTTGAAAGGATCACAATCAAAATAAGCCAACATGATATGTCTAAATTACTTAGCCATATAACCATATATATATATAACCATATATATATATATATATATATATATATGATGTGCTACAGAGTGTGCAGATGACGAAGCAAAGTTGAATAGTGTCTTTAAACACAGATGTTTATCTGACTCTTGAAATAGACATATCTGCTCAGTTTCATATATTAAGGTAAACACAATTTTAATTTTCACGCTCCATTTATTTATTAAACAGTACATAAATTTATTTTCGTCTATCGACTTGAATATTCCAGAAATCATATTAGAAAATTTCGCGCACCAATATATATATATATATAATTAATTTTTGTATTTTAGCAAAACTCAAGAACGCTGACCGATGATAGGTATAGAATTTGATTTTAAAGTTATCCTTCACTGTGACTGGTTGCTACCCCTCCCAAGACGAAAGCGATCAATCTGCCATACCATTTATATCATAGCTAGCTAATGGAGAGGAAATTGATACAAGCTTTTCCCCATGTGAACGCAACGGTGTTAACCGGAATTTGAACTTGGATTATAATCTCGCTATCTCTCTCTCTCTCTCTCTCTCTCTCTATATATATATATATATATATATATATATATATATATATATATATATATATATATATATATATATGCATGTTTGTATGTATATAACACCACCTCGGCATTTGTATTTAATATTAAAGTATTAGAAAGTTAGGCAAGATACAATTACTAGCAGTTTATGCTGACTGGGCAAACATTAGATCTAGATATTTCAGTTTTACTTTTACATAAGAAACCTTTCTTTTTAGGTCAAAGTAGGGGGAGATTTAATAACTATCAAATACTATATATATATATATACATTATCCCACATTTTTTTAAAAAATTATTTCACTCCAAGCAAGGTGATAATGCCGCTAAGATGCAGGAGGGTTACTGGGGTGCGGAAGAAAATCAGAAGACTCATGTAAGGACAAAAGATAATAAACAAACAGGCTTCGCGAAGACAGAAGATGGCGATTGGTGTTTCATTTAAATTTTTGAAAATTGTATGTTGTAAAAAAGCAAGTGATTTCCACAGAAACTATTAGAATGCGGTCGCATCTCGTTACTTCAAACAGTGAGATCTAGTTGCAAATCTAGTAGTGCGTTTAAATTCAAGCAGTTGAGACTCCAACGAGGAAAGCTCATCACAACAGTTGCCATGAAAATATTTGTAGAAAAGTTGGAAGCCACGTCACGTCGTTGGGAAAATAGCTGAAGTCGAGATGGCAGGTCAAGATCGATTACATTACACACACATTTTTGGGATTTTGTCAAGAATCTTGAGATATATACTAGGAGCTCCAGACCAGATATGGCAGCAATATTCAATGCACGAATGTATGGTAGAATTATACATATAAAAGACAGATTCTGACAAGGAAAATTGTCTGGCACGACACAGTGAACCAATTTCCTAGCAGCAGACCGAGATTTAATTTAATATAATCCCTCCAATTCATGTCAGTGGAAAACGTGAGCCTAAAAAGGGGCAAATAGTTGCTCTCCTAGAGGAATGTAGATACCAGGATATAGCCTTGGGGAGGCCACTGCATTAATGTGGAATAATCTAGAAACGCGTCCGTTCAACATGACTTTCATTGGACGATTTGGATTAATCCAAATATTCTCCTTGAGACATCGCTTGAACTTGTAGAGATAGCCCACATGCTGTTCAATGCCTTCGAGATATCTAAAGCCACAACCCGAGCCTCGTCGAAAGAGGCAGTCAACCTCAGTTTTACATAAGAAGTCATTCTTTTTAGATCAAAGTAGGGCCAAATAACTATTAGATGCTGTATATATACATTATCCCACGTATATAAGGAGGCAGAAACAGTTATATTGATTAAAAACATAATTTAACTCTTTACAATGAACATATACAATGTGTGTGTGCGCACGCGCATATAAACAATAAGTTATGAAGATATGTAGTAAATAATTAATACGATTGTCATTGATAAACACGCGGCGTGTATTCTTCTTGTTATGGGGTCCACCCCTTTTTCATATAAGTGAACTCTACCAAGTGTACCTGGACTGCTGCCGTTAAATATCCAGAGTGACAGTCAGTGAGGGTAGTCGGTAGTCGGATGTCAGTCGATGTCGGACGACCGGCTGAACGGTTGAACTCTCTGCCTTCGGGCAGGGAGGAACCCGAACGAGGCTACGCCGAAGGGTGTAGTCTCGTTCGGGGAGGTAAACCGACCCTGAACCCGTTTATACGGGTTCAAAGGGCATATTTTTGGCCGAGCCCACGGGCTCGGAAATCCCACATTAAACCGGCCTTGTGCCACATGATACCCTTGTGGGGGGGTGACTAAATACTAGTCGGTAGTCGGATGTCAGACGACCGGCTGAACGGTTGAACTCTCTGCCTTCGGGCGGGGAGGAACCCGAACGAGGCTACGCCGAAGGGTGTAGTCTCGTTCGGGGAGGTAAACCGGCCCTGAACCCGTTTATACGGGTTAAATGGGCATATTTTTGGCCGAGCCCACGGGCTCGGAAATCCCACGTTAAACCGGCCTTGTGCCACATGATACCCTCGTGGGTGGGTGACTAAATACTAGTCGGTAGTCGGAGAGTGAGAGAATATACGAACGGAGATAGTGTGAGGTAACCTCTTGTAGAAGTCAGTTACAAGCACGTAGACTCTAAGGAAGTCCTACTTCGATACTGTATATATCTATCTGTATTTGCTACTAACCATGTTCCTGGACTTACTAACAGTATTACTCTTTGTATGATTGTGTAAATACATTTTATTTCTTATATTTAATTATTGCGTTTGTCATTCCTTGGAGACCGAATTCATCTCGGAATCCGCAACACTTCTGTTATTTTTAATCCCCATTGTTCTTCTCGTACGTGCTTTATTCATTTAGGATATAGAGGATCATAGTTCTCCACAGCTTCGTTCATTTTAGCTTTAAGCAACGTTTAATCCCTTTCTATGTCTCCTGCTCTGCCATCTCTCTACACAAACACCTTATGAAGGTTACTGGTTGTCCCCTCTAATTTCCTTGCCTTGCACTATATCCTGTGAGTGTTGAATTCTCTAAGCTTTACTGATATATGTATAACTGTCTCTTTCTGATTTTTAGTATAATTGTCTTTTCGTTCACATTTGCCTTACAACTTCCTCATTGCTTTTCTTTTCTGTCTATGGCATTTCATCATCCTTCTGCAGAAGCACATCTATGTTTCTGCAAGTGCCATCTTCATCTGGGAGGAAATTGTTCAGCATTCATTGGAATATAGAAGGAGAGGTCTGACAGAGTATATCATAATTTCCTTCTTTTTGCTAATGAAAATTTACCATCTCTTAATATGTTACATATCTTCTGTATTTAAATTTACATATGTATTATGAGAGATGATATATAAAGTTTTATATACTAGAACAATGTTAGGAAAAATAAAGTACTTCTAAAACAATAACATATCTAATTAATATAAATTAAAATAATGATGAGCTAAAACTTTATGGAATAATTTATTCTATCTCCTGTAATAACTGACATACAAAGGAGAAACCTCAAGGAATTTAAATAAAAGATTCTTCTTTTTCTTTTGCTCTTAACCCCGGAAGGACTTACTGTGGCGCCGACGTGCTGAGCTGTCCACCATTCTCCTCCATCTGTTTCGGCTATATGCCAGATCCTTTCTTGGAGTGCTCGTTGTGTGGCGTCTCTTGGGCGTTTTAACCTGGTGGATCCCATCCCTCTCCAGGTTAGACCGCAGCCGAGATCCTCTAACTAGGTGGCTCGTTTTGGCCGCGATACGTGGCCGTTGTAGTTCATCTGAAGAACCCCTCCGTCTTAGCTGGTGAACTGCGTTAAAGAGGTCCTTCGCTTAGTGGTGCCGTGTTAACACCACCCCCTCACGTGAGTTTAGCCCACCAGCTGAAACGTTTTATAGGGGCATGGCAACTTAGAGCCATCATGAGAAATTTAAGAGACAGTTGAGTACCAATGATGTCCGTCCACTTGAAGATGCAGCGTGCCCGACACCAAAGTTACTACCTTTATCCAGAGCCCTTAATCAAAGATTATGTTAACACACTCAGTGTATTAGTTGCTCACCCTAGCCTGGCAAAAATCTCGATTTAAAAATGTTGTTCTAATTAAAAGAGAAAACAATTTACTAAGACGAAAATGCGTAAAGGTTCTTAAAACATTTCACCTTTCTTGGCAGATCTTCTATTATCTCATTGTAGGATATTTAATAAGTGATAAGAACACAAATACAAACAAAAAGAAACTAGATGAAAAAGGTTAGACTATATACCAAAACGCATCTACAAATATTGAAATTTAAAATTTCAACATCCATTCTCCTTCGTGCGCATGTGTAGTTACATCAACGTAAACATCACTTTTTAGTGCAATGACTCCCAAACGACGAAACGCGTCACGCAAAATTTTTCACACTTTATCATTTATTTTTCTTAACATCTGTATGCATGGCTATATATACATGCATTAATATACATGTCTCTGAGTAGATATATAATAATGAACTGTATATATATATATATATATATATATATATATATATATATATATATATATATATATATATACACAGTTCATTATTATATATCTATATGTGTGCGAGTGTGGGTGTGTGTGTGTTTGTGCGAGTGTCTGTCTGCTAAGTGCGTGAGTGTGTGTAATATGTAAAGTAGCGGGAAAAAGAAATTAAATTATACTCGGGACTTCTTGCTGTGTCCTTCACATCCTTTCTTGAAGCAATAGGAGGGGTGCTTATTTTGTGGATCCTCATTCCTCTCTCTGTAACATGTGACAGATTGTACTGGGTTACATGGAACGAGCAGCAGGGAGTAATCTCTGACCTGACCGGTTGTAAGAAGTCGATTCGTGACTTCCCCAAGGGCGCGAAACATACACAAGAAAAATAAGACTATGATTACACTACTTATTCATTGAACAATTATTGATTTCATTTCAGGTACTGGGTTTGAGAAATATACAGGGTTATTCAAAAAGAATGAACATATTTCATGACGCATTGCTTCAGTTCTCAAGCATCGTCATGGAATGAATCAGTGACCATTTGAAAGAGGAGTTTTCTTAAGTTTTGAATGGCTGCCACAAGGGCGCTGTAGTCGCGTTGTATCTCCGTCAACGTTCAGTGGTTTGTTTAACCTCTGAATTACAAGTCCTCAGTTTCAAGAGAATAGATGTCTGCGTAAAGGAAAAAGTCCTGGACGGAGGAACAAGTGTCAAGAATCAGCTAGCCATGAGCTTGCGACCTCTCAATCTTCTATCTGGCATGTGCTAAGACAGCGCCTACATTTGAAAGCTTACAAACTATGTTCAGGCACTTACCAAGACCTTGTCCATTGTACTTACCTTGCGAGTATTTTATTATGCTGTATTTATACGGAAAGAATGCCCAGTAGCAGAGATATAGTGTTTACAGATATAAACGCTTGCACTCTAAATTATAAAAGTGAATACCCTATTACAAAAAAGCTGTCATACAAAATTTGATAAATTGTGCAAAAGTTTACTCCTACACGAAAAAAATTCTGCACTGAATTAAAAAACATAAACAAACGATTAATAACGACTTTCCTAATTACATCGTTGATGAATAAAATTAGACGACCATTAGAAATATTAATATAAATAAAAAAAGAACATAATACTTCCTCAAATAACCTTAAACATATCGACCTACTATACTGTAATCAAATGCATTCTAACTATAAACAAGATGAAAAAGTCATAAAATATCTCATAAGTACTTATATATTCCCCACTGATCCCAATAAAAAAAATAAAACTACTTACATATTATACTAAATTTAATACAACCAACTTGATCATATGTAATAACTCTTCTCCGTCAACTAGTGTTTTGGAAAAGACCAACATTATATATCAGTTTAAATATTCCTTGGGAGATTGTATCTCTGACAAAAAAGTAAGTACATATGTTGGCTTGACGACCGCAACATTATTAAGACGTTTTACATTTAATTTGTCGGATACAAGTTCTATTTCACATCTAAAAAACCCATTCCTGCCCACCTTTACAATACAGGAAAATACTTGTTGACAACACCAATATACTACACCACGGAAATAATGAACAAAATTCTCGAGGCTGTCTATATCAAAATCAACCAACAGCACCCAACAAAATTTATTACGAGTCTAGCAGAAAACTTGTTAAAGTGCATATAACAAGCATTTAATATCATTTTGCGTTTGTACCATTTTTCAGTCAGCTCCCTTATATTGGGACGCTTGTTTTGCAAAAAAATTCTATAGCTACAACAGATATAAATTAAAATTTTAAAATAATTACAGAGCGCGTTCGCGCGTGTTTTAAAAATCACCATCACAACTGAATGCAGATTTTATCGCAGTTACAATAATTTTGTCTTTGTAATTTGCCCCTGGGGATGATTATGGCTAAGATCGAAAGTACTTGGTTTAGAA
Source organism: Acanthosepion lycidas (assembly GCA_963932145.1). Classification (NCBI taxonomy): domain Eukaryota; kingdom Metazoa; phylum Mollusca; class Cephalopoda; order Sepiida; family Sepiidae; genus Acanthosepion; species Acanthosepion lycidas. The sequence goes on along the minus strand of OZ010596.1, from coordinate 66,184,187 downwards.
AAATCTACGGAGCTTTCCTTGACGAATTTCATCCTAACATCAAGAAACTGCTTAGAGAACGGGAAAAGATCAGTATAAAAATAAGTAGACATATATATATATATTATTCAATGAAATATATATATATATATATATATATATATATATATATATATATATATATATATATATATATATATATATATGAAGAAATACAGTTTTAAAGTATGCTATATTTATGGGATAAAGTGCTCAATATCAGAGATAGAGCGTATGTAAATATAAAAGTGAACGCTGATGATTGCGTCTAGCATGAAACAGTCTGTCGCCTCTGTTGACTTCAATGTTCAGTTTTACAACATATATATATATATATATATATATATATATATATATGTATGTATGTATGTATGTATGTATGTGTGTGTATGTGTATGTGTATAATTCAGCTGGTATATATTTCCATGTACGAGGATTAAATTTAATTGAAAAAGCATAGCAATTCATACTTCTACTCGCGGCCTATCAGTTTTGGCTTTTGATTCTAATGGAAAATATTTGGAAGTAGGTTTAGGGACTCCATTTCATCTGGATTCGAATGTACCCGCTTACTTGTACAGAATCCACATATGTTCAGATATCCCAAGGAATATAGCGGTAATAAAACAAGCATAATGTGCACACATTGGAGACGGAGTTCATTCGAGAACTGGAGGATGTCAGAACAGATCCAGAAAGTTGGCGTCATCCTAACTCAGTCAGTAAGAAACGGCAGCACTGATATCATCGGGTTGGTGGGGCTGATGGTGAAGAATTTTCGAATTAGTCAAGAGGCAGAAAAAGGATGAAGATAATTTCAATTAAAAGGGTTGGAGAGATTAGAACAAGTGAGTGTCGGGTGTCTGGGATTTTAGTTTGCTTCCATACTGTCGTAGGTTTTATCATGGTTCGGTCAATATCAGGAAATTCAAGTAACATATTTATTGCCATGCTTATACCGTTTAGTTTTACATTCAACATTATATTCAACCATTATCGTTCTTTCTTTCTTTTTATAACCCACTCTCTTGAACGCTCCTTACTCTTCTTTTCTTTTACCCTCTATTGATACATTTTTCCTTTCATCTTTACATCATCTCCACTCAGCCTTCTCTTTCTTTATTAACCTCTCTCTTATAGTCGAATCCGTTTTTCATTTTCTTTCCTCTTCAGTTTTCCTCCCTTTTTTTAACGTCTTCAGCTTTCTTACTTTTTTCTTATTTCTCTTACGACCGGCTTCTTTTTATTAATTTCCTTTTTATTTTCTCCCCTCTCTTACACAAGCTTCAGCTTTCTCTTTTAGTCTCTTTCTTTCTTACTTTTTCGTTTTCTTTGATTAATTCTGCTTCCCATGTCTTTTTGCTTTTTTTCCTTCTTTCTTAGGTTTACTTCCCCCTCTCTTACACTATCTTCAGCTTTCTTTTTCTTTCTACTCACTCTTTGACTCAGTGGTTTAGCTCTCTTTTTCTACTTCTTTTTCCTTCTTATTTCATTTTTTTCGTATTTGTTGTTGTCAATACCCCCACCATTTCTTTTATTTTATTTTTTAATTTTTGACATTATTAATCGTATCCCTTCATGATTTCCGAAACATTCTTTTATCCATCTCTCGTATAGTCCCTACATCCTTTCACTGTCTTTCACTGTCTCTCTTCTCTTTAACTTCCCTCATTTTCTTTCGCATTGTTTCTCCTCCTTCATTGTCTCCTACATAATATTCTTTTCACCCGCATAATATTATTTTCACCCTCTATCATTGCATCTTGCACTATTCTCTTCACCCTCTCTCATTGTCTCTCGCACAGACTTTTCTTCAACCACATGTATGGTCTCTCGCATAGCCTCCTATTCACTCTCTGTCACAATGGTCTTCCCTTCAACCTCACTTATTGTCTCTTCACTTTCTCTTTTTCTCTATCAATGTATCTTGCATAGTTTTCTTTTCAACTAACTTCATTTTAATTTATTGTATTGTCTTCTCCACCTTCCATTTCCGTGATGTCCTACTCTTTATACGTGTATATACAAGAAGGCGCAAAATTAGGTATACAGTAATAAAAACCAAACGTGCGCACAAAAGGTAGGGTGTTGAGTATACAAACATATCAATAATAAACATAACAATCCCTCAAATGTTCAAACAGTTTGCTCCCGGCATTCATACACTCCTCTTTACCTGCAAAACATTATTTTCAGGACGTAGGCGATCATGGCTCTCCACTTCCCCCTATCCCTTGTAGCTCTCAATAAGTTTCGTGCCTCTGCCAAGTACGTTCTATCATTAAGCCCGCCAGGTATGTCATACATTGCTTTCCCTTGTCTCTCTTTCCCTCTATTCGACCTGTGAGTATCAGATTCTCCATGTCCTCCTTTCTCATTACGTGTCCCAGAAATTTCATCAGCCTCTTCCTTATGTTAAGTATAAGCTTCCACCTTGTTTACATCTTCTCCAAAACCTCATCGTTGCTCACTCGCTCGGACCAAGATATCCTTAGCATCCTTCTGTAGAACCATACTTCCGTTGACTAGAGTCTCCTCATCTTTGAGAAGACCGTCCAACATTCGCTGCTGTATAGGAGAACAGATGTCACATAGCAGCTCTTTTCTTTGTCACCAAAGAAATTATCCTGTCTCGAAATACTCTGCTCAGCTTTTGGAATGCATCCTTCGCCATTCCAATACGTTTTCGGATCTCAGCGTTGCACTTACCTTTCTCCATCAAAACAATTCCCAGATATTTAAACTTTCTCACCTGCTTGATTTTAGTGCCCCCGACCTGCAAATCACATTTCGGGCTCGTCCTTTTACTGATGACAATTAATATTATAAGAAAAAAATTATGAAAATAAAAATATTAAAAATAGTTTTAATGAATTAAATGAATTCCAGTATTAAACGAATCCCAGAACCACTATTATGATATTGGTAATAATGGTGTAATACTTACTATATACCTACTTTTGCAGCCCCTGTATTTAAAATTATTTCCATTTATTTTGAATTTTCTTTATTTATAGCAAAGGGAGATAATTCAGAGGATAACTTCTAATTTGATTTTAATGAATTAAATGAATCCTAGAACCACTATTATGATATTGGTGACAATGGTATAATACTTACTGTATACCTACTTTTGCAGTCCCCTACATTTGTTTCTTTTCTTTTGTTTCTTTTGTTTTCTCTTTTAAGCTTTTTCCTTTTAATTTCAATCTATCTAGTCACTCATCTTACTTCATCTTTTCTCCTTCATTGTTTGTATTCTTCTGTCTACATCTCCCTACTTCTGTTGCCCTATTTTCTATCTCCCTATCTCTCTCTCTCTCTCTCTCTCCTTACTTCTATTCCTCCATCTCTATCTCTTTCTCCATATAAACATCTAGACTAAATGCCTGATGAAACAATTTTGAAAGAAACCGTAGTTGCATAAATGTTGGTATTTCCAGTACTTTATATCTTAAATTGCCCTAAATTTTCGTTTTTGAAAATTGTTTTCAGTACTCTTTATTTAACCGTTCCTTTTTGGCAAATATCACTTTTGCCATAAATTGAATTTACAAAGTATATATATATATATATATATATATATATATATATATATATATATATATATATATATATATGCATCATCGCTTGTCTAACAGATGCTAGTCAGTCAAGTTTTTTTTTTCTTGGTCGTTCTATCTTTCTGCTCAACCTGTTTGACATAGGAGACGGTAGCAGAAGCAGCACCCAGATCAGATGAGTGTTAACTCGTCATCTCTCGTTAATTTTTGCTTACACATATATAAACAGGCGCCAATTCGGACAGATAAAATTAGATACAGATAAACAGACATGAATGCTTTCGGCTCATATAGTCTCACACTTTCATAACAGTACAAACATGTAGACGTTTTCTGCATACATACGCACCCAACTAAATATGTTTTCAGAAGAAAAGGCACACCTCATTTAATTTATTACTATTAACGCAAACACTGTTTCGTAAAAAAATTAATGACGAACAGACGCTTAATTGTTATTTCTATTTGGGCAAAATCTATGGCGATTTTTCAATTTATTTCACACTAATGGAACCCTGGAGATCACAAAGTACATCTTTACGATTAAGGGCTAAAAAGCAATGAATAATGAAATGAATGCCATTTGTTGAATTACGACTTGTGAAGATGTGTTCTTTCATAGATTCTTGTTTTATATACCGTGTCCTTTCAGAACGTAGGCGATCATGGCCCTCTACATTTTCCTGTCCCTTGTAGATCTTAATAAGTTTTGTCATTCTGTTCTACCCGCCATTTAGTCAAGTATATTACATGCTGCTTTCCTCTGTTCTTCTTTCCCTCTATCTGTACTGTGAATTTCAGATTTTCCAAGCCATCTTTCCCCATTACGTGCCCCAGAAATTTCAACAGATATCTTTTCTGAGGTGTTTATAATTTTTTTCACTATTCAATCTTTAACGTTAACAACGAACTACTTTAAATTACAAAAATTGTACTTGGGTTAAACGAAAATTTCATATTGCCTATAATACATTCATTCGTGACATCCATTTTGATTTCACAGGTACAATACTAATAATAATAATATTGATAATAGGACTAATAATATTTATTATCGTTGGACTTTTGACTAAAGAGAAGGAAGATGAGAAAAGATGTTAAAAATCGGAATTTTCAGACAGGACTGTGTCCTTTTTCAACGAGAAATAAAATGCAGGCCTTTTTTGGGAAGCGGGGATTTTTTCACATGTACTTTGTTACTGATAAAAAAAAACAGTAAATCTCCCCCCACCCCAAGGTAGAACTTCATATTATGCTTCTATCTGGTAAAAAGGCCTAATAATAGACAATAAATATTATTAGTGTTATTAACAGTATTATTTTTCTTGTTTTTTTATTTCTCGAATTTCTTTCATCCACCTAATATATATATATATATATATATATATATATATATATATATATATATATATATATATATATATATATATATGTAGAGAGAGAGAGAGAGAAAATGAAATAGAGACAAGTTAGCAATCATCTGTAAGCATATGCATGTATATAAAAGTAAAAACTTTTATATCTTCAAGACCCCAACTGCATATTGACACTGACCATCTATATTTTGCAAATGCATAAATGTTTTTAATTAATTTTATACATAAGCGTGCTCGTATGAAGTTTTTATTCTGATACCGAGAACACAATAATCGAGTAATGAAAATTAGATTTCAATGAGAAAAATCAGAGAAAATTGATTGCTTCAGAATGGTCAAAGCCTTTTCCAGGGAAATAGATTTCTCAAGTCCACTCTTATTGTTCTTTCTAGTACTAATATCTGTTTCCTTCCTAAATTTTTGTTTGGAGTAGTATGGAAAGTCAATATCATGATTATATCATTATTTCTCCGAGTTACATGTGTTACCCATTTTAATCGTTGCTGCTGTTGAAAGTCTTCAAGTGGTGTGGTTTCTATTATTTGGTAACGTTCTTTGTCTGGAATTCTGTAGAGCCAGTCAAACAGATACGATGAAGCGTTGTCTTCTTTAACACCTATGGGATTCCTCTGAAGCTATTTTTAATTATTGATTTGAGAAAACGGTTGAATGTAGCTGAGAGTTTAGACATTTCTGAATGATTTGGACGTCATGCAAAACATCCATACAAGATCTGACGTGGCTATTTAAGAATATGAATTGGATTCTTAGGTTAATGTTTTGGTTCTTTAGCTGTTTTCAGTTTTGAGATAAACTACCAATCTATTCTATTTTCAATTTCCTTATCTCCTATATTAATTTTTTTTATAACTGATCAATACACTAAGGTATTGGAAGTGTTTAACGTTTATTAATTCATGAGCCATTTTTATTTTCATTCCAATTCCAGATCATAGATTCTCTTTTAAAAAAGTTTATTTTGTGTCCTTTTTCTTGGAACACTTGGTAGAAGATGATATTCTTTTTTCATGATAGTGAATACTTATATCAATATAGTCATCCATCCATCATCGGTTTGGTTTGGTTTGGTTTCCGGCTTATTCAATGAATTATTTAATGTCAACAAGTTTTTTATTGTTGGTAATATTTTTTTCAAGCATGTATTGCTGGTAATAATTTTCTTTTTCAAAAATGTACCGCTAGTAATAATGTATTGCTGGTAATAATTTTCCATCCATCATTGGTACAAAATTATTCCAACAACCGCTTAACCATAATGTATCTAGTTTTTCGCGACTATCCCGAACTATCACTTGAATTTAAGATTAAAAACTTCCTGACAAAACCTTCAACAATTAATGCTTTCGTTTTTTTTTGTTTTGTTTTGTTTTTTTACAGTCATGTTCACCATTTTCGTGGACCAGGGGCCACTCATGGTAGATGGTTACAGAGTAAAAAGGCAAATTTTATACGGTTAGGTGAGGAACATAATGGTTAACCCTAAACTTGAACAGGATAAGATTGTACTAATTGGAGAATCATCCTCTTGGGATTCGGTTCTATACATCAGTGGTTCGCAGGAAGAAGTTACTCGAGTGGAACTTACTTCTTCCCAATGGAATACGGAGAATGTAGGTGGTTTGCTATAATGTGAGCGACATGGCGGGTCCTAACCGTGAAGGTTAGAACTAGCGGAACCAAAGAATGCAGTTCGTCCGAACACTTCCCATAGAGCAGTTTTTGTTTTTTCTTTACTAATGCTTACCCAATACAAGGCCCAAGAGCCACTCAAAGTAGAGGGATACTATGTGGAATTGATTTAGCGTCGGAAAGGGTAAGATAATAGGAAAACGATAATTCTAGACTTGAAGAGGTCAAGATTTAATTAGCGAATAGAGTTGAAAGGATCGGAAACCCTATCCTAAACAGGAAACAAGGGATGTACCTCTATTCCTGTTCAAAAGGCCGGGGAGGATTGTGAACCGGACGATAGGTGAGCCTGTCTACTCCCATTACTTGATAGAAGTCTAAATCTTCGTACTTGCTTAATTTGGACATCTCCATCTCAGAATTCGCACCCTAAGCTGCTCCTCTTACGTTTAGGGTGTTGCCACATCCCGTCTGGGTGTTATAGAGTTATACAAAGATATAAATGTTATCAGATGCGTTAAGTCGATCTGATTTCTGGCGGTTTTCATTGATTAAATCACACGGCAAAATTAGCGGAGCGGGGTAGGTAAATTGCACTGTGCCTTCTCTTTCAAATAAGTCAAGAATGTGTACGTTGAAAATCATTATTCGAAATCCCAGCATCTTTATTTATTTATTCATTGCCTGCGCCCAAACACCAACGTCTGGCGTCAGCGTGAGATAAAGAACTATCTCAAAACAGTCGTCGATACAAGCCAATTGTTTTGTCCTATCTTGTTGGCAATCATTTATTCTTTATCCTGTTAATTGTATTCAGTAAGTGTACTTTTAGAGTTGAACCAGCAAAGTTTTAACATGTCGCATGCGTTGACTTTTCAGTCTTATACTATCTGGTAATTTACATTGGAGATCAAGTCTTCTTAATACTCTAGAACTTTCCTCTGTATTATTTTAGTATGTTCCTTCAAAAAAAAAAAAAAGCTGCACCTCAGGTTCAAAATGCATTTTACAAATAAAAAAAATCTTTTTTGAAGCTTTTATTTTAGATTTAACTGCAAACTAACAGATTAAATTTCATAATTCTAATATGCAAAATACTTTGCAGTATTTTAAACCGAATTTAAATTGATTGAAATGATATTTTTGAAATCGTTAAAATCGACCATATTGATAAATCTATCAACATATTTTCTTTATTTAAAAAAAAATATCCTTTTCCGAAACATTATTTGAGGAAGATTAACTGATTTAAAGTTTAATTAATCAGAATTAAAACATTACTTTTACTTTAAAATATCGCAGAAAAGTATTTTCTTTTAACACTAAGTTCGGTGTTTTTATGAGGTGTTGACAGATTTATGGATAGATTAAATCCTTGGCACCTATAAGTACAGAGACTACATAACTGTAAAAAAATACTTTCACCCCAAGCAAGGCGGGAGTGCCACTAGCACGCAAGGGGTTACAGAGAGTGGGAGCAAAAGTAAAGAGGAGTGATAGAGGAAAGGATGACGGAGAATTAGAAAAAAGGCATCTGAAGATGTCGACTGACATTGCGTTTGAATAGTTGGATAGGGAAGCAAGTATGAAGAGGGAGTTCCACAGAAGTGCGAGACATGAAGCTATTGGAATAGAAGAGACGGTTACATTTAACCGTATCGACAGTGAAAGGTTGGGACTGAGATGCCCACCTAGTGACACGTTTAAATTCATGCAGTTTGGGAACTAGCGAAAGTAGTTCGTCGGAGGAGTTACTGTAAAAGTATTTGTAGAAAAGACAGAGGGAAGCGATGTGAGAGAGCGACTGTAAACGAGATTCCAGATCAGGGCCAAGCACATTGTATATCCGTCTCTGAATTTGTTTATTTAATAACAGTATCACTTGACCGATTCAAATTAATACACGATTTTAAAAGATTTCAAACTATTAATCTAATTAAAATTTAAAGAGAATGAAAACAATTTTTAAAAATTCATTATTCATAGAAAAATGTTTTTTTTCTTAAGACAATAGTTTCCATATTTTATTCATTAAAGGATTTCTAATTAAATGATATCTTAGTTTTATTCCATTTTTTTTTAATTTTAGAATTCAGAGTAGATATTTTCTGATTGGGGATCCTGTTTGACCAAATAAATTTGATGATTTAAATTCTCGGAGAACTTGTCTTTATAACTAATTTTCTCGAAATTTCTTAAAACTAAATAAGTGGGTGTAACAGATGTAAAAATATTTTTACCAAGATTCTCTAAAAGAGAAATGCTTAAAAATAATTTAATATATTTCTGGATAAGTCCAGAAAGTTTAATTAAAATCCTACAATGACTGATTTTTGCTAGAATTTTCGAATAAATGTGTTTTTTTTTTACCGCAAAAAAACGCTCAAAGTTCCCATACTAATGACGCCAAGATTTTTAATTAAAATGTCGAAGTATGGACATATTAAAAAACAAAAAAAAAATTTGACATTAAAAAACAATCCTTTGTTCTTTCCTCTTAATAACAACACAAATATTTTATTTGTTTTTATTAAGTTTCGGGCATTTTTGCATCATGTATGCTTATTTTTAGTGAATCTTTGGAGGTACCTATATTTTAGTAATGCTATCATCTGGGTGATTTTATCTTTGAATTTCCAGTTCGTAATCTTTTTGCAAGGCTTTTGAGGCCTTTTCAAAGTTGACCGATACAATCGTTACATTTATAAGGGAAGATCTTTTCTTATTCTCTGGGAAAAAAATTAGATATTTTACAACTATCATTTTGCTTTAATTCACTATTTGGTCTTCATAAGAGTGAAACACACGGCCTTATTCATATGTGCCATCTGGCGTCGGTTTACGCTGTTTCAATAAAATTTGAAAAAATATTAACGAAATTTCAAAGTTTAAATACAATGTTGCCAATTCAAACTAAATAAGAGGTTTTGGCATTGAAAATTTTAACGTCCCTCATTTTTTAAAACTAAATCAAAGATTTTGGTCGAAAGAAACTCTTTAGTTTAAAAAAAATTACCGACAAATATTTTCAAACGAAAATGAGGGTTTTCAAGTTAAAGAATTCCCCGCGTCATATTTTTATACTAAAACCCGAACTTGAATTCACAGATGTCGATAATCTTAAACAAGGTACCTCTTTTGATATAACAATTGACTATATGGTACTGCCCGTTCCCAAGGAATACAGTCTCTATAAGTCTCATTGAATTACATTTGAATCTGCAGCATAAACCATTGATTTAGTTTAAAATAGCAACATTTAAAATTTAATTAATCTGAACATTTTACCTTTTTGAACATTCCAATTTTAATATTTATTGAAGCGGCGCCAAAAAAGAATACTCGTCAAATCCGCTGATGTATTCTGCTTACATTTATTAAATCCAGCTGCCTGGACTGGATTAGATGATCTATTCGAATTTCAAAGTCCGATAGAATTTTTTTTCAGTTAGGACAGTTTCTGGTTTTGTGCTTCTACTGTTGGTTTGCCTTACCCAGTCGTATCTATTTTGGGTTTGGGCAACTGAAATAACCCCTGCTTATTAATTTTACATATATTTCGGTTTTTTTTATATTCTTTATAATAAATATTTCATGTGACAAAATATTTTCAAGAATTAACCTTTTAAAAGTAATGATTGTTCTATTAAACAAAAATGTTTACAAAAATAAAATATTGATTTTTATTATTATGGGCCACCATAATTACAAACGGAAGCAATCCAATTTAGATCTGTCAACACGAATTTGTGTCACTGCCCATCAGGCCAAAATGTCATCGATGTTATAAAAATATATTTTTTAATGATTTTAAATAACATTTTGCAATTTATTGGCGTAGGTAAATCGAGTAAAGATTAATATATATATATATTCCCCACTAAATTATCTTGATTTTACAATTAGTTTTATTTTTAATAGGTTTTTATTTTTATGTGTTTATAATATCGAGTTTCTGTCAATCGGGCGACTATTATTACGACTTTTGCCGATTCAAGGGAAAATTTTGATTTCGTAGCCGTTTAATTCAACCTTTATTAATAAAGTGCTTTTTTTTCTTTTCGAGACCCAAATTTGGACTCTTAAGTTTCTTGTGAATGTAAAAAATTGTAAGAACTCATTTTGAAATTTTTAATTAATATTTTTTGAGATGATATAAGATTTTCATTGGAGATACCGAATATACATATTATATACACACGAGGATCGTTCAAAAAGCTCTAAGCCTCATCAAGGAGGAGTTGGAGAAACAAGACAATTTTTCAGTGTTTTTTAATATAGCCCCCCCCCCCCCGATATCAATGTACTTGGTTCAACGATGTTTAAGCATTGCAATCCCATCACAGAAGAAGATAGCGTCCTGGTCCCCCAAGAACTCCTACACAGCACGTATGATCTCATCATTGTTTCTAAAATAGTGACGACACAAGTGAGATTTGAGTTTAGAAAGCAGGAAGAAGTCTGATGGAATTAAGTCTGGTGAGTAAATGGAATGGAGTGCAATTCAAAGGCACAGTTGACTGATTTAGTTACTGCAACCTGATCAGTGTCATTACTTCCTTCAGTTGTCTTAATTCTGATGTATAGTACTGCCTATTAATAGTTTTTCCTTTTCCAGGTAGTCTATCATGATTACATCTTCAGAATAAAAAATAAAAAAACATAAACTATCTTGCCAAAAGACGCTGCCTGCTTGAATAACTTCGGGGTGGAGAGTTTTTCCACTGTTTGGTTTGAATCTTTGATTCAGGTTCAAAATAGTGAACCCAGATATCATCTTAAGTTACGGCGGAAATTCTCAGGGGTAAGCCTGGAAGCGAGTCAGAAGTGTTCTGGAAATATCAACCCTTTTCAGCTTCTGCTCTGTTAACAGCATTCTTGGGACCCATCTTGCAGATAGCTTGCTCATCCCCAAGATCTCAGTTAAAACAATATGGCCCGAACCAGAACTAATGTCTATGGACTTAGCTATCTGCTGGAGAGTACGTCTATCATCCAAAACCATAGAGTGATGGTATCACCTTGTTCATCAGTGGTTGAGATTTTTGGATGACCTGGCCGAAGGTCATATTCTATGCTGTCCCTAGACTGCTTGTATTTTGCAGCCCACTTCTTCACAATTGCATAGGAAATCCTCAGCAAAAGTCTGTACCATATTCTCAGAGATTTCCTTGGCTGTCATACATTTCTTTTGCAAAGATTTTATGACTGTTCATACCTCTGCTTTGCGCATTTTTAGATTTATTACACACCTCTCACCTTTGTATGGGACTCACCTGCATAGAAATTAAGACGGAAATCTGAAATAGTTTTTCTAGTTTTCTAAGTGGTAGTGTGAACTTTTTGAAGGACCCTTGTATATATATATATATATATATATATATATATATATATATATATATATATATTCTAGAATGCCCTAAGTACAATACGAAGCTCGCAAACTACTATTGGAGCTTTAGAGTAAAAAATGAAAGAACCCTGTTCGTTAAGTGAAGCATTTTACGAAAAATAAAAGCTGGTAAAGTAAATGGTAACTCATGTAGTTTGTGCCAGGAGAAGTTGGCTATTATACATACAAGGGTGGAGCTGAGTTGTTGAATGGGAGGTCCGAAATTATGGCCAAATGTAGGTACAGGAGGAAGTTGACTTTGGGATTGTACGATCCCTGATGATGTCGGAAAAATAATTTCTTTTCCACTCCTTCACCTCATTCTTTCCATTCTTTCTCCCCCTCTTTACTTCCGGTGCCGCATTTCAGTTCTAGTGTTGCCTCTAATTAATTCGCTGAGTTAACCACCTGATGAGACTTTGGCGGTCGAAACCGCGGTAGTGTTCCATTCAACGTTTTAATCTTTTTAAGAAGATTAAATCGATCGCTCAGGTTTGATTTTTCTTAGTTGAAATTGAGCAGTTTTTAACGCATACGATTTTAAAACCACTATTTTAGTGCTTGTTTATTTCGGTATATATATATATATATCTATATATCTATATATATATATATATATATATATATATATATATATATATATATATCCGAAGATGTTTCCTTCAGAATTACGCTAGCAGAAACGCAGGTGATATCAGAATTTTTGTCACGATCTAACCAGAAGCCGTGAGTGGATGGTTAATTTCCTTATTTACCGATTTACCTGTAGTTCTGGCAGAGTATTTTTCTTGTTTTTTGTTATCATATATATGGTAAGTATAGCAACGGACTCCAGACCTAGTTATAGATGACCCACGTTTCCAATGTACTCAGATATCTACATGTCAAGTGTAGCACCGGTGACTGTAATCAGTGTTATGGAAAAGTTCCCACGAAAAACTTCTTCCTGATGAAGTTCGCTAAAGTAGTTCTCTTCAGTGCTGTAATAATCATTTAATTTATTGATAATATACAGCGTTTCTGAAAAAGAGTGATATCATTTTGCAATCTAATAACAAATTCTCGCTTAAATGATCTGTAATTTTTAATCGCCACAACGTTCACCTGGCTTGACACCTTGTGATTTTTTTCAATGAGGCTATGTGAAAGGGCAGGTCTATATGCCCATTTTTCCTACAAACCTAGAGAAACAAGCAGAGAATCGCTGAGGCTGGAGGATGCTACGCAAGACATGCTACAGAGTGTTTAGCAGGAGCCGGAATATCTATATATCTATAATATCTATCTATCTATCTATCGTTCTTACCGAGGAAATAAATTACGTAAGGTACGCCTCTCGTTAATTATCAATCAGTCATGTGCAGATATCAAAGAAAGGTTAATATATATATATATATTTTGAAAAGAAAATATATATATATATGTCATTTGCAGACAGTACTGATTCACTGGATCACAGCTCTTCAGTGCGAATAGACATTCGAATACCTTAAGCCTGGATTGAAATCCAACCAATTTGCTCTATCACTGAGCTATCTTTAAAAATTCCATTTACAAGACAATTGTTTATAATAAAATTCTATTCAATCGATACACTCATAACGATTGAAAACAATGTTTTTGTTTGAGCTTGGGCTTGACCAATTCGTAAAAAAAAAAAAAGAACTAAAAAAAAACTAATTAAAACATGCGTGTCCGTCAACCTTAAACAATAATCTTTGTCAATTTTATTTTTCAGTCTTTATGATGCTCGATACTTGATCTCTTACTGTTACATCCCCGGGCAATGCTGGGCTCTACTGCTAGTGTATATATATATATATATATATATATATATATATATATATATATATATATATATATATATATATATATATAAGATTTAACACCACTACAAAAACTCTATTTATCTCATAAATGTAGATGATATTCTCATCTTAGTTAAAAACATAGATGAAGTGCATGAATTACAAAAAAAAAAAAAAATAACTTCCAAAAAAGACTCTGTTCTTTAATTCCCAAATGAACTTAACAATAACAATTAAATTCCTTTTCTTGATGTACTGATAATCACCAATAATAATACATTTACTACCTCTCCATATAAAAACTGACTAGCATAAACACGTACACTTTCAACTATAAAAGTAAATATTCTAACTATAACAAAATAGCTATACATATATAAAATAATAAATACAAAGTTAAATAAAGCGTGCAAAATTTAACTCCTCCACGAAAAAGATTTTCTACACTGAATTAATTGAATATATAATAATCATAAATATTAAATTACCCCCCTTAGATCAAAAACATAAGAAAACAATATAGCTTCAACATTTACTTTTAAAACAATTATAACAGAGCGTGTTCATGTGTGTTTCCAAAATAAATCACAACTGTCAGATACATTAATTTTTTGTCTTAGCAATTCACCCCTGATGATGATCTCGGATGAGATTGAAAGTACTTGTGAAAATAAAAATGAAAAGAAAAGAAAAAAAATCTACGGCTCCTTCTTGATTAATTTAATATTAACATTAAGAAGTGGATAAGAGAATTCGAGAGGATCACAATAAAAACAAATAGATATAATCTATTGAGATTATTCAACTAATCATTATTAAATGAAGGTATGCTGCATATATATATATATATATATATATATATATATATATATATATATATATATATATATTGATGTAGTGAGAACGAGAATAATGTAAATTCTAACGTTCACAGCATTAATTTAAAAAAAGGGCTCAATACAAAGAATAGGGCAATAATTATTTATTAAACATTTTTACATGTGGATAAAAACAATTACCCACTACAAAGATGCAGTCTTGTTTCGATGCCTTATTTGCATCTCGACTGGTGGGAACTAAAAATGGTTATGGACAATTCAATTCAAAAACAAGTCGCCTATGGCACGTCACTTCCTTAAAAACCTACTGTAGCTGACCGAAGCATTGTAGCTAACTTCTTCAATTTATTAGCACTGATCGTCTAGTGGGCGCTTTCAGCACCGAATCACAGAGAAAAAAATAATGTTAGATTGGTCCATGGAAAACAACACTAATACTCAACATAACACAAATACTCAATATATATATATATATATATATATATATATATATATATATATATATATATATTCAAACAGTTTTGGCTAAATAATTTAGACATACTGTGTGTGTTTATTCTTGTTTTAATCCTTTTGAGTCCACAAATTCATTTCTTGGTAGCCTTATATATATATATATATATATATATATATATATATATATATATATATATATATATATATATGACAGCATTGACAAGGCTCTTTCTCTCTCCATCCGTTTGCTCACATATTCGTGTTTGGCGATTTAAGGACCATCATACCAATTGGCTTGATAACGCTACTACTCACCCTGCAGGCATACAAACCTTTAATTTTTCAATTTCTCAATCCCTCGCGCAAATAGTTGACTTCCCCACACGTTTTCTCTACAATCTGGATGATAAGGCTTCTCTTCTTCTTCTTCTATGTTTTACCTCCATCCCCGAGTCCTGTAGCCCCACGCAGCTCTGCCCTCTTGGCAACTCCGATCACGCTGTAGTATCTGTCAAAATCTCCTTCAACTCCACCCCATGCAAAGAACCCTACCACTAAAACATCGTTCTGCTATCAACGAGCAGACTGGGACTCGTTCCGGGATTTCATTTACGACGTCTCCTTGTCTTCTCGCTCTCTGTTCAAGAATCTGCTTCCAAGATCTCCTCCTGTGTTAAAGCTGGAATCGAGGCTTTCATCGCCTCAAGGAAATATAAGGTCAAATCACGCACCGTCTGGTTCTCCGCTGCTTGCTCAGCTGCCATTGCTCATAGGAATCAGTTTTTCCACCTTTATCATATCGGCATCTCTGATTGCAATAAACGTCTCTTTGTCTCTGCCCGTAACGAGTGTAAGCGTGTCCTCAATGAAGGAAAGTCTCCATATTGCTGCTCGAATGAAAGAACGTATTACATCTCGCAAATTCGGCTCCAATGATTAGTGGCGTCTCTGAAAGAGCGTACTTAACAATAGCAAACCCTCTATACCTCCTTTTTTCAACCAGTTTGAAGTTTTGACCTCTTCTGCCGACAAGACTGAATGCTTTGCTCGGAAATTCTCATTCAATTCAACGCTCGACTCTTCCGGTATACCCATACCCGATTTTCCCTTTCCAACTGAGGCTCATTTGAGCGACTTGCACATAACCCCGTCATTGGTTCTGGGCATCATCTCTAAATTAGACCCCCACAAGGCTAGTGGAAGAGATGAGATACCAGCCATTGTCCTGAAGAAATGTGCGCCTGAACTGGCCCCTGCCCTCTCCAAATAATATAACCACTGCCTCAATGAATCTTGTCTTCCACCCTGTTGGAAGTCCTCATCCGTTGTTCTTGTCTTTAAGAACTCTGGAGACCCTTCTGACCCTTTTAATTACCGTCGTATCAATCTCCTACCACTCTTTGGCAAAGTTTTTGAAGCTTTAATCAACACCGAAGTGGTTATGCGCCTTTCATCCCATGATCTGCTCTCTAACAAGCAATATGGTTTCCGCTTTGCCCGTTCTACAGCTGATGTGCTTACGGCCATAACTGAAATTGTTTACCAAGCACTTCATAATAACAGAGAATCTCGTGCCATGGCTCTAGATATCGCCAAAGCGTTTGATAGGGTTCGGCATGCCGACCTTCTTCGCAAGCTTCAGGGTCATGGAATTACAAGTCGATTGTTGGACAATGCAATCATTCCTGTCGAACCGTACATTGAAGGTCGTTCTCAACGGATTCTCCTCCAGCTCCTATCCTACGAACGCAGGTGTTCCCCAAGGCTCTATCCTAGGGTCTACTCTGTTCATTATCTTCATTAACGGTCTTCCTGATGTCATAGGTTCCCAAGTAGGCACCTATGCGGACGACACGACTATTTACTCCTGCCTCAAAAACAAATCTAGTGTCGCCAACAAAACTAACCTGGCCGTTTGTCTTGAAAAGGACCTCCAATCGGCTGTGAACTGGGGCAGGAATTGGCTGGTTAACTTTAATGACTCAAAAACAAAACTGCTCTCTATTACTCACCACAGAGAACCATCCCTGCGCCCCATTAGAATGTCTGACGCTCAACTCCACGAGAGCACCTCTATGCGACTGCTCGGTCTCAACATTGTCCGCTGACCTGAGATGGAACGAATACATTGAGTCAATAGCTTCGTCCACCGCTAGGAAAGTTGGCTCCCTATGCTGCGCCAGGAAATCTTCCTCACCAGAGTTGATCCTTCAAATCTACAAATCAGCTATTCGCTCTTGCATAGAGTATTGCTGCCATATATGGTCTAGAGCCCCTTCTAATTGTCTCAAGGTTTTTGATAAAATCCAAAGACGGATGTGCAATGTAATTGGCCCTGACCTGGCATCTCGTCTGAAGCCGCTCTCTCACAGACGTGTCGTTGCCTCCCTCTGTCTTTTTTACAAATACTTTCACGATAACAGCTCCGGTGAGCTGCTTTTGCTGGTTCCCAGACTTCGTGAATTTAAGCGCTCACCTAGGCTGGCATCTCGCTCTCACCCTTTCACTGTCGAAACTGTTAAATATAACCGTCTCTTCTACTCTAATAGCTTCACGTCTCGCACTTCTCGCCTGTGGAACTTCTTCCCCATTTCTTGTTTTCCTGATAACTATAATCTCCAACTATTCAAATGTAACGTCAATCGACTTCTCCAGATGCCCTAACTGTCTCTTCATCCTTTCCTCTATCACTCATCTTTGTTCTCGCTCCTACTCTGAAACCCTTTGCGTGTATATATATATATATATATATATATATATATATAGTAGGGAAATAAATGCTACAAACACTGGTTACAATTTTACGTTGAAAACGCTTAAAATACAGGGATGCTTAGCTTTAAATTTAAATTTTAACATCTGGTGTATCTAGATGTTTAACTTTCTCTCGCTTTCGTTGCTATTTTTATTTTTCATCACTATTGTTTTAAAATTGAATATTTCTGTTACATCTGGCCTAGTGCTTCTGCTATGGATTTAAAGATTCTTGATAAAATCTAAATAGGAGTCTGTAATGTCATCCGCCTTCACCTGGCATCTCGGCTTCTGTCGCTTCCCCCCACCCCTGATGTAGCTTCTTTTTTTTCCTTTTCTATAAATATTTTCATGGCAATTGTTCTGACGAGCTTTCCTCTTTGGTACTTCGACTTTACGAATTTAAGCGCAGTACTAGATTGGCGGTTAGGTCTCATCATTTTACATTTTAAATTGATAAATGCAACCGTAAGTTCTTTGCTAACAGTTTTTGCTCGCTTGTGGAGCTCTTTTCCGAATTCTTGCTTTCTTTCCAATCAATTTTGAACTTCAATACTGTAAATGCAATGTCAATCGTTATCTTGTTTTCTTAATTCCTCTACTTTGATTATTCTTTCTCCTTCGTAATGTTTTTTTCTTTTTCTCATATTCTTTCACACTCAGTAACTCCTGAAGTGAAGTGATTAAAAATATCCCACATTGTAACAGCAGCAGTTTTGTGTTAAATAGATAGATAGAATTTAGTAAATATATAAGAAGATATTTGTTGAAAGTCAAAAGTCAATTGAATTGAAGAAATCAAATGCATATACACTGGCATATTCATTTTATAGTTTCTCTCTGTCTCTCTTACACACACACACACACACATGCAAATATATACATTACCTACATTCTAAAACACATATATGAATACATTTAAACTGTGCTTCTGATGCAAAGTTTAAAACTAAAATGATGTTTTCAATGCTGATAGATGCTTTCTTTCAAAAAGAGTAATATAAGCAAGAAATAACTTTATAAATCCTCAATAAACTCAACATTTTTTAAAAAGATAACGCGTTCCAATTTGTATTCACGCTATGCCAATGAACATTACAGAAGAAGGATGCAATAAGTATGTGAGAAGCCTACAAATCACAGCCATATTGTATATTTTTCAAGCGTGTCACGCTTATGATTTGAACAAAACTTCAACTTGGCTCTGTTTTCATCTTTTTTTTTTTCGTATCCGTGCAAGTTTTTTTTTTTTTGTATCATTCTAGCCTTCGTTGTTCTGCTGCATTCTTTTTCATTACCGATTTTCTTGTTTTCCTGCATTTTATTCATACTGTCTCATATACATCTTCATCTTTCTACTTCTTTTAATTGGATTTGATTTTCGCTTACTTACCTGTTACGTTTTTCGCGTAGTTGTGATGTTGAACTTCTGAACACAGTTAGTCAACGAAGTCATTTCTTCACATTTTCGATTCATGAGTAACTTTTTTTCTGTTTTTATTAATAATACTAGTCATAATTCTTACAAAAACGCATTTTTCTTTTCCTTTTCCTATTAAAAACGAAGCAATAATTCTACCAACCAGACAACAGTAGTAATGGTTAAAATTGAATAATTAAATAAGTTATCGTGCAAAATTTTAAAATCATGCTAAAAAGCCACAAACGGAAAATCAATATATATCAGTATATACATGTATAAAACGTATGTATTTCGGCAGTAATCCCTATTTTGTGCAAGTTTCATTGAAAACGACTGACAAGGTGCAGTTGTTAAGTTTTTATCTAATTTTTTATGTGTTCGTATATTTTTTTTCTTTTCAGGACATAAATTATATAAAAATTGTCCGAATGTTTTATATATCTAAGAGCTTTCGGATATAATTTAGCCATTATCAAGGATGAATTTTGTTTTACCTTTTAACTGAATATATGGATTGTTTTATGCATTTATCTAGAGTTATAGGAATGATTTATTTTGCAAACACGCATCTTTATTTTACTAGTCGATGTCCTCTCCCATATAAATTAGGTGTTATTAAAAATGTCTTTATGAGAGCGCACGAGAATTCATCCTCTCGCCCGCTCTTCGTTAAAGAAAACAAACGCTTGTTAATAACGGTTTTCCAAACTATCTCTATAAATTACCATATTAGACATTTTCTTTCTAAGGTAACCAATAGCAAAACTGAACACAGAAAATAACATTAGTATTTTTTACAAAAATCAAATGCACAGAAACCATAAGCAAGACGAATCTTCACGTAGAAACATAATGAAATACACAACTCCGGTCAACAAAAACAATTAAATTAATTATTTATTACAAAAAATTCAAACCGCTAACCTCATTGTCAAAAACAATGATTCTCCTGCCAGATCCAAATTACAGAGAACCAATATTATCTATGTATTTACATGTCCCTTAAGGAGCTGTTTTCCTGACTAATCCAAATTTGTAAATAATTATATTGGATATGCTACATGTTTAACAAGAAGACTCAAGTTACATCTCTTTGACCATTACTCAATTAGGTCTTATTTAAATATACATGGAGACCTACCAAACTCGATTTGTAATATACTCATCAATAATGCAAATATAATAGCATTAGACACATGTACAAAATATTAAAAATAATGGAAGCCTTAATAATAAAAAAGAAAAAGCTAACACTCAATAATATCAACTATAAACATGGCCACAATGTGTGGACTGTGTTTGTAAAATAAAACATTCCTATAACTCTAAATACATACATGAAATAATCCATAAAATTAAAATAAAATCTATCCTTAATAATGGCTAAAAGTACAGCCAAAATGACTTTGACATATAAAACATTCAAACAATTTTTATATAATGTATGTTCTAAAAAGAAAAGAATTATACAAACACAAAAAATTATATAAAAAACTTAAGTACAGCACCTTGTCAGTCGTTTTTAACAAACCGCACATTATGAAATGGACTAAGTCAGACAATTATTTAATATATTTTCTGTTTATACGTTATTTTTAAAGATACAAATATTTAAGTAAATGTTCTGTTTATAATAAACGGTATTAACTACATTTACCGGCCTAAATGTCCGAGAAATTTTATAGAAAATGTGTATCCTCCGACAGGAATCGAACCTGTATTCTACACGGAACACTCACATGATCTGAGGTAATATACCATTTAACTACAGAGGAAGCGTCTAGTTATCAAATTACTGTTTTTAAAAAACAAATTCCCATGATTTTTCACGAACGATCATATCTGCTGAATGTGTATCTTAACATAAACAAATGACAACATATATTATAAAATGGACTAAGGCCGACAATTATTTCAATATACTTTTTGTTTATGCGTTATTTTAATATTTTATTTAAGTAAATGTTTATAAAAACAATGAAACTTCTCGGACGTCCATGCCGGTACATGTAGTTAAAACTGTTTAAAGTGTGTGCTTTCCGACAGGAATCGAACCTGTAACTCTAGTTGAAACCGTCATTTGATCTGAAGTGATGTTAACCATTCAGCAACAAAGAAGCGTCTCGTTAGAAAAGTCAGGAAAAATCTCGAACATTCAGGCCGGTAAATGTAATTAATACTGTTCAATTAAATATTAGAGCATTTACTTAAATTATATCTATAAAAATAACGTATAAACATACACATATATATATAACGTCACCCACAGACAGACTGTTTCGCAGCTCGTCAGTGTCGCTAGACATCCGCTTGGCTCTAGCTCGGACCGAAACCCGACTGAATTGGTATCAGCAAGAGATTCTACCACTAAGCCGTCGGTGCACGGCAGGGAAGCTGGTGGATTTATTTTTAGAAACACGCCCAGTGACTGACAGTGACTCGATTCGCTATGCGAAGAGTCTCGCTATATATAAGCTATAATAGTCACTGTTTACAAACCCAAACCTACTCCCTATATATATATATATATATATATATATATATATATATATATATATATATATATATATATATATATATATATATACACACACACATCCGGATACATTCAGAGTGGTTATGAATATTTTAATAAAGATATTCACCATCGAAGATAATATTTTGTTATGTTGAAATAGAAGATTGCTATGCGACGATAACGGGTTATTCGATGGTGAATATCTTTGTTAAAATGTCCGTATAACCACTCTGAAAATGGCTCATGTGAGCCGAAAGCTTAAATCAAGGACAAACTTAATAAAAGATATATCGAAATGTTGGACAATTTTTGTCTTTATTATCACCCGAAATTAAAGCAAACATACAAACATTAAAGCGGCTCATGATCAGACATAATAGACATTCATTCTCTATTATAATTAGCAATACATGTTCAAATAATTATATATATATATATATATATATATATATAGTTTAAGAAAAACTAGGTAATCCGTATGGGTAAACCTGAGGAAGATAAAATTCAGAGAGCTCAATGTAAATTTTATCTCTATGGGTTTTTGCTTCTCTACCACTTCGATATCAATATATAACTTCCGTTAAGTTTAAATGTGAACAATATCTGCTAATTCACTCATGTCTTCTCTCTCCCCCCTCACTTCCTCACTTCGTTAATTTACATATTTTTAATACGGCCCGTCAAAAATGTGTAAATTTTCTTTTCATTTTTTGTTTGGAAGTAAAGTCTGATGATCCGCTGTCCTTTAAAACGGCTGTGGTGAAATAATTTGTTACATGGAACTTTAAAGTGGTCTGTTTTTATATAAATACACACACACACACATAGAAACTTTGAGTTTCGCAGAAATTACTCCTCTCATCAGGTGTAAGATAAATCAGTAAATCAGTTGAACTTATTAACAGATATCTTATCCAGTTAAAATATTTTATATAAAAATGATTATTTTTTTACGTCAACTTAATTTCAAATTTGTTCTAACTTAATGACGTTATTACGTGACATAATCTATTCTGAAATCTTTGAGTAATGATATTTTGCTAAAATGTATGAACATTCTTTTTCTCTATCAGACACGTTCAAATAATGTGTGCTATGAAACGATACAGCCAAAAAATCAACTCACGCACACCTTTACATACAAAAACTTTGTTGAAAATATTTAAATAAATCGTACTTTTAAGTCTTTTCACAATTAATTGGAAGTTTATTTACTATATCAATTGTGACTAAGACTAATTACTAACGCCACTAAAAAAAACTTCGACCCTTTCTTGCTTCTCGTCAATACTTCGAAAACAAATCTCTTTTTTTTTTCCTCATTCCACATTTTTAGCCTATAAATTTTCTTCTTCTTCAGTATCTTGTCTTGCAACAATGTCTTCATTTTTTTTTTTCATTTTTATATTATTTTATTTATTTTTAATCAGCAATTTGTCTTTTTACTCTAACTTATTTGTGGCGGATCTGAGGGCTTAATTAGTTTTTCTTTTTCTCCCACTTCTTTTTCACTCCCCCGCCACATCTTTGTCTTATGAAACATTTCCCAGTAGGAAAAAAATTAAAGGAATACGAAGAAGGAGATATAATAAAATGCACATTTATTTTGGAGTTGTTAAGGTTTTAGTTTTTCAGTTTCTTCCCCACGCCTGTGTGAATGACTGGAATACTTGCTTCCACAAAACACTGCCTTTTTATCATATGCTGCTTATATTTCAAATGAACGGCAAACATTGGACGAATACAAATGAGCAAATATATAAAAATATAGAAGATTCATTCCTTTTTAATACCGACATTTGCTAACACAATTTTGACATGAAAAATTATATATATATATATATATATATATATAATTCTTCATATATATATATATATATATATATATATATATATATATATATATATATATATATATATATATATATATATATATATACTAAAGTCAAGGAATACTAACCACTTATCATACTATGGTTTCCACCGGTAAGGTTTCTTCAGGAACTAACCTCTACTGGAAACCATGACAGCGTAAGTGGTTAGTATTCCTTGACTTTAATATTTAATAGCTCTGCACCTTCGGTTTTGCTTTTTACGTTGTGTAGTTAGCATTCTTTTACATAAAACGTTTCCGGACATATCTAGATATGACCCGAAAAAATCTTATATATATATATATATATATATATATATATATATATATATATGATCAAAGAACCCTTAATGTTGTCTGTTTTCTAATTAAATTAGTTTAATAGTTGCTCTGGTTTGACATTGAGCTCTCTGGATTACATGTACCTTGGAATTATCCATATGGATTACCAATCTTTATATTATACACACACACACACACACACACACACACACATATATATATATATATATATATATATATATATATATATATATATATATATATCAGAAACAGTCTACTCAAAATGTCGAAGAATATGAACAGCGTTCACAAAAAAAAATGCAGTTAGGATTTTGCGTTATTCTTTATGATGAAATTCATAAAACCGACGATTCACTTGTCTGTTTGAAAGTAGTTCGAAGGCGGCAATGAAAACTAGGCCATAAGTTATAAAGATTAAGCTCTTCGATATTTTGGATGGCACTTCGTCTCCTCCCTTTCTGTCTCATTCTCTATCTGTCTCTGTCTCTGTCTCTCTGTCTGTCTCTCTCTCTACATATTTATATATATATATATATATATATATATATTGTTTAATATTTGCTATATTTATCTTTATATTTAAGAGTGCTCAATATCGGAGAAACAACGTTTATATAGAGAGATTGAATGAACATCGCAGTGCACAGTGATCGTTGATTTCATGTCTCATTCGATCTTCAAATGTTCTGAACGTCACTTGAAGCATGAAACTCACAATTACAATGACACCTCTGGCTACAATATCTGTCTCTCTGTATAGGGTGCGATGTGTAAATTGTCGCCATTTTATATTTTTAATTTCGCGATGCGCGTTGTTTGTTTTTGATTTTGTCGTCAGCACAATATAGTAGGATCAGTTAGCCCCCGTCTGTGAACACTATAATGCAATTCACTCCGCCAGACATTTGGGAACGATAAGCTGTACTAATTGGCATTCGCGCTGGAAGCACCAATACGAACATTTCTGAGTGTTTGGATGTCAATCTGAGGACAATGCGGAGGATTCGGAAAGAGTTAGATGAGTCTAATGGGGATTGCAAAGGTACGGCAGCTTGGAAAACATACTCCGGTCGTTCTGATAAGAAAAGAACTCCCGAATTTGTTTCTGAGGGCCCCAGACTCAACACGGAGGCCTGTATTAATCTCTGTCAAGAGGGTGGCCACTGGAAGACCCTATGCCAAGCAACAGGATCTACACCATGCCACAGAACCAGGAGAACCCAGTCATGGCTATCAAACAATTTCTGCGACTACATCACTCCTTACGCCACCTAACGCCACAGATTGCATCTCTTGATTATTATGTGTGGGGGCAGAAAAGCGAGTGACCAACATAACTCCCTGTAATACTAAAGATGAAGTGAAGGCAAGCATTATGGCAGCATTCACCAAATTAAACAAGGAGACCGTCCAGAAGCGATGTAGAAGATTCTGAAGTTGTCTGGAGGCCATGGTTGAAGCCAATGGCAATGTTATTGAATAAATTTACTCTTTAGCATTTCAAGATACTTTTGTGTAATTTTGGTAAATGTATCTAATGAAATGAGATGCTAGTGGTGTTTTCATTTTTGTGTAATTTAGGCGACATTTTATCCATCGCACGCTGTATATATATATATATATATATATATATATATATATATATGGGGGTGTATGGGGGTGTAGTATATGTGTGTAGTGTATGTGTGTATATTTACACACACACACACACACTCGCATATATGTATATTTCATTTTAGAAATATTATTAAATGTCTGGAATTTCTGTTTAAAACTGTGAAGTTACCTTCTCTTCACGCATTTCAAAATGTCTGCCACTCTAGACACACATAGAAAGCAAAGTTTCGTTACAGAAATTTCACATGATAGACGTCTTGGAGAATTTACATATTGAAGGCAAGAGAGAGAGAGAGAGAGAAGAAAGCAGCGAATAACATCGGCAGAACAGGGATTGGGAGGGGTAGCACAAAGACAGCATTTTCTAAGAGCTTAAAAGGATCGCCCACGTCCTGAAGGAACACGGCACATGGAAGAAAAAGCATATCCAACTAAAAGTCTATAGAAAATCAAATAATAAAGATTTTATACACTTTTGATCTCATCACTTATACTCCCAGTTTATCTTTATATAAAGGTTGCACATGGTGTAAACGCTGTAAGATGGGTCGGTAGATTACATTGTAATCATCAATCGAAAGGAGAAACTAGTTTTAACAGGCCCCTCAGTGTCAGATATGCTGCTTCTGGGAATTAGGATAAAAGCTAATGATGATGTTTTTATTACATTTGACAGAAGAATAACTATCGCAAAACTTTAAAAGCCTTTCAGGTGACCTTTTTTAGTGTCCGCAGTTTAGCACAATGTTTTGGCTTCTTATGGGTCTGTACAAGGTGAGCTTCCAGAATAAGACAGACACACTGACAGGCACCAGAAAAGAAAAGACACCCAAACTTTCGTCTGTTAACGTCCACGAGGGAGATATTCAGTGTTTCCCAAATGATGATGAAGTGAGAAATGTAAAATTCACAAAGCTAAGAAAATATCCATTAAGCTTTTACGGGACAGTTATTACATGCCTTCATTCAAAAATAAAATACTATGATTGAGATGGAAGGAAGTTCTGTTAATAGATTAGAAATCTCTGTATACATTATAATATATTTTGCGTACTTCAAGCATTAAATGTGTTGCAATTAAAGCATATGTTACTTTTTGACCGATTCCGATACACACACACATACATACATATATGTGTGTTTGTGTGAAAAAATATAGTTTTAAGGCATGCTATATTTATCGGTTTAATCGTATGTAAACATACAAGTGTGCATTGAAATCAGCACCCAGCAGCCGGCAGTCAGTTTAAGGTTTAAACGCAATTGTCAGGTCATGTCCCAAAAAATGTACTTAATTTTGGACTCCTATAACTTCTTTTTTTAAAGATCAAATGCATCCTAATAATGGCAGGTGTACGAATATGTTTTGAAACAAGAAAATGTATCATTTACTAGAAACACAAAAATATCAAAGTACACAGACAATTTAGAAGACAGTTTCACAGAGACGCGATGTGTTTGAAACCGATGGAACTGTATACGACGTTCATAAGCAACATCCAGGAAGATGATGGTCATCTGCCAGAACTCAGAAGAAGAACAATGGCTGAAAACTTTTCTCTGACCCCAAAGATATCTGCCCGACAAATGGTGGTAATCAGTTTGAATATTTATACGTGAATTTAAATTAATTTAAACTGTTAATCTCCTTTGTCAGTCAATAAACATTAATAGTTCTTAATTTTTACCATTAATCATGTCTGTAAGTCCATAAACATTAATACTGCATTTATTGCCATTTAATGCTTGGGGGCGTTTTTAGGATGCCATATATATATATATATATATATATATATATATATATATATATATTATAGTAAAAAAAGAAAGAACAGTAAGATATATAATCCGGTGTTCTTATTGATATTTTTATTTTTGCAAAAAAGTGCTCAATGTAAATTTACAGAGCATAACTATTATAAATTAACTGATTTAAAAATATGGGCTCTTCGCTACACAGGAATTACCATGTTTCAAAAGGAGAAACTAACAATTTCAAATTCAATTATTTAATTAAATTAAAAGCACTAGTTTTGTTTCATTTTCAAGCGGACTAGTGCTTTTAATTAAATTAAATAATTGAATTTGAAGTTGTTAGTTTCTGTTTTTGAAACATGGTAATTCCTGTGTAGCAAAGAAACCATATTTTTAAATCAGTCAATATATATATATATATATATATGTAGCACACATAGACCATTTTTCATGTTAATATATATATATATATATATATATATATATATATATATATATATATATATATTTCATGTTAATATATATATATATATATATATATATATATATATATATATATATATATATATATATATATATTAACATGAAAAATGGTCCACGTGTGCTTCTTATAATATGTACATTTAATAGGCCGGTTAATGAATTTTGAAGAGTGAAAAAAACGACAAAATGATTACGATATTGGCAACAAGATTTATATTTATTATATTTCAAGCTTTTGAATAAATTGAAGCACAAGAAAAAAGATTTTAAAGTCGGAATTTTCAGTCAAGCCTGTGTCTTTTTACATAGAGATGAACATACAAGCAAACAAACAATGTTGTTGGTGAGTTGTTCCTCTCGAGTGTTGTATTTCTGCAAGAAATTTATTTTGGCCTAATAATTTGTCAGGATTAGTCTTTCCTAGTGTGTCTAGAAAGCTCCCCGTGGAATCTATATTCCCTGAGTAAGCACAAATCTATTTAATCTTTTAATATGTGCTTCTATTTTGAAATTGTATTTTAATACCGATCTGCTTCTTTCTCGTCGGATCTTAAATGAAGACGCAAAAAACAAGTGATGTCCTCAGTGCTATGGAACGGTTGCTTGAAGTGTGCATTGACAGAAAATTGTTGCTGGTTTTGTCATTGATGTTTTTTTTATGGTTATTCAAGCGAGGACTAAATTCCGTGTTTGTTTTACCACATAATTCTCTTTATATATATATATATATATATATATATATATATATATATATATATATATATATATATATATACACACAGAATGGGAAATTAATATGTTTATTAAATTATTGCTGTTGGCAAGACATTCTATACAAAACTGTTTTATAGATTTATCCTTACTTGGATGTGGATTTAACTAACTGCATAGATGATCCAATACAAGTCAGGGGCAAAAATTAAGGTTATTAAAAATACATTTTCGTAGAGCTTTCGGTTTAAAAGTTCTAGTAAAAGAAGTCATATATTTGATTTATTCCCTGACATTGAAAGATCTTTAAGATTAGTAAAAGATTTCATTTCATCCTCATTAAACTGTGACTCATCTATTTCTGGCAAATCTCAGACATCTACTTTTATTACAGATGCAAGTCGCGACATAAATCAACCAGTATATCCCGACTACCATTAATATGTACTCTATCCAAAATATACACACTAAATATTGACAGGTGTTGTTGCTAGCTATCCGATTTTGCTGGGTTTAAACTTTGAAAAAAGCCGAATAGTGATTTATGGTCTGTCAGTAAAATCACATGGTAACTTTCAAGGAGGTGGCTAAAATAAAACACTGCTAAATTGATTGAGAACATCTCTTCCCGTTGAAAGTAGTAACATCAATATTAATGACTGCCCGTTTACTTCTGCTAGTATGGTTATCTAATCCCTGTTGCAGACGCCTAGTCAGGTAAATGTGGATTTATTCACCACCCACCGGAGCGACTATGCTCAACATACCCTAGTTTCCTAATTCTGGAGGAGGGAGCAAGGCTGGTGTGATCAATAGTTGAACAAGGCCAGTAAGCTTAAACTCTCGGTCATGATGACTTGTAACTTCGTGCTAGAACGACCATTGACGGCAGTTTTGTCTACTCAATTTATGTCACAAGACCCGGGTCAATCTATTGTATGTTTTTCAGACACTTCCTAAAGTGCACTACGCTGGATTTGTCTCTCCAGGCTGTGATTATCAGGAAGCCACTTTCTTGGCGAATCCATCATAGGGATATATCTTAGCGATAGGATCCAGGAAAAAAATGGCAAATGTGAAATCTTAAGATCTGAAATATGCGGACGTAGTAGAAAAAACATATCACGAATTATAAAATGAAAAATATATTTTTGTAACCATTCTCTATTGGTTTGAGTAATTTCTCTGCTGAAAATCGATAGTCAGGTGTAGTGAGCCAATTCTAAAACTGTTTGTCCGTGTGAATTCCTTACCTACAAAAGATAAGTGAGGCGGCTAAAGTTGAAAGTTGGAAATTTTGATTTCAATAATGAATCTACTATTAAAACACGTAAATTTCAGAAATAAGTTATTCCCAAAAAAATTTCGCTTGAAGATGGAACAAAGCTTACTTTAATTCAATTTAATTCAAATAATTATATTGAAGTTTTCGGTCTTGTTTTGAAACATGAGAACTCTTATGTAGCGTGTTGGAATCATATTTTTAAATAAATAATTATATTTATGCTCTACTTTTGTATCGATCACTATTTTTAAAAAATAATAACAAAAATACTAAAGAACTTTGGATTATTTACCTAACCAATTCTTTCCTATTTTCTATATATTTTCATATATATATATATATATATATATATATATATATATATATATATTATTCCAGGATCATTTTCCAACTTATAAAAGATGATCTTCATCCTATCTAAGATTCTAACTCTCTGTCTTGGAGTAACAATGTGCCTCACAGGTTTCACGTACGATTTCATTTTCAAGTTTTTTCACTGCTTTTTGGACTGTCATAGCTGAAACTTTTCTCTCACGTCTTGAGTTGGATTGAGCTGGATCATTTCTAATTGACCTCTGAAGCTACAAATTACTTTTCTCACCAATTACGAAAGATAGACACGTTTTCGAAATATACTTTTTTTATATTGTTGTCGCAGAAACAAAAGTTCTTGCTGGTTGAGTCGCACACATGATTTTATGAACTTCTCAAGTCAATCAGATTTGGTAGATTGGCTTTAAGTCGCCTGATTTTGTAAGATATGGCGACTCATTTTCTCATTTTGGGGCCGTGATAAAATCTTTCGTCAATCCAGTTGTGTCTGTCCGCTATGTTTGAAATGGAGACACGTTTGGCTTGAATGATGGAAATATTTCATCGTGTTTTTATGGCTATTTCGGCTGCATAGAAACGACAAGAAAGCCAGCTAAATTATCTTCAGTTTGATCTTCAGTGACTGCTCCACATGTGACCTTGTGCCAGATTACGCTAAAAACTTAATGCATATTGAGGAAAAACTCGGGAAATCACTACAAATTTCTTGGAAATTGATGCACTTAATGCTGTTCATAAGAAGTTATCCGGGGTTTCTATATTAATGAACGTTTTGCTATCGCCATTTTTCTTGGATTGGCATATTTGGAAAAAGGGTCGGTTGAAATGTTTTGTTAACGATAACAGTATGAAAAAAACGGGGTTAAAATATCCAGATATTTCATTATTATTTAGTGAGGGACCAGTACGCCAACAAAGTGACTTAGGGTTACAAATATAGGAAGCCCAATATACCCATCAGGACATGCATTCTGATATGGATATACTAGACACACGCATCACAGCCAAGTAGTGATATGGTGGCAGGTTTTGATAAAAATAGGGCATAACCTTACAGGTAAAGTCCAGTTAAAATAGTTCACATCTGGCAGCACAGTTTGTTTTACATGGTCTCTGATTGAAAGTCTCTCTAATATCTGAGTATGTGACTCCCAAATTGTCTTAGTTGACTCATCTTTCAAATATAAAAATGTCTTTGACTCATAAACAGAGATTAATTTCTCCTCGTGGACATATCCAACTGGCTAAGATCAGGCAACTAACAAGCAAATCTATTGTTTATTATTATTCATTATTTCAAGTAGATCATATGTTGTAATTTAACGATCAGAAGCCGGTCATAACAAATGAACATAGGTACTGTAATTTCTTCGCTTCTATACATCGACAAAACGTTTATCAGAATTCTGACTGTAGTGCTAATTTCTGAATCACGATCCCAATTTTACCTAGACATTTTGCTTTTATTTTGTCTGTTACTGTTCCAAGGGTGCCTACAACAACGGGAACATTTTCTTAAAACCCCGCAAGCATGCGACCTCATGTTTCAGATACGGTACCTTTCCCACTTCTCGTTTTTTTTCCCGCTTAATTATTATCATTTCCTTTGATTTCTGTTGTAAACACATTTCATTCTGGATCCCAAACAGAGACCTAAAGTCAGAAATGGGTTCATGTCATTTTCCATTGATCATTTGTAAAAAAAAAAAAAAAAAAAAAAGACTAAAAGACCTAAGATCACACACATTTTACATAGATAAAGCTCTTCGTAATGCGTGAGTTGTACTTATTTCAGTACAAATTTTTGTATTTCTTTAAGGCATGGGCTACCCAGGAATCCCTCTAATGTGTCTATTAGAACATTTTCCAATCAATCAGAGGCCTCCAACTACAACTAAGAACAACTATAATAGAGTCAAATTGTAGTATCTAATCAGCACGCTAGTTCCTTTTCATTTGTCTCGTCTCTGATATGATACGGCATTTAGTTTTATGTATAAAAAATAAGACAAGGGTGTGTATTGAAGCTGGCGGGGACACTTAACATGTAATAAATTGTTCTCTTACTAATTAACTGGAAGAAGCAGTGAAGAGAGATAGGAAGAAATAAAAAACTGAAAAATGACGAGTGAGGCCGCTGACTCAAAAATCACAGCACCGCGGGTGGTACGTAACCTCCGAAGGACAATACACCAAAGGGACCTCTTTAAAGATACCGAATCTCCAATGATAGAAAAGCGACTCTTGCCAAAAGCAGACTGCCGACTGCTGGTTTTCCAATCAGTTTTTTAGAATCAGGAAAATACAACTGAAATTCCTTATACACATGAAATTAACCACCACGAGACATATTAAGGGCTAGAGAGACAAGAGAAGGCAACGAGCTGACGAGCTTGTGTGAATGGATCACCGAACTAGAGGGCGGAAACTTTCCCTAAAAGTCACAAGTAATAGAAAATTGTAGAGAGCCTTGATCGTCTATCACCTGAACAGAAGCGACATGTGGAAGAAGAAGAAGAAGAAGAAGAAGAAGAAGAAGAAGAAGAAACATCTACTGCGATGAGTATGAAGAGTATAATGGAGGCAACAGAAATGCGGTTTTACAGGAGGATACTGAGAAATATATGGATGGAGCGAGTAAGCAACGAGGAAGTCTTAAAGAAAATGGTAAGAAAAAGAATACTTATACAGAAACTCAGAGACAGTTGATAGATTCTTAGACACATAATTATTAGGTTGGTGCAAAAATAATGTCGGTTTTTGACGTATTATTTAACGTCAAAAACCGACATTATTTTTGCACCAACCTAATAGGAAGGAAGGATTGAAAAACCTTTCAAGAGGCATAGTGAGGACAAGAAAGATAGGGGGAGGCAACGAGCCACTTACATGATAAACTTGTGTGAATGGGCGGCGGAGGGATTAGAAAAAGTAGAAAAAGTAAAAAGGACCAAAAGGGAAGTTTTGTAGAGTCATGTTAGCCTATCATACGAAGAGATATGGCAAGAAGAGGAAACCTATCTACGGCAATGGTGTTTCAGAATTATTCAAAGAATTTCCCTTAGGTCTTCACACGCATATCTCAATTTGGCTTGTACCTTTCAAAACAGTCTGCTGATCGCTCTTTCGAGATTGTCATCATGGCGTTCCCATCGTCCACGACGTTTTACAATGTTTTGGTAAAAGAACACAAACAATAAAACAGCATGGGATACGAAGAATGCACTTATAAGCATTGCATCTCCTGGTCCCGCCAGATTTGACCTTCACGGCTCGGACGAACTACATCATCTGGTCCCGCCTGGTTTGACCTTCACTGCTAGGACCCGCCATACCACTTACATAGTAGCAAACCACCCACATTCCATCCGTATTTCATCGGCGAGAAGTAATCTCCACAGCTTCTTCCCGCGAACCACTGCCCTATGGAAGAGACTCCCAAGATGATGTTTTCCCGATCATTACAATCTTAACCTGTTCAAGTCTAGTCAACCGTTATCTTTCCCTCCTATCCATATAAACTACCCCTAACATAACCCTCTACCTCGGATGTCCACCGGCCCTTGTACAGAGTGAAATTTACCGTAAAAAAAGTAAATGGTCAGTTTTTTCACCGACTTGACAGCTTCCAACCACGGTGTATTTTGAATCTTGTAGGCAAATATGTGAACAAAAAAACAGGACTGGCCCAATGTATGATCAACAAAGGAATAGACGTTGAAATATCACGATAACGTAAGAAGAGACTACAAATCCTGTCTTGAATATAGTGAGCTTTTTATTCACGGATTTACTTGGTACGATCTCGTCTATAGGGTAAGTGACACTTGGAACATCTTCGCTGTTACTTCTGTTTTCTCTTACGACTAACGGACAAAAGTCTCCCTTTCGGCCAGCGGGAACTGCAACTGCTCCTCTGCCCATCTCCAAATGCGATTGTCTGTGCATCTCAGCAGACGGCACTTGAGTCGACATTGACTGCCGATTCTCTCCTACCGCCCCTCTGCTAATCTCTATATCACTACGGATGGCTTGCCCAAAGCCAATGGACGGATTTTAATTGAATGTTGTCTATATGAACCGAATTCCCTACATTCTGCCCGAGTGCATTTAATCCCGAAAGTTGTATTAATTTCTATCTTTTCTCCCTACTTGTGGACAGCGAGTGGTTACCTCGAAGTCATCACGTCTCGATTTTGATATTGGTTGTCATAAGAAAACAAGCTCCAATAAAATCATTGACTACCAACTTGACTTCATGGGTGTTTTAACCAGTCCAGCGGGGACCCATTGTGTCATATGCTCACTCGGTCACTGTTAACGCAGCAGCTACACGGGTCATAATTTCACTCAGTGCTGTCTCACTGGCGACGAAGTGACCCTACGCTTGCATATCTGTTCAGACAACCTCAATAAGGTCCCCTCTTATTGGTTGCCTAGCGCAACCGGTTCTCGAAATATTCAAACTGGATGGATACGTGCTCGATTATACACGTGAAGAAATCGTAAAACAAAAAAAGAAGAAAATCAATAGGTCGAATAGCACTTGAGAATATGTATGTATGTCAGTGAGGAGATATTAAGTTTTGTGTGTCGATCATCTCTTTGACATTTTATGCCAAACTATTGCTAGCATTAACGAAAATGTCTGGTAAAATTTTATATGTACGACTGCATCTCTTTGTCAGATCCAAGCACACCATGATAACTCATTTTAATTTTATTACGCAAAAAACAAACATGCCCTTGTTGTAATATCATTAGTCGTTTATCACATAAACATACTATTTTTGTGTTGTAGCTGATGACAATTACATATTCTAATTATTAACATATAACCTTTATTGTTGGCTTCCATTTAACTATTGGTATTTTACTTGTAGAGTGTGAATACTTCTACGAAGGAGGTGGTACAGTCCCACCCATTTCCCAAGTCGTTTTACTGCCATAAAATGAACTTCACAATTCACCTCGATTGGCCTAACGTTTTAAATAATGGTCCTAATTTATGTTAGAAATCCATTTTAGGAAATCGACGTGACAATTTATATTAGATGAACATTTAATCAAAGACATCTAGGCTCCTGTCTAGCATTACCATTATCAAATTAAATAGGGTATTAATATAATTTAGAGACTCTTTCTTCGTGTTAACTCTTCTCGTTGTCATAAAATGAGTTGAGTTTTATTAAGAGACAAAGACCAACGATTTTATTTCGAGTTTCTCCAAGGTTTTCATTTTTATCTAGAATTATTTTATTTTTCATCAATCTATTTTATCAGGTTATTTTATCGATTCTGTTTAACCTATTCCAATTTCATATTTATATTTGTCTTCGTTCAAAGTATATTCTTTAAAAATGTATTTAACACGATGCTAATTGTTTGTTCATACTGTATTTGTCTATTTCTTAAATGATTACCATTTTTTACAAACTACGTTCCTCTTTGGAGGGTGGCTCGCTGAGAGAATGTTTCGGCAACTAATCTCGTTTGACCATTTGCATTTGCAAGGAGTCCAATCCCCACGAAATGCTCTATTTTTTGTAGCCTTGTACCGGATTATATCACTGTAATGACCTTCAGTTTGTTTAATAACTGATTACGCAAAAGTTTTCGTTCAGGAGTTATTTGATGATGTGAGTTTTATTATGCAACTTAACAGTTGCTCATCATAATACATACATACATACATACACATATATATATATATATATATATATATATATATATATATATATATATATATATATATATATATACATACACATTTTCGGATTACAACCCTGTTTTCGTTGTCCACTTATTACTGAGAGTAAAAACAAGAACACAATCTATTTCATACCTGAGGATGTCTGTAGGAACAGACGAAAGCTTGTAAAATAAAAAGACCTAATGCAACTGAAATTTATAAAACAGGATCTTTTCATTCATAAACAGGTTCGGGGTTTTTGTATATTATTTGAATTGTTCGCGAAGATGGATTTCTCGCCATTTAAATCATTAACCTTTGTATTTGTTTTATGTATGAATAATTCATGAATTTGTAAATTAATTGCACCTTTATTTAAATATATATATATATATATATATAATCTTCACCAATATTTATTTTAATTCTATATACATAAAGATTGCTTAGGCCCTTGTAGTGTAGTTAGAGAGGGGAGTAAAGTTGTAATTTTTCATTTTTATTTTTTATACATTATTTCCTATATGTTTGCTTTTTGTTTAACTGTTATTTTTAAAGTTTATGTATCGTGTTTAAGGCATACTAGTATATTTGAGTATGTGAAAGTAATACTATAATGGACTATAAACTATTTAATATATATATATATATACGTACATATGTATATATATATATATATTTATGTATGCATATATATATATATATATATATATATATATATATATATATATATGTATATATATATATATATATATATATATATATATATATATATATATATATATATATATATTATTTTTATTATTCTCACTCTTTTTTAAATCAGATAAATTATGCGCATTTAAATATACTGATGATTTAAATTTACTTTTATTTACCTGTTTCATGCTTAACTGTTTTTTTTTTTATTTTTGAGTTTGTCTTTATTTAATTATTAATTTTAATATTTAGGTTTTTCTTGTTTATATACTAATAATGTCTAAATTTTTTATTATAATATTAAATTCATTTTTATAGTATTAGAATTAAATAATTATATTAATATAAAATTATAAAATTTCTTTAATCTTCTATCTTAAAAACTTTTTCTTAACTTTAAAGATTGTATTTCTTTATGATTTTTTTTCCTATTTAAACAAGAATTAACATTTTAAAATTTAAAATCTTCAGCCGTTTTTAACTTCTGCCTAGACTAGTATATGTTTTTGTCTTCCTATTCCCCCTACTACTTTGATGTTTCTTTCCTTTTCTTCTCCGTCTTAAAGGCCTTTTCCGTTACTTACAGTTTTTTCCTCTTTTTCTTCTCTCTTTTACCTCTTTCTTTCCTATCCTTTTTAATTTTCAATTTTTAAAAACCTTACAATTCATTTTTTTTCAGACTTTTTAGTATTGACAAGCTCCAGCGAATTTCTCTCTCTAGGAACGAAATGGTCATATAAATGGATTCAAACTGAGTTTCATTTTTATGTAATTCATTCTATGCATAATATATAGAGAGAGCTCTCTTTTGTGGATTAGTTTTAATATTTTATATTATATTAGTATTCACTTGGATTACTTTTATGTAATTCATTCTATGCTTTATAATATATAGAGAGAGCTCTCTTTTGTGGATTAGTTTTAATATTTTATATTATTAGTATTCACTTGGATTACTTACCCACAGTCCTCATCATCTTTATTGTGACATCAATGATGTTTCGGCCGTTGTACACTCCGGCTTACTTCATGATATACGTTGGACTTTCGAACGGAATACATATTTCGTCCACTGGGGTAGATTTTTCTATTTCCATGTGCCACGCCTTTTCTGGATATCTCAGTTTTAGTTATCTCCCTTTAATAACTCAAATCTCCAAGTTTTTGTTCACCTCTTCTGAGGCCAGGTAGTGAACTTGGGTCAAGTCACTGAATTCCTTCAACCAACGTCTTCATCCACTGAGCCATGTATCTTTCTCCATGGGTACAGACTGA
Organism: Acanthosepion lycidas; assembly: GCA_963932145.1. Classification (NCBI taxonomy): domain Eukaryota; kingdom Metazoa; phylum Mollusca; class Cephalopoda; order Sepiida; family Sepiidae; genus Acanthosepion; species Acanthosepion lycidas. Next base: position 66,146,364 of record OZ010596.1, on the reverse strand, counting down.
CAAAAAATATAAAGATAAGACTGCAGGAATACCACCATAAAGCCGAGAAACATGAGAGGAAAGAGAAAAATCAGGCGTGATTGAGCATTATATAGATAGAAAAGAGAGTAAAACAACAATAACAACAGATTGTAATATAAGCTATGTTAAAAATTGTGTGAAACATTAGGTTTATAAGTCCCCCCAAATTAATTCCCTGATGTCCCCAAACATGACCGAGTAAAGGCGCTGGTTGAAGTAATCCAGTGACTTGAACAATACCTGGCCACAGCAGAGGGGAAACTGAAATATCCACAAAAGGCATGGCGTGTGGAACTAGAATAAACTACCCCAGTGGACGAAATAAAGGGTTCGGTTCGAAATTCCAACGTATATCACTTGAAGATGGCCGGGTCGTACAACGACCGAAAGGTCGTAAATATTACAACAAAGATAAGGACCACAGTCCGATCAATGGAAATAGTGAAAATAGTTACAATGCCTCATCTCATATATATATATATATATATATATATATATATATATATATATATATATATATATATATATATATATATTCAGTTGTATGGATATTTGTAATCCTGGATTTCACGTTTTTCAGATCATCAAACTGGTTTATTTTTTTAAGTGGATATATTTATGCTTATTTGTGTTTGATTATTTGTTTGTGGTGGAGGGGGGTATTTTCTAATGTCCATACAACTGAATGTGTTAGCTCTAGCACAGATATGAGCACTTTCCACCAAGTTTCCGCGCATATATATGGGAAATATATATATATATATATATATATAGATATATATATATAGATATATAATGGACTCTCCCGTCGGTTTCGACGTATGAGGATCTGACTGGTTAGTTGATTCATTTATGAAATTTCGTGCGATAATCTTAAGTGGCATTTAAGACCCGCTAGTGATTTAAAAGGAGGCCACATATAGAGCAAGTGTGAGGATTGTGAGATGAGATCACTCTTACATTGGCCGATCTTTTAGATCTTGCTCTTGAAGATGATTCAGACAAGCAGATTGAAAACGGCTGAGTCCATTAAAATACGTTGATCTCCATTCTACCTGCTACAAGTTTAAGCGCTCAATGGTGTTATGTGGTGTATTGACTGCTGACAATTTGCTTTTCAACTTGTCTTTGTATCTTAGCCATGGACGTCCTACATTCCTGTAGCCCTGATCTAATTGGCTGTACATTAGGATCTTGGGTATCTTGTGATCAGACATTCTCAAGACATGACCAGTCCACCGTAACTGAGACTGTATGGGAAAAGTCTCGATTCCGCCAATATTACACCTGTTAAAAAGGTCTACGTTAGATGTCCTCTCTTGAAGGCTAACTCCACAGATTGCATGCAGACAGCTTTTACATATATATATACATATATATATATATATATATATATATATATATATTCCTCACGTTAAATAACTGACAATGTGTCGCTTACCGCACCAGAGAGGGCATGGGGAAATACCCGTGCATTTCGTACCACAGGTGACTAGGATAAATGTGTATTATTTGTTCTGTAGCAATGACAAGCTAAGACAAGCATTCTGCCCGATCTCGCGTACCTGGGTATATTTTGATCCGAGTGTACGCGCTCGGGATCCCCACATTAAATTACTTACTTTGCATCCCACACCATTGGGGTCGCCATGTGCAAATACCCATGCGTTCAGCGGCCCAGATCACTAGGATCGACCGCCTGCTCACGGCTCCATCTATCAACAGCAGTTCCAGATCCAGCCATCTCCAGTCGGCCTCCAGCTACAGAATTCTCATGTCGGCCTCCACCTCCAGCCATCTCCAGTCGGCCTCCAGTTCCTGCCGCTCATGCTAGTTCCAATAGGCTTCCCGTTCCAGCCAGCAGCAACGATATTCAATAAACTGTCCTTTTCAGGACATCACTTTCTAGCGACCACAAAATTGCCCTTCTCAGGATAACGCTATTCTCACCTTCTACATGAGCTTACAGAGTTTTATTTTGCCTAGTTCACACTAACATTGGTTTTGTTTATGTATTTTTCTTTAAATAAATAAACTTGGCAATATATTTTTTACTCAAGTTTTCGTTTTGTTCGTTGTTGTCTTCCATCATTCGATATCTGTTTGCAGGTAACTATACCACCCACGACAACAGTGTCAAGATAAATGTAAGATTGTTACTACAAGATGTTTGTCTTTTTTTAGTAATACATGTTGCAACTAAGAAGATTTAAATTATGTCTGTACTCGTGGAAGATATTCCTTCTGATACTGCAAAGTTGACTATTGCCTACCTTTACTGAAATGAACTCCGGCCTCTCTAGATATTAAGCCAATGTATAACTTTTATAGATTTATATGAGAATGGAAAACAATTATTTCTGGGGAGAATTAAAAGTCGTTAAAAAGTAATGTTAAAGTTAAAACTGTAGATAATTTAATAAAATCAATGGATGAGTGACTGATGAAAATTATAGATTTTCAACAAGTCTATATAAACAATTTTTACTAATGTTCACCGAATAAAAGCCCGAGGGCCACTCAAGGTAGAGTGTTATTGTGTGGAGTTTTATTAGAGAAAGAAAAGGCATGATACCAGGAAATATAGAAAGCTACGTCTAGACTAGAATAAGCCAAAAGTAAATAAAATTGTAATTTATTCATGTGATAATCAAATATATGTTTCTGTGACCTATATCTTTTGGATTTACAGTCTGTCTGAAGTTATGAAAATCACATAAATTCAATAACTCCAAAAGATCTGAACAAATCTTGGTTAAATTTAAACTAGTCTATTTCCACTCTTGATAAAATTTCTGACTAAAATTTTATCCATTTTATCGACTATTATTTGAAATACCTGAAATTTACAAAAATGGAATATTTGGTTATTATGCAGATTAGAATAATATTAGTTTTAGTTTAAGGCCTTTGAAACCATATAAACACTATTTTTAATTTTCTAGAATATATATATATATATATATGTGTGTGTGTGTGTGTGTGTGTGTGTGTGTGGAAATATGAGTGATGAAAAGCATCTAACAAATGCTGAAAAACAAGAAATAACAAAAGTTAGTGAGTAAGAGAATGCCACCTTTGGCAATATCAAATGAGTTTTGTCAAGATCATCAAATGATAAAGAAAGCTGATGAATATATAACTAAATTGAGACCAGGAAAAGACATTATGAAACTGTTTCTTTGATAGGAATATAAGCTAAAGCCAGTTATAGCGAAACAATCATTTTTAGCCAGCGCACATATTTTGGACATGCTGGAATCGAAAGTCCCAAGAGGGAAAAAAGGTGCAAACTACTTCGGAAAGTGTGAGCTATTATGAAATCTCCTAAGCAAGTAAAGTATTTAAAAGCATCAGAAGTGTGCCAATAAATACATGAAAATTGACTTTTCTAAAGTATTTTTCACAGATGAATCTCAGGTGAGGCTACATAGACCCGATGGATGGGCAAGGGATAGATTTTATCCGAGGCAAAGGTGCAAAAGATAACTGGACCATTCAATTTTTTATGAAGGAATGAAACTGAACAGTGCTAACTATTGCGATTTCATGGACAAGCCTTTCTTTGAATGGTGCATATCACAAAATCACAGTTTCAAACTGCGCATTTATCCATGACAATGCTTCTTCTCACATATCTAAATTTACCCATGAATTACTTGGACGTAATAAAATCTGGAGAAACATTATCTTCCACGTGAATATGCGTTAGCTTAAGATTTATGTGTTTTGACATTTATCACTAAACAAAAACCATCTTGTCCCAGAACTTACAGGAGATAAGATAATTGAATGGTCACCATCGTCGTCCCGATATGAATCTAAACAAGCCCTGTTCAATCATGAAGATGAAATTATATGAAGGTAGCAAACAATATGATAACAAATCTGACATCGGGGCAGCAATTAAAACCACCTTGTTGGGAACTGAATCTGCTGAATTCAGGCACTTAACAAAACTAGTGGATTATTGACTTTGATCGGGAATAAATATTCCTATAGTAACATATTATTTTGTATAATAATTTCAGACGAAAAATTTTAGAATAAAATAACAGCAATAAAACATTTTGAATTATGTACACTGTTTACAATATTCGGACTGTTATCCTCATCTTTGTTGCTATATTCACGACGTTTTTGCCGTTGTAGGATCCAGCGTTTTTCAGGAGATTGGATTATCAAACCGAACACTTTATTTCATCCACTGGGGTAGATTGTTCTAGTTCCACATGCTATGCCTCTTCTGGATATCTCAGTATCAGAGGATAACAGTCCGAACATTGTAAATAGTATAAATAATTACAATACCTTATTTCACAAATATAGACAGAAATATTTTGAAATCACATAAAAACTTAGCTCTTTCTAAAAATTTAATTTTGATTTGACATCTGATTTTTTTTTTAATTTGACACAATTTTATGAAAGCAACTTATTTGAGTATTTGAAGTTTATGTGTTTTTCAGAATAACTTCAGGCAGACTGTATTTATCATTAAATGTTCACGCTACAATTTTGCTGAAATAAGAAAATCACACACCCGACAAAACGTATATAAATAAATATAAATGAATGTTGAAACTTTTACCAATATCGGTTGGTTAATCTAACTTTTATAATGAAAACATTGACCTGCATAATAAGATCTGACATCGTGCAAAATATTTCCTGTAATTTATCAGCTCTCAATCTGCATTCGCAAAGTTACAATTAAATTATATATTTCCATTGGGAACAAATAGGCTCAGAAAATCAGCGATCATTTGTTGGTGGCATTTTATTTATTCCATAACTTATTTACTTCTCGTTATCGACTTTAATTTCATTAACACGCCAGTGAGAGCTGTGGAATAACAATAGTTACATATATCTGAGGCGTAATTCTATTATGAAAGAAAAGGGCCAATGTAATAAGAGAAGTTCTTAAACACGAGATGGGAAAAGAGATTCAAGAAAATATAAATACAAAATCTTACGTATTCAAGAATTTTAAGGGAATTAAAAATCATTTGATACGAAATATTTTGTATGGTTTCTTTGTCGTTATCGGCTTCAAGAATGTTATAGCCATATAAAGAAATTAATGGAAAGGTGACATGTTCTACACTGAAATCTGAAATTCTTGATATATATGTCATCAAAAAGAGACATTAGCTCCAAGATTTACCGCTGAAAATTCATTTTTGGTTCTAGATTATTTTTAAAAGATTCATCGCTTATTAATTTAAGAAAGATATATACGAGAAGAAAAGATAGCAGTATTATTTATTTGGGCTATAACCCTCGGGGAGGCCTTTGTGGCCTAATCAGTTAATTTCCAAGAATAAGAAATGCGTGTTGAAAACTCGCTGGAAGATTAATTTTTATTTTCAATGTATGCTACTTACCGCCATGTCATATTGAATCATAGGGTCTCATCCGATGACCATAGCTAACCAACATTCATGAGTGACCACTGGTGAATGCCAGATACTGTAAGCTTTGCGGCAATAGATACAATCTCGCTCTTTATACTAACAGAAGAACTCAATATGCGTAAGTGCTTTTAGACTGTCAGGTCGCATGACCTACCTGTAATTGGTGGAGTAGTGAGCTGCTTACGTAATGTTATGTTAGTAACATCTGCTAAGACACGAAACAGATTTTTCACACGTAATATAATTGTTTATTCAATATTTAGCTTCTGCCAAATTAATGTCAGCCAATCAAGGACATGTGGTTTCGGGTCATCTCTGAACGTTCGACCTTCCTGCGAGGATGCAAGCGATTTTGCCGCCAACTCGCCGAGTGGTCTTCCTGTCATCTGGTTATCATGCGTACGTATATCCTAAATTCAACTGGGTTCACTTCCTTGTTTATGCTGGTGCATCCATCGACATCCTTGAGGTCAGATTCTGTAATTGGTGGCATTGTGGTCACCTTCTTGGTCATCTGTTGAGGCACCTAGATCTTTTGATGTTCAGAGGTGACACCTAGTACAAAATTTACTTTAATATTTCTTTAGTATTTCTTAGTATATACTGAGATCACCACAGATCAACCCTTCTTTGATTCTTACGCTCATCATTGACATTAAATTCGATTCAGACCCCTGGTATTTCCTGATGGGAATTGCATACTATTCTTATTTCATGTTGTATGATAACAACCTGAGAGTGACAATAAAAAGCGGTACAGTTTTAAACATGACAGAGGTACATTAATGATAACTGATAACGCTTCATCTAAAATATAATCGCTATATAAAAATATAAAACTTTATGTGAAATAAAAACAACTCTATGCCTTAGAACAAATACTAGTAACCAATCGGGCGGCCTTGATAAGCCTAGATTGTGAGGCTGTTTATGGCGACGCTTTGTCTGGTCCTGGGCAATACAAATGGAATATCCCGGGAAAATGGATTGAGAAGGAAAATACTTCCTTTGGATTATTTATTATCGGAATTTCAAAACTTAATAGGAGTAGACAGGTTTTCTTAATGCTCGGTGATCACTCCTTACATGCTTATTGAACAAGAATATAGATATATATCTTGTTTCCTGTTTAGCATTTGGTTCTTTCTTCCATGGCCATAATGATTCAACAGTCTTAACTTTTTAGTAATCTGACTCATCAGTGGTTGCTACTTTTCATTGTAAGGGTAACAGGTTGTCGGTTTTCTGGTTGCTGCATCCGACTGATAGAAAGGGGCCTGAAATCTTTGGTAGCGCATTTAGAGAGACTGTTCTGATCAACAGATGCATGATATCGGGGTTTTTGTAGTTCCATGCCGTGCATGCGTAGCTGTCTATGCATATATTTCCGGTGGGCAACTCTAAGATCACATTATGCTTTAGCCTTAGGCATCTTCTGACCAGTTTGTATTGCCACTGATGATAGATACTGATTATTAATTTGACGTTTTCCTTCTTAAAACAAAATTTCCTCATAACAGACACAATGAAAAGAAACATGAGTAAACAAAAATCCCCACTCAACCATTCTTTCTCCAGTATTTGTGGAATGCGTTTCAATTTCTGGAGTGTATAATCTTTTCTATAGAAACGCTGTTTATTTACAGTTGAAATGGTTAGATGTGACCGTAAGTTCTATGCTAACAGTTTCTTTTTTCTCATTCTTACTGTTGGAACACTCTCCCTGCTTCTTACTTCCCAGTCAAGTTTGATCTTCAAAAATTTAAATGCAATATCAATCGTTATCTTTTGTCTTCTTAATTAAACACCTAATAACTACTCACACCTTAGTGTTTGGGGTGAAATGATTAAAAATACCTTTTTGTAAATGTAATTTTGTGTTTTTGCCGATCTAAATATAAACACTTTACATTCAATTTTCCTCTCTGGATTATCATGCAAAGATTGGGACCTTGATATCAGTTAATATTTTCACAGGAGAATAAAAATATTCCGAATTTCCAAGTGACCAAATCAAAAAGCTCCGGACAACTTATCCGAAATTAAAAATTGACAATTTATTCTTTTGACCTTCACGTAGACGAAAAGCAAGCATTTCTTACACCGCTGTTTCCATAATTCTTTATTCAGCATTCCTCATCAACAAGATACTTCACAAATAACACGAATGACATGTAGGTTTAAGGGTTGCGTGTTTGTGAGTATTTGAGGTCAAGGTGCCTGTTCCCATATTATAAAACCAGAAGAAGCATACAAAAATGTGTATTTCTACGACGGACATTTATTCTTTTTATAGTGACTTTAGTTAAACAAAGTTCCCAATGACTCTTGAGCAAAGTTGGAACAACCAAAGGCAAGTTTCTACTTACTTTATCACTAGGCGATTTAAACGTGTTTATGGGATGTCCCTTTCCTTTTTCGTGATCCAGAAGTTAGGTTAAGTCAGTATAAGTATCGTTACTATGGTCACGCTCAGGTCATTCTTGCGCTGAGTTAGAACAACCAAACAGAAAGCATAACTTACTTCATAGACTGAAGTTTTGCAAGAAACGTGGAAGCGTTGGAATGGGAAGGGATTTCAGTCGTTAGCGGACTGGGAAATCTAACATTCTCCATTGAAAACGTAATTACCCCGCTGTGCTGCATCTTAGAGAAAATATGAGAAAGAGAGTCGGGTAAGAAATGTTTGCCTTTTTATAGGCTTCAACAGTGCCGCCTAATAACGCTTGACGAAATCAAGTGTGGTAATCATATTTCCAGTTCTTTACTTTTAGCCTTATGGGAAAATGTATATCATTTTCTTTTTTTATTACTCATTATTATTATTTTCTTTGTCTTTTTTTTTTTTTTCTAAATTTTCCCACAACCTCGACTCCTGGACAGTTCAGAACATTGAGAACTATGTGTGAACTTTCATAGTACCCATTAAACAAGGACATTTTTCTCAACTTTTTCAAGTGTGGAAATCCCACTTTCACATAAACATTTTTCTCTATCCAGCTTAATTTTTATCAGGCGCTGAAATGAATATTTCCAGTAAGTTTTTATAACCTTCTTTTCTATCCACAAAATCTATTGCAAATATAAGAATTCCTTCTGTTCCACAGTGTAAAACACCTTCTTTATTTGAGTGCGTAATGAATCAGATTATGGATTACTTTGCATAAAAAGGTGAAAGTGATATATATATATATATATATATATATATATATATATATATATATATATATATTCCTTATGCGGACTCCACAGAATGCAAAATACTACATTTTTATTTATTTAAATGGAATTTAGCCCCAAAATACTTTGGCATTTCCATCAAACTGCAGATATCAGAGAAAATGTTTGTTTGTTTTTTTTGTTTTTTTTTTGTTTTACTCCAGCGGGGAGGGCGTACCATGAGACAATATCCCCTGCAGTTATTACTCTGATTCAGAAAACTCATATCTTATTCTTTGTTCTTCTGATATATATTTAAATTTCCTTCCGAAGACTTTGAAATAAGGGGAATAACTGGTCATACATACAGAGGGAATGCGTTAGTACTGTCTCATAATATTACTTGACTATGCTTGAAAGTGTATCTATGTATACATGTGTTTGTGCGTAGTGTCACGTTGTAGATATACGCATAAGAATAAGCGATAGAGAGGCGTTAACTCACAAAATCAGATTATTTCGTTTAAGCTAAATATTTCGACTGTAACTCAATTTTCCACAAACTTGATCGATGTAATTATTCTTCTTCAATATGTACTGATCTCGGTCCAGCTCATAAAACACTCCAGTATTTAACTAACTACAATTCAATCGACAAAGTTCATTTTACAGTTAATTAGCGTATCTCTTTCTATTATCGCCCTCCTTCTTCTCAAGATATCAGACAAAGTTTCTGAAAATACAGAAATGTTTCTTTCTCTAGCTCTATATTAATCTGCGAATATTTTTGTGCTTGGTGATTTTAATGCTCATAATACCAAGTGCATTCTAATGTTACTGATGTTGTCGGTATTCAGATTTTCCCGTTGTTCAATCTCTTAATTAAACAGTGGATTTCCCTACTCGTTTTCTCAGTAAATCTGATCGACCTACTTCTTTACATCATTGGTTCCTTCTCTCTTATCGAGCATTACAACGTATTTCTCTTGGTAATTCTGATCACGATGTAGTATCTGTTGATATTTCGTTTGCATCGTCTATTAGAAAGGCACAAACTATGCACAAAACTCCTTTCAGTTACAGATTGGGTTTCATTTCGTGACTTTCTTCAAGGTGCCCCTTCAGTTGATGTTCTTAACATTCCTATTGAGAAGTGTGCGAAAGAGGTTTCTTATTCGGCTGGCATCGATGCTTTTGTTCCTTCTTGAACATCAATCTTCTCCTTAGCTCATACCAGCCTGTTTAGCCACTACAGCCCACAGGAATCATTCTTTCAGGTGTTACAAGGTGATAGTTCCAATCACAACAGACGTCTACTTATGTCTGAGCGTAATAATTTTAACTGTGTCCTCAAAGAACCTAAAGTTTGGTTTGGTTTGGTTTGTTTTACGGCATATCAGCCTCAAGGGGTTATTTAATGCCAACAAAATGTTTATTTCTGGCAATATTTTTCTTCAAAAATGTATAGTTGGTAATATCTTTTATTTTAAAAATGTATTGCTGGTAATAATTTTTTTTACAAAGTATTTCTGGTATTCTTACACTTACATCGTGTTTTGACCACAGTTTGGGGGTTAACTATTTACCCATAGTTAGGACCCTAACAGGTGCTACCACCCTGGGTCAGGGTGGACCTGGGAACACCAGCAATTAAGAGGTGGTTCCATGCTCCTCAAAACCTCCTAATCAAAGGCATTGGATGTAGTTTATCGTCTTACCCAGGACGTGGATGTAGTTTATCAGGACAAAAAGAACCAAAATCTGTGTTTGCTGATAGAATGAGGCACCGTATAAACCTCTAATAATTTGGGCTCTCATGACTACTGGCGACTATGTAATAGTGTCTAAAACATGAATAAGTCTACTATCCCTCTTCTTTTCACTCAATTCGATAAAGCAGAATGTTTTACTTATAAATTCTCTTCAATTCTAATCTTAACTCATCTGGAGTATCTTTTCCCAACTTTCCACTTAGGATTGAATCTCTTTTGAGTGCATATAACTTCATCCATAATTTCTGCTATCATTTCTGAACTGGATATTGATGGTATCCCGGCAATATTCCTTGAGAAATGTTCCCCTGAACTGGCTACTGTGGTCTTTAAATTCTACAATAAATGTCTTGGTACTTTCCTGCATAATACTAGAGGGTCTAAGTCTGAATTGTTAAACATCTAACCTCACAGGGTCTTCTTTCAGATAAGCAAAACGGTCTTCGCTTCCCTAGATCAACTGATGATGTATTAACGATTATTGGTGAAAGAGTTTATCAAGCTTTAGATAAACTTCACCATTTTTAGATAAAGCTCCCGAGACATAAGAAAGTGACTCATTGCACCTTCTCGGGCTAACGTTTTACATTGAAAGATTATATTGAATCAATTCCTTGGTTTGCTGTTACGAAAATTGGTTTGCTGTATCGTGTTAGATATTTTTCTCGACAAAATCTATCTTACTTATTTATAGATCTACAATTTATCCATGCTAAGAATATTGCTACCACATCTGGTCCGTTACCCCGGCTACATGTTTAGAGATCTTTGATAAAATCCGAAAAAGAATTTATAATGACATTGTTCTAAACTGTCATCTCGGCTTCAGTCACTTTCCCACCGCCGTAATGTAGCTTCCTTCTACCTTTTCTATAAATATTTCATGGTAATTGTTCCAATGAACTTTCCTCTATGGTACCTAAACTCTATGAATCTAAGTGCAGTACTCGATTGGCGGCAAGGTTTCATTATTTTGCAATTGAAATCTGTATTTGTAACCGTAAGTTCTATGTTAACAGTTACTTCTCTTGCACTTCTCACTTGTGGAACTATCTTCCGACTTCTTGCTTTTCCAAAAATTGAAAAGCAATGTCAATCGTTATCTTCTGTCTTCTTACTTTCTGTTTTTTTTATTGTTCTCGCTCCTTAAGAGTGTTTTTCTTTTCTTATATTATTTTGCACACAATAACCTCCTGAGTTTTAGTAGCTTGGTTGCCTTTCTTGGGGTGAAATGATTAAAAAAATGTCACTTAAATGATTCCATTTTGACCTTGTTTGCCAGATCATGTTCGAGAAACTTAACCAGTTACGACGAATAGGATTTATTAAATACGAACGTTATGATAAATCTCACTGAAACTAAGTTAAGGCAACCGGAACCTTGGCGCTGTTGAGTGAATGTTCAGTCACTCATTTATTTATTTAATATATATATATATATATATATATATATATATATATATATATATATATATATATATATATATATATATATATATATAAGTGAACAGATATCAAAAACGGCCTTACTGGTAAGTTACTTTGCTACTCGGCCTGTTTCGTTTGTTCGTTCGTTCTTTCTGTTCTTCGCTTCTAACATTACTTGTTCACTGTAATGAGTCTGAACAGGATTTTGATAAAAATATGCTACTGAAAGAAAGAAAAAAAAAGCAATTTACTAAGACGAGTGTATATAGAAAGTGCTTTAATCGCTAGATCATGCACAGTAAATTTGCATGCAGGTTCTCACAACATTTTCCCTTTTTAATTATTATTACAATGCGGGATAACAATTGTGAGAAAAGTATAAATAAAAAGAACAATAAATGAAATTGGTTAAACTATTGTATACCTAACACATAGTAACAAAAATTGAATTTAAAATTTCAACTCCCCCTCCCCCTTTCTGCATATGTTTAGTTATAGTAGGAGAAAAATCACTTTAGGGTTTTAGTCTGATGAAGTCGGAAAGGACGAAACACGAAAATATTTACACATTGTCATTCAGTCAGTTATGTGCCATGCGTGATAGGCGATGATGTATCTTTCGATACATGACTGAAGGCCTGTCTTGCCATAGCTGGGGGAGAAGAAGAGGATTCATACTTTTCCCAAGTGTATTAGCACGTAAGTGAAGGCAGTGGATTCAACAGCAATTCGAACTCGGCTCTTCGATTCCTCAATCCGAGCCTCTACCCATAACTCCACCGTGCCTCCTTTGTCAGTAATTTTCCTTATATATATATATATATATATATATATATATATATATATATATATATATATATATATATATATATATATATATATATATATATATATATATATATATATATATATATATATATATATATATATATATATATATATATATATATATATATATATATATATATATATAGAGAGAGAGAGAGAGAGAGAGAGAGAGAGAACCTGTGTATGAATGATATGATCCCCGTTTATAAATTCCAGTTGCATAAGGTCTTTTTAATTTTAACGCAGAACCTTAAAATTTAAATTCAAACTCAGCGTTGCGACGGCACGTTCCAAAACTATACCACATTTCTCATAGAATTTTTTCGGATTACATTTCTATTTTCGTTGTCCTCTTATTACTGAGAAGTAAAAACAAGAACAAAATCTACTTCCATACCTGATGATGTCTATAGGAACAGACGAAAGCTTGTAAAATTAAAAAGACCTTATGCAACTGGAATTTATAAACAGGGATCACATCATTCATATACAGGTTCGGGGTTGATGTATCTTATTTTTAAAGTTTGCGACGATTGTATTCTCGCCATTTAAATCATTAACCTCTATATTTGTTTTTTGTATGAATGAGTCATGAATTTATAAATTATATTTGCACCTTTTAATTGATAATATATATATATATATATATATATATATATATATATATATATATATATATATATATATATATATATATATATCACTTCTTTTCTTCATTTTCCCATCTTTTCCTATCTTTCCTTTTTTTAAGTGCCGTTTTCGTCTTTTACTTCTATTTTCTCTCTCTCTTTCTTTCTCACATGCTCTCTCATATTTCATTTATTTTCTTACATTACAAGTTATCGTATCTAAGCTTATCTTTTTCTCATGTCTCTTTTTTAGTCATTTTTTTTTTTAAATATTTGCTTCCCTTCTCTCTCACTTCTCATTTTCTTCACCTCATCTTATCTATTTTTCTGTACCCACTTTTTAAACGCTTTCTTCTACCTCGGTCTCTCTCTCTCTCTCTCTCTCTCTCTCTCTGCTTACAAGCTCTGAGACCCTTCCTTGTAGTTAAAAACAGCTGGAACCCAATACAAATAGTTTCCTGTACTTGATAGACTCATAGAGAGCACGCATTCACACAAATTCTCCACACCAATAAGCACTAATATGAATAACCCATACAGCGCAAAGAAAAAGACAAAAGTTCATATATGTATGTCTACTCACAGGGGACATAACTCATTTGCAACATATCTCTCTATAAAAGCAACTGAATGTCACATAAGTGTGTGGGTGCTGAAAAAAATCTCGGCTCGACCCACTAACTCATATCTGACCATTATAAATGATGGACGTTGAATTGACCCCCAATATATGTACTTGTGCCTATACGAATGCATTGTACAGGACGTTAGCAATCATATCTCTCCACAATTTCATGTATTTTGTAGCTGTTAGTAATTTTTTTTTTTTGTATTTTTCTTTCGTAAACCAAGTTCTTCTAACCATTTACGCAGGTTTGTGAGATAGGTTAGGCGCTATTTTCCTCTATCTCGCTTGCTTCCACTATGTTCTGTAGGTGCCAAATTCTCCAAGCCTTCTTTCCTCATTATGTGCCCTAGAAATTTCAACTGTCTCTTTCTGATATTAAGTGCAAGTATTCTTTTTGTTTCTATTATATTTTTGTCGAATAGTCCAATTCGAAATGTTTCATTCGCGGAAAAAATTATATTCAGCAATTTCAATACAAAGTTGTAGAAACACGGAGAACATAATATATATATATATATATATATATATATAAGAACGGTTTTTTCATTTTGTAAAAAAGTGTTCGAATGAAAGCACAATCTAAATATTTATTTACTATCAATAAACAAAAAGCGCGCTAATGTTCACAGATTAACGACCCAAGCTTTAATAAAAGTGAAAATCAGCGTTCCTCTGATTCAATAGTTTGCTTTTATTATTGTAGTATATTATTTTCATTTTTTTCTTCTCAAAAGAAAAAGATATATATGTGTGTGTGTTTGTCTCTATGTGTATGTCTGAGTTATACACATAATTACATTGTCCATGATGCTAGTCCCAAATATTACTTGCACCTCTAACCTCTAGTCCAGATTTCAGGTCCATTTAATACACCTCTACCTTCATTACTAAAAATTACTGTCGTGATATCGGTTTTTGTGTACTTTTTCATCACACTTACATGTTTCTCTTTGGGCTATCTATGAAAATATTGCCTAATTTCATGTCCTTAGCCAATGTTCTTAATATTCTACATTGTTTCTTTCTATTTACATTCACAATAGCCGCTTGAAATATTTTCCTTGCTAGTCAATCCAATTTTTCTCAAAAAATATTATCAGCTGAAATTCATGTTATATTTATCATATAGTTTTAAGTATATCCTGAAAAATTATCAAAATCAACTGGTTAATACCAATTTTATTGAGAAAATATTAACCAGCATAATAGGAATTGGCAATGGAGATTAAGTCGCTTCGTTGTTGAGTAGATGTTAGCAACACTGTATTACGAAACTACAGCGAGTTCAATTTTTAGTCTTTGCCTAATTGTTAAATGACAGATCTTGCGTATCTATAAGTCTACCATTCGTCCATGATTAGAATATTGCTGTCATACATGGTCTGGTGCCCTGCTATTTACTGGGAGCTCCTTGACAAGATCTAAAGAAGAATCAGCAATATTATTGGTCGTGACCTGGAGTTTTGTCTTCAGTCACTTGGCCACCGCCGTAAAGTTGTTTCTCTATCTGTAATACTGCTGTGATTCATCATAATAGTTAAGATTTCTTTTATGTAATCTGTTATTAAACTTCGTCGACGTCTCTCCTATGTATTTCTTTTGGCAGTCATCACAGGCTAGAGAGTAAATTCCTGCTTCAGGTTTTTATTATTTTGCTTTATATTAATTACGTCTCTTTCAGTTGTAGCTCTGATAGATTTGGTAAGTATTGTAATGTATCTGGTTTCGTTACGCTTATATGTATCGTTCATTCTTTTAATTTGATGAGATTTCTGTTTCACGTTGGATGTAAAATAATTAGGTCATTGGAGGAACCTAAAAGTATTTTCAATATATTTCTCCTCATTATTATGATAAGCGAGATTTACAAATTCTGAATACTCTTAAATACAATCTGATAATTATTCCTGTTTTTATTTTCTTGCCATGGTGAGAATAGACATTTAAGAAATCATTATATTAGTAGATTTACAATACACATTTAGTTCTAGGTCATTAACAGTACGGTTTAACATGATATTTGAAAAATTAATGTATTTTTTCTCTTTCATAAGTAAATTCTATCGTACGTACGACTTAGTTTAGTGTTTACTTTATTTATTTATTTAGGCCAGGTAATTTTGTTTTGCGGGGATATATTAATAAAGCATCATCGATATATATCAAAGTATTAGGTTGGTGCAAAAATAATGACGTAATAATGTTGTTTCTTGACGTTAAAAAATACGTCAAAAAACGACATTATTACGTCATTATTTTTGCACCAACCTAATATATATATATATCAAAGTATTGTTTATATAAGTCCAGGCTTTTACCGGTATAGATATGAATGAAAATAAGTTCAAGTTCCAAGCAGCAAACCTCCTTTGGGAAGGGGCAAGAGTCATTACTAAGTGCCAGAAGTATACGAATTTTTAGAGGTACCTAGTTTAAAATTTTCTTATTTATAGGGAAATGGAGCCCAAAATTGGTAACACACCGTTTAGAGATACAGTTTAGGCATAGGAATCAAAACTGAAGAACGCATTGGGGTGTGAAATCTACAGTTACCATGCAGTGTTGATTCCCATGTTCACTCTGTTTCTATGTGCATACGCTGATATATATATATATATATATATATATATATATATATACGTGTATGTGTGTGCATGTGTGTTTTTCATTAATTTGTGTATATGTCGCACTTTTCTTTTAGAAAATTTCTCGTTAATATAATTCGATGTAAAATCTGGACACAAATTAATTTTAATGCGGACTTATTGGGGCTACACACTCTTCCATTCTACCATTATTATATATTCATGTTTTTATATTTATTTAGTTATCCTACGATCTATTTTTATTTACCGTTCTTATCATGTGATGCCCCCATCTTGTAACAGTCTGATTTCTGAAAAGACATTTTTTCTTGTCATCGGAACATCGGCGATAGAAACGCTTTGCTCCATTTAATCACGCAGGATTTCTCAGAGGGAGAGGAACACTTTTTTTTTGGGGGGGGGGGGCTACGATGGACCATGACATTGGAATATTAAATGTTTTTTTTTTTAACATTTCTTGCATAATGGCGAAAGAATTCCCGTTACTTAATTAGACTGAGTCGAGTCATTAATTTTAATTGAAGGATCCCCCAATGACATGGTTGAATTTTGACAGCGTCAATGTTTGGTTTTGTGGCAGGAGGAAATAGGGAGGAGGTCTAGCAAAACGGTTCTAATAAAGGCAGATGGAAAGATGAGCTGATGATGAAGGGTGGGAAAAGGGTGAGATTAGAGAATGGAGGGTGGCAGGATAAACAGGAAACCATAAAACGATTGAGGAATGTAGGGGCAGTGTTTTCAGGTGCTTGCGAAAATGGTGGCCGAGGATGGGTAATTTGTCAATGCTAGACCTCATTTTAGGTTAATAAAGTTCATAAAATTGGCTAAATAAGGTCAATGAGTGGCCAGTCATCTTAGATGGACTATGTGAGACTTCATATCTATGAGAGATGTCAGTGTTTTACAAATAGAATCCTATTTGGGGAAGGAATCAAGATATATTGTTTTTGAGTAGAATTTTTTACTTGCCACACTAGTGATTGAAAGTCGAATGATGTAACTACTGTTTGTCATTCTGTCATTCATTTTACGACTTTAGAGTGTTACTCTATGCTGTGAAACATTCAACTGTCCATCAGAAGAATACATCTCAACAAACACTGGGGAAAAAAGAAAACAAAAGAAACAATTTGCTCGTCTCTTCTTTGCTATTAGGTTAGAAGAAGAGAGATGCCATTTTTTTGTAATGCATTATTGCATTTATTTCTTTCGCATCGTTCCCGGTGTTCGAGTTGTCTAATGAAGAACTGTTCGAATTCCACCCAGGTTTTTGCATTTACTTAAGCACAAATACCACTAGGAAAGATATAAACTTTGGTTAGGAGTTAAATAGTAAGTCTTGTATTTGCAAAATACATTCTCAAAAAATGTTAATGCAATATTCACGCGAAAAAAAAGAAACAGAATTATTATTATAATCCCCTAGCAATATGTTCAGGCCTTAAAAAGCACAAATGTTTGATAAGCCATTAAAAAAATAAATAAATAAATCAATCGTATCGTTCTGTTTATACATATATCTAGTCATTATTTTATATTTGCTTTTCAAGTGTTAGTTGAATATTTTGGTTTAGTGTTATTATGCGCTCTTTTTATAAGTGTTATATAGGTAAAGCGTCGCTACCGACAGTTGAGTTTGAACTTAGATCGCTAGTGAGCAAACACGGGCGATCTCATTATTGAATTAAGTGGATCACATGACCATAGAGGAAACGCATATGTAGGAAGTGGTGTGACGTCCAATTGATCTGCATTTCTAGTCTATCCTCTATTACGATTCGGATCGCTTTTTTTATTCTATTACTATACGGATCCCCATCACCATTTCTAGTCTATACTATTTCTATACTCTATTCATTATACTATTTCTCTACTCTATTCCTTATACTATTTCTCTATTCAAATCACGATACGGATTACTGTGCAAACGAGTATTATCGAGGAAGTGCGGGTACTATTCGAAAGCGTCTGACACCAGCATTGTTCAACGGAGTTACTATAGTTGTATCTGCGATTACAAAGTCTCTACTACAACGAGCATTACGAAAGTGACAGCGAGTATTCGTTGACATTACAAGTGTCAAACGTGTGTTCGTTGATATCACAAGACAAGATAACTAAACGTGATAATTTTGTTGCTGGACTGCCATTTAATATCTAATTTTCTATATGGCATTGAATGATTGATTGATTTGTGTTTTACGGCTTATCAACCTTTTGCAGGTTTACACTATTTACATTGTTCAGGATGTTGTCCTCATCTCCGTTGTCATATCCAATATGGCAACGAAGATGAGGACAACAGTTCGAACAATGTAAATAGTGTAAATAATTATAATACCTCATCTCAGAAATATAGACAGACTTTTGTAATTTAAGGCTAGGCATATTTTTTTAGATTGTAAGAATTTTCGGTAATAATGATGAATTACTCAAGTTCTACTTATTAGAAGTGGTGGATTCATACCTTTCACAAGGCTATTTGCCCGTAAATGAATATAATGAACTCGACTGGAATTAGAACGCGGTTCTCCGATTTCTAATTCCAAGTCGATATCCAATGCATCATATACACATCCAAGCTTACAGCTCCTGCTGTTCCTAATCTAGATACTGACCAGGCTCAACATTGCTTAACTTCGGTGAACGTACGGGAACCGGTGTTTCAACTTGATGTGTCCGTAAACCAAGATGAGCCTTGAAGTAGTCAGAACATGTCACGCAACAATGGATAATAATAAGGGTGGCTCATTTAGATAGAAATATACTGATGTTATGAGCAAAGCTACGAGTAGCCTGTACAATATTCGGTAAATATCTCGCATAAATTCAAAACTATTACGGTTTTTTCATTTTCTACAATTTTCCTGTTCATTTAAAAATCGACTCCTTTTTTAATCGCTTCTTTCTTTTTTCGTTTTATGCACCGTGTCCTTTTGGGATGTAGGCGATCATGGCTCTCCACTTCCCCCTATCCCGTGTGGCTCTCAATAAGTTTCGCGCCTCTGCCAACTCTCCCAGGCCTTTTTCTGCCACCCACTTGCTTAAGCCCACACTAGGTAAGACAGGCGTTGCTTTCCCTTGTCTCTTTTTTCCCTCTATTCGACCTGTGAGTATCAGATTCTCCAGTCCCTTCTTACTGTAGATAAAACCAGGTATTTGTATAATAATAAAAAGTCTGGTTTTCTTTGGCTCGAAAAACTTTAGCAAACCTTCATCCCAAAAGATCCTCTTGATTGCATGATCGGCTGTAATGGAGGAAACTTAAGGATCTAATATAGTCGCCTTACCAAAGTTTAAAACTATTACATCAAATTTTGTAAACATTTTATACAGTAGTTGTTAATAGGAAGGAATCTCACCTCAGCAAAGGCTAAAGCACTCAAGCATCGAGAGGGCCTTTACCCCCACTCCTATTCACCAAACCTATCCCGTTGCGATTACTAATTTTCTTCCAAGTTTTTATTCATATGCACACCTGCAAGTGTTCATAAAGAGGTAGAACAATCAAAAAGGCCTTTTAGGAATTTATCATCACCCAGGTAATTTTATAAATATATTAATCGCTGAATCGTTATCAAAATTGTTCGATTCTAATGGCGCTTAGGTTGAGCGAAGACGGAAATAAATACCAAGACAGTCAATCATTAAGTCGAAGAATTCGCTCATGCTTCCGGTTAATAAATTGGTCATTTGAAAATAAATATTTAGCATTTGTTGAAGCAACTGGTCGCGTTACTGCCAACTAAAAAAATACCTCCAAAAAACATGCTTCATGATTCCTTTGAAGAGTATTTAAACAAAGCTTCTAGACCAGACAAGCCAGTAAGGAAATAGAGACGGCCATATACGACAGCAATTCTCGACGTATATGCTTCAAAGAAATTTCCTTAATCATTCACCAGTCTTCCTCACCAAACTACGTGGCATTCAACACTCTTTCTCACCAAGCTACGTGACATTTACACACTTACTCACCAAGCTACGTGACACTTACACTTTCCACTATCTATCTTGCCTCTCTTTTGCTCACACATAGACGAGAAGAAATCACATTTCTTTTTCATCTGGATAAACAAATACGAATAAGGAACTTTAGCATTCGTATACGCTGGGAAAAATTTAGTTTTAAAAACATGCAAATAAAAATATTTTATATTTTTATATTTAAAAAACTTTATCGCCTTTTTCTTTGTCATGGGTTGATTCAAATTCGCAACACTTACTCTGACTACTAATAATGTATTTGTGCAGTATTATGTCATTTTAAAGTTTGTACAGACATTTATTTTGTTTTAATCTAAGCAAAAATAATTCCCAAATAAACTCAGATATTATTCTTCGCATCAAAGTCGGGAACTTCCAATCTTATTGTCGACTACCTACCAATGCCTAAGTAGAAGAACTCCAAAACTTATTGCTTCAAGTACTTCTTTCCAGTTTCCTTGTTATTTTGATAGTATTTCATGGACTTGGAGTTATTAATTATATCATTTAAATTCGAACTGATATCCCCAATTTTTGTTGTTATCACAACTTTTCGGTCGTTATGATCTCCGGCCTTTTTTGAGGTATCTGTCGTTGGGGGTGACCTTTAGGGAATTGCGAATTCAACCTATTAACGTCGATTACGACGTGGTAGATGTTCTCCTCTCGATCTTTATCTCGTTTGGATATTTCGTCTAAGTACCGCTTCTTATTTATTGCTCGCCCGATTTCCAGTGAATTTATTTCTGTATTATTCGGCTTAGTTATTGAACTTTAGTACATAATCAAGCACACGACCCAACGACTAAATCCATTATACTGTTGGGGACGTGCAGAATTTATTAATTATGCTTGAAAGAATCAGAAGGAATTTGTGTAGGTTGCGTGACTTTCTGCATCCACAACATATAAATAGACGGAATTTAAAATACGATCAAGAACAAGACATATTCAATTAGAAACTAATATAACATTTATATACAATTCAAAACAATATACAAGCAGGATAATTGGTATATGTTATGTTGGCAAAATGTGTATGATGTTTTAGATTTCAGAATGTCTCTCTTCGTAATGGTTCGTTCATTTACAGCCTTTTAAAGTTTGTATTGATATTAATAATTGTCGATATTAAGTGTCTTTTTAGAAGGAGTTTTTAAGGAGTGATCTACCTTTGACTGTAATGTTTTTTTAAGATCGTTCGCACATTGATGTTTACTTAATAGGTAGCGAATATAATTCACTTTAGATAAGCAATGTTTGAGAATCGGTGTCCACAGAGTTGACTGAGTTTTTTTGATCGTGAGTGAGTCAGCGATGATGTATCTTTGCGCGGTAAAATGGTGATTTCGAGTGACGTGGAGTATGTTGACAATTTCTCTGTGGGTGTTTGTTACTGACTGCCTGGCGCGGTCAGCGTTTATTTTTATAAGTCCTGAAAGTCCGAAGTTGACTCACTTGAGTTTTGGCGCAATTTCGTTTTGCACGTGAACTTTCAGTGATGAACCAATGAGATTGGTTGGTTCACCTAGTACAGTTTTAATTGGTTGGAGTTTTCCGTACGTAGGCGTAAGATATAGACTGTTCTGTTGCTAGGGTTGATAGGTAAGAAAAAAAGGACGAGTCTACAATACTATTTTCCCGTATGACTGTAAAATTATTCAAAATTTTATCTTTTTATTGGGACGCAGAAACTTACCACTGTAATAGTAAATAATCAACTTCTTCAGATCAGCAGAAATGAGAGAGTGCTGAAAAGTTCTTGATCTGACCAAGAAGGCTTTCCCAAAGAAAATTCTGATATTTAGTTATTTGGTTAGGTTTTAGGAAGAAGGTAAGGCCAAGCATTTTTTTAGCGAGGCTTGTATGAATGAGCGTGTGTGTGGATGTGTGTTTTTATGCGCATGCGTGCATTTGTGTCGATACATCATTTTGTGTATTCACTGCAGGTGAAACAACCTTCATTATCAAGTCGAAGTTGTCTTTTCGATGCCATTTCCCTTAACGTTCACACAGGTACACTCATCCCTTTGTTGTTTAATCGACATTAAAGTGTTCAGAAATGCAGTAAGTTTAAAGGTTTGCCACCTGCTTTATGGCCGAGAAACAACGGTCAAAAAAGTGAAACTACAAAGATTATGATATCCCGTGGAATGTGACCAAAACAATACGTAAACCAGTATATAAAGCAGTAGCAGGTGTTCTGTTGCGGGTATAAGCCAGCATTCCATACTAACAACAACAGCAACATAAACGCACACACACAAACACACACACACGTATATATATATATATATATATATATATATATATATATATATATATATGTATGTATATCGGAAGAGAGGAAGAGTGCAACATGCTCAAAGATAGGCAAAGAATAAGAAATTGTTCCTAAATTCTTGTATAAAATGAGCCCCAATAATTACAAAAGTATATTACATAAAGAGGTAATAAAACATTATATAAAAGCTCCTAATGACATAGAGACTAAAATTAACAATGAGGCTAGTATCTTAATTAATAAAGAAAATAAACCTAAACACTTGCTTTATCACGATAAAAGATCATAAAAGTAATTTTATTAATAATCCTGAATATAGACTTATAAACCCTACCAAGACAGAATTAGGTAAAATAAGTAAAATAATTCTGCAGGATATATGTAAATCCCTTAGAACTTTCCTTAATATTAACCAATGGCAATCTACTAAGGATTGCATTAAATGGTTTGAAAATTACAACAAAAATAAAAAGTGCTCATTCATTAGGTATGATATTAAGGAATATTATCCGTCTATTTTAGAGAAAACACTAAATGAAGCCCTCAGCTTAGCCAAAGAATACATCCAAATTTCTGATGACAAAATAAACCTAATTAGACATTGTAGAAAAACATTGCTATTCCACGATAATACTTTATGGATAAAAAAAGATAATATTAACGGTTTTGACAACCCTATGGGAGCATATGATGGAGCGGAGGTGTGAGAGATAGTAGGGTGCCTGCTGCTTCATAGGCTTAATGAATATATATATATATATATATATATATATATATATATATATATAGACCGTGTGTAAATGTAAGTGTGGACACTGAAGTCAAGATTCATTCTTATTTGCAATCCTCAGGCCATTTGTGTTGGGTGGTAACTCGACCCAATAAAATATATATGTTTATAAATAATCAAGCTAACACATATATATATATATATATATATATATGTGTGTGTGTGTGTGTTATATATATATATATATATATATATATATATATATATATGTATCTCCAAAGAAAAGTAATACCTAACGTTTAAAATGTATTTTTTAAAATGAGAAATCTGTCGTGAAGTTTTAGTTTAGTTTAATTTCAAGTTAATAGATAAAATTTAATATTTCCAATAAGCAAAATACTTTACTGTATTTAAAACTGATTTTAAATTGATGTAGTTTTTTTATTTTAATCAGTAAAATACTAAGATCAGCCATATTTACAAATCTGTCAACACAAATTAATTCTGTTTATTAGAAAATATTTCAGAATAATAATATACTTTCCTGAAAATTCATTTGAGGGAGATTGCCTGATTTAAACTTTAAAATTAATCAGATTTGAAAAATATTACTTTTTAGTTTAACATAAAAACCTTTTTGAACACGGGCCTGAATTTTTTTAAGCGGTGTTGAAAACTCTCTCGATAGATAGCAATTTTTTCGAATGGGAACATCTACCATAACAATTACTTGACGAATATAACATGAGCTTTATCAAAGCAACTGTAGAAAATTTATTTAGTAACCTATACTTATACACAGAAATAATGTGAAGAATAATAACGTTACTTCTGTGTATAAATACAAGTTACTAAATAAAACTTCTACATTTACTAAAGTTCTTCAAGGACTGAATCGCGTTGGCCCAAAGGGTTTCCTGTTTTTAGTTCTTCCGTTAATATTTTGTTTTTGATATATTTTATTTGTATCTGAATTTTTACATATATATGATAAAAATTTATTTTTAAGATATCCTTTATTTAAGGGTAAAAGTTCTCAAATCAGAGATAGAGCTTATGTAAATATGAATATAAAAGTGGATAGCGTCAACAGAATTTTCAGGCGTGAAGATTGTGTTGAAGCATAAAACAGACAGTCACCATTTGGTGTTGACCTCAGTATCAATACCAAGTCTGTTGACCTATGTGGGTTTTTGTGCGTGCATGAGAACTCTTGAAAAAGAAGAAGCATATGACAGTTCTCGCGTCTTCTCTCTGTTGTACTCCTCTCTATCTCTTTATCTTTCTCTTTATCTCTCTTTTTATCTCTTTCTTTCTCTCTCTCTCTCTCTATACATACATATATATATACATCTATGTTTGTGTGTGTGTGAGAGAGAGAGAGAGAGAGAGAGAGTATAATTGATAAGTAATTTCTGTTTTGGGGAACCAGTTGTGATTTTGAGTGTATAATCCTAAGTATTAATCATACGCAGTAGTTAAAAATAAATATGAAGATTTTATACGACAATGACAACTACATCTAAAATAAAATTGCGCCATATAGACATTTTATCTTTAAAATAGTAAATGAGCAAAAATGTCAATAAAATATAAAATTCATATAAAATCCATTTTATATAAAATTATAAAAATATTCAATATCAGATAAGTACCTAATATATCTGAAAAATGTAAATTTCAAAGTGTTTGCTTCTAAACAGCTGTAGGTTATTCTAAAATGTTCTGTTAACTTGCTTCAGTTGATAACGTCTATCAGTTGACCGCTAACTGTCGCCACAGTAGCCACTATGATACAGAAAACTGAGAAACATTATACAGACCCCAGAGACAATGCCGTTAGGGTTTATCGTAAAACTAAGAGTTATAGAAACAATGATAAAGTGTTATGGCTTCACCCTTGCACTGTTGGTTCGATAGTTCGTAAGTGGAAAGAACATGGCTCTACAGTCAACTGTCTTCGAACTAGTGGCTTTGGAAATATTTGCCGCTGTGCTACAAGAAGAATTGAAAAAATGGTAAATAAACAGGTAAGGATTATTCGCAATGAATTGGCCAAAGACTTCCAATCATCACTGGAAACGGTTACGCATTCATCTGACAGTAATACAGTTCAGTATCATGGCTTTCGATCTTCTACAAATGTAAAATCACAGAGAAATCACAGAGAAATCACAGAGAAATCAGACGGTGACTGAAGTTTACTAAGAAGCATTTATGTCAGCTAAGATTATCTACTGGAATACTATTTTTTGGTCTGCTGAGACGAAAAGATCATTTAGCTTCACTTCACATTGTTGAGTTTAGAAGAAGAAGAAGAAGGAAGAGGATGAGGAGGAGAAGAAGAGGAGGAGGAGCAGAAGAAGAGGAGGAGGAGCAGAAGAAGAAGAAGAAAGAAGAGGAGGAGGAGAAGAAGAAGATGAGGAGGAGGAGAAGAAGAAGAAAGAAGTGGAGGAGGAGGAGCAGAAGAAGAAGAAGAAGAAGGAAGAGGATGAGGAGCAGAAGAAGAAGAAGAAGAAGAAGAAGAAGATGGGGAGTAGTAGGAGGAGGAGAAGAAGAAGAAGAGGAGGAGGAAGAGCAGAAGAAGAAGAAGAAAGAAGAGGGGGAGCAGAAGAAGAAGAAGAGGAGGAGGAGGAGAAGAAGAAGAAGAGGAGGAGGAGGAGCAGAAGAAGAAGAAGAAAGAAGAGGGGGAGCAGAAGAAGAAGAAGAGGAGGAGGAGAAGAAGAAGAAGAAGAAGAAGAAGAAGGAGGAGGAGAAAGAAGAGGAGGAAGAGCAGAAGAAGAAGAAGAGGTGGAGGAGGATGAGGAGCAGAAGAAGAAGAAGAGGAGGAGGAGGAGGAGCAGAAGAAGAAGAAGAAGGAAAAGGATGAGGAGAAGAAGAAGAAGGAGGAGGAGAAAGAAGAGGAGGAGGAGCAGAAGAAGAAGAGGTGGAGGAGGATGAGGAGCAGAAGAAGAAGAAGAAGAGGAGGAGGAGGAGCAGAAGAAGAAGAAGAAGAAGTTGTGTAGCATGGAGGCGATAATGTAATGACGGGGAGTTGTTTATCAACTCATAAAACGTAACGACTTCGTATAAACGAATGAAAAATGAATAGAGATATGTACCGAGCTAAATGGAAGAAGAAGCGCTTTAAGTGAAGTGCATTTTGGTTTTTCAACACAACAACGATGCTAAACATACCGCCAATGGAAACCAAATAGTCGTTCAAATATAAATGGCCGAGTCAGTACTTTGTACAGGATTTATTCAGGGCTGGATATAGATGAAGAGAGACCCTAGGCTATTCTACTTGTGTGGCCCTCTCCAAGTCCCCCATTCTTACGATTAGAGGAAAATAGAAGTGTGTTAATTAAACAATTTGAGTAAAGCCGAGGATGATGACAGGAGTTTAAAATTCCACATTTGACAACTAAAGGACATAAGACTTTATTGTAAAATGCAATATGTGATTGAAAAAATGCATGAATGTTAAAATTTAAAAAATCTATAAAGAAATCAATGCTAGCATCGAATTATCAGCTTACGACAGACTTATTTTGAAATGGAATTTAAGGAAAATTACTGAAGGGTTGTTTAGAGTGTACAATGCGTTAGACAACATGTGTGTGAATAACTTATGATAATGTCAAAAATATTATACACCTTAGCTGACGGTCCCCTAGATTTCTTGCTTCAGCCTGCTAAGCCTATAGGTAAATCCGGCACTGATTGAATATTTCAGGTGGGAACAAAAGATTGAACATACAGAATTAAAATAGAGCAGAAGATTATCGAAGCCTACAGTGAGCGACTGGAGGCTTTTCCATAAAGTATTTGGCTCTATTTGATTCAGCTTTGTGTCGATTACTTACTGATTCAGCTTTTTAAATTATTTCTTTTACTGTTTTATATAAATATAGCTATTGTAGAGATGAAACATTAAATGTGGTTTAATTTTGTGATAAACACTTGCTAAATTTAAATGCAACGTCAATCGCTATCTACTGTCCTCCTGATTATTCTTTCATCTTCCCGCTCATCATTAATGTTTCTATCCCTGATTCTTCCACGTCCTGTAACCCCTTGTGTCTTAGTGGCTTTACTGCCTTGCATGGGTAATACTGATTAAAAAATGTAGTGAATTTGTCATTTATATACACCCACTGGTAACGTTAATACCTTTTACAGTTAGAACTGCCACAATTCTTCTCGGCATGGATTCCATGCTGTTCTGGAAGAACACTTTCAAAATTTGAATCCATGCTTTTTGTTATGACATCTCAAAATGTTTCTAGATTGGTGGGCTGCACATCCAGGATTCGAATTTTCATCGTTCACCACATCCCAGACGTGTTGTACTGGATTGAGATCCGCTGCTCAACCCTCTCTAACACAGAAAACTCATTGCTGTGTACCATGAACCAATCTGTCATTATTTTTTATTTCTCACAAGGTCTTATTGGGAGTCACTACCAGGTTGTGGATGCAGCATAGTCCTAAATTGAGAAACGTGGTCAGCTAAAATGCCAAAGTAAGCTGCGGCATTTGAATGATAACATATTGATACCAAGGGTCACAATCAAATATTCCCATTTACACCATCACTAGCAGAGACCGAACCCTTGATACAAGACAGGATTAATCTATACTTACATGTCTTTTACGCCAAATTCCATCCGAATATCGCAGGAGAAATGGAGACTCATCAGATCAAGCAACGCTTTTCCAAACTATTGTCGAATTTTTGTGATCTTTATCGAATTCTAGCATCAGTTTCTTGCTCTCATCTGACAGGAGTGGCAACCTACCTTGGTCTTCTGCTGCTGTAACCCATCCGCTTCAACGTTCAATGTGATGTACGTTCAGAGATGTTTTTCTGCATACCTCATTTGAAAGTGTGGCTATTTGAAGTACTGTTGCCTTTCTACCAGCTTGAACCAGTCCGGCCATTTTACTCCGAGTTCTGTCCCCAACATTCTCTATCCGTCCACAGGATTTCCACTCAGTGAATTTTTTGTATCTTTTTCTGACCATTGTTCGACCTAAAGCTAGTTCTGCGTGAATCTGAGGTTTTTGAAATACGCGTTCAAAGTTAGTTAAGTTTCTTTCCCATACTAATGCATGAAAGGAAATTCAGCACGCTATCATGACCATGTTTAAAATGCCTGTATACGTCAAATCAATGCCATGTCATTAGTTGACGAGAAGTTTGTATAGAGGAGTACTTAGTACGTAGTGTCCAGTAAATGTATATATTTTTATAGCAATGGTTAAATCATATTTCCAAGAAATTAAAAACATTTATCATAGTCTACCACATGAACGTAGAGTAAACTAGAACATATGTCGATGCTTTAATCAGGTTTCTGTGAATGATAAAGATATTGACAAATCAAATGGTATGTATTATTCAGAGAATTCTTTTAATAGATGTCTACCATTCATGGCATTCATTGAAATCATTCATGTCGTTGTACAGAGATTTCAAAATAAACACTTTTCTTTCTCTGTTTCACAGACGTAAAGATTCTAACTAATCGAAATTCTAAATCAGAAGTATCATTGTGACTATGGAGGTCTTTTATAGAGATTCTACATGCTGAAATCTGATGAGTGAATTGGAATTTAAAGAATGGAAATGCAACAATGGTTGAACAGGTCATTGAAAAAATAGATCATTGTTCATAATTTTTTCACGAGTTTTAATATGAAGACAGGTATATAAAAACATTCCCTTGTCTGCAGTGGTTGTAACTGTATGCAAGAAAATAATAATAATAATAATAATAGTATATATATATATATATATATATATATATATATATATATATACACACACACACATATATATATATATATATATGTGTGTGTGTATATATATATATATATATATATATATATACACATATATATATATATATATATATATGTGTGTATATATATATATATATATATATATATATATATATATATATACACATATATATATATATATATATACACACACACATATATATATATACATATATATATATATATATATATATATATATATATATATATATACTTACCTGAGTCTACACTAGGTTTATTATTATTTTGTCAATATTTCTAAGGATATGGGCGATTTATATAAAACGGAGTAATTTGTGTATATTATATTCGTATTCGGTGTAAAGTGTCCCTTCAGGACGTAGGCGATCATGGCTCTCCACAATTTCCTTTCTTTTTTAGCCTTTAATAAAATTTGTGTTTTTGTTATATCTCCTAATGTATGTTCCACGATCCATTTTGTTATGCATTGTTTTCCTCTGCTCCGCTTGCTTTCAATCTGTCCTGTGAGCATCAAATTTTCCAAACCCTCTTTCCTTATTATTTGCCTTAGAAATATTGACTATCTCTTCTTAATGTTAATTTTCTCTAAAACTCTCTCGTTATTCACAGGTTCAGTCCATCATATCCTTAGTATCCTTCTATAGAACTACATGTCTGTTGCTTCAAGTCTCTCCATCTGTGAGGAAATTGTCCAGCATTCACTACAGTATAACAGGATTGATATTATGTAATAGTTCAATAATATTTTCGTTATTTGTAACGATTTTTACTATTTCTTAGTACTCTGCTAAGTTTTTTTTTGGGGGGCATCTTTGGCTGTCCCAATGCCCCTTCTGATTTCAGTGTCGCATTTTCTGTTTTTTAAGATTTCATTTATTGCCTCCCTTATTCTCCAATATCCCAACGCATTTATCTTACACACAGTTTTGACTTTCATTCCAGCCTAAACACACGTCAACAAAATGCGTGGTATAAAAGCTTTTCCACTTTGTCTCATTATCTCCACTGTATTCAGGGTGCAATGGATAATTACGCAAAAATGAAAATAACACTAACATCTCATTTTAACAGATATATTTACCAAAATTAGACAAAAATATCTTGAAATACTAATTTATTCAATGAAATCGCCATTGGCTTCAACCACAGCCTCCAAACGACTTTAGAGTCTCCTGTAACTCTTCTGGACAGTCTCCTTGTTTAAGTTGGTGAATGCTACCACAATGCTTGCCTTCAGTTCATCTTTGGTGTTACAAGGAATTTTGTTGCTCTCTCGCTGAACTGCACCAAACACATTATAATCAAGGGGGTTGCAATCTGTGGAGTTAGGTGGCCAGATGTAAGGGATGATGTGGTCGCAGAAATTGTCTGACAGCCATGACTGGGTTCTCCTGCTTGTGTGACATGGTGCAAAGTCCTGTTTCCAGATATAGGGTCTTCTAGCAGCTACCCTATTGACCCAGGGCACCATTATCTCCTCAAATCACTTGATGTAGGCCTCCGTGTTGAGTCTGAAGCCCTCACCAACAAATTCAAAGAGTGAATTTTCCGAGTTGCCGTACTTTCGTAATTACCATTAGACTCATAAAATTCTTTGCGGATCCTTTGTACTGTCCTCAGATTGACACCCAAACACACTGAAAAGTTCGTATTCGAGCTTTCGGCGTGAATGCAAAGTAGTACAGCATGCCGTTTCTAAATTTCTGGCGGTGTGAATTGCGTCATGATGCTTTTTTTTTTCTCACAGACGATTCCCAACTGACCCTACTCTACTGTGCAATCGACAAAATCAAAAACAAACAACGCGCATGCGTGAAATTAAAAATATAAAATGGCGACATCGCACCCATTATACCCTGTATATGTGTAAACATTAGTGATCATATTACTATCTATATGTATATAGATTATCTCTGTATATATGTACCAGGTGCTGTAAACTTGGCTGTGTGGGTAGGGTAAGGTGGAATTATTGATTGGAGTGTTTTGTTCGAATTCCCGTTGAGTTCTTTGTATTCACTTACACACAAATAACTTTGGGGAAGGTAAGAAACCACCAGCTATGGGTTAATTAGTAAGGCTTGTATCAATAAAACCATTATTATCTCAAATAAACATT
Organism: Acanthosepion lycidas; assembly: GCA_963932145.1. Taxonomy (NCBI): domain Eukaryota; kingdom Metazoa; phylum Mollusca; class Cephalopoda; order Sepiida; family Sepiidae; genus Acanthosepion; species Acanthosepion lycidas. The sequence continues at coordinate 66,114,942 of OZ010596.1, read as the reverse complement.
CTTACAATCTAAAAATAATTTTCTGGCTTTAAATAGCTTGCAAAATGTTGATAAATCATAAAAAAGGAATCAGTGTATATGTATATGTAGTTATGCAACAGTACTTTATTATTATGATACTGTAGACTAAGATTTCTCAATATGGGCCATATGGCCCCCTTAGGGGCCATGAGATATTTTCAAGGCAAGTTTGAAAAAATGGAGGGCAATGAAAGGACCCACAAAATAAATATATGGAGTATTTTGTATTTAATAATTATTATTTAAAATAAAATATTAAATTTATTATTAAGTCAAATATTATTAGGTTGGTGCAAAAATAATGACGTAATAATGTCGTTTTTTGACGTATTTTTTAGCGTCAAAAAAACGACATTATTATGTCATTATTTTTGCACTAACCTAATAAATTATAAATTATAATTTATCATGAGTAGGCGAAAAAAGCATGGATCTCTTTTTTATTTTCTAAATACTTATATACTTACATGGAGTGGAGTAATGGATAGCAGCTCAGATTGAGGAATTGGAGAGCTGAGTTCAAAATCCTTTTGAATCTATTACATTCACTTTCATTCTAATACCCTTGGGAAAGGTATGAATGCTCTTCTTCTCCCCCCAGCTATGGGTAAATAGCAGGACAAACTGGGTTCTATAGCCTTGGATGACAACTGGTCTCCTGCAGAAAGAAATGGCAACCTACTGCAGGAAAAAATCTGCCTCGTCAGTCATGTGTTGAAAGATACATGATCGCCTAAGCATGTATCATGAATGGTACGTAATTGATTGATATACTTACGAAATAATTATATCTATGCACATATCTATGTGTAGTTAGCTACTTATAATAGTAAGTCACTGTTTATTCTCTCATTTCACCAATTAGTTTGATCCTCTTTAATTGCACCAGTATCATGGCCTTGTACCATGCTATGCTAAAAATATATACGTATTTACCATTAACTTCTCATGGTAGTTAAGAGACATATCTCTTAAGTCATATCCAGTGTAGTAAATTCTGTTTTCACTTGGTGGCCAACTCCAGTGGCCTTATGTCAGAAAGTAAGCTTTGTCAATATCTGATTGTGTGTGGGTGTGAGTATAACTTCCGGTGTTCTTAAAGAATCAGTAACGTAACAATTCTTCATTTTCTTTTTAAAAAAATAATCTGAAAAGATATCTAATCCATTTTATTTTTTCGACATTTTTCAATGATTCTTAAACTAATCAGCCTAACATTTGAAGCAATCAAAGCAGAAACTTTTCTTTTTCTTTTTTTACCAAGAGGAAAATAATTTCCGGGAAATAAATAAAACAGATTCGAGACACAAATTCCTGTCAGCTTCTTGCTCTTTTTAGAAGAGAAGAAGAAAAATATACGAATCTAAGCAAAATCAAAAGAAAAAAAAATTGGAGGGGGGTATTTTTGTCTGACATAAAGGTTTCTTAATCAGCAGTTTGAGGTGAAAAAATACTTTTCCAAGAGCTTAAACACTGATAGACAACAATAAACAATATTTGTTATATTTTAGTTCCCACAAAAGCAAGTTAAACATTTTTCTGTTTATCTATCTAGATTCTTACTATTCTCTCTCAGTCTATCTGTCTCTCTTTATCAACATAGATATATTTATAGTGAATGTCTTTTTCTAAAGATCAGCCTTGAAGAGAAAGAATGTTTTGTGTTTGCTGAAATAGAAAAAAGATTTTGCTTTGTCAAAATAAAAAATAAAAAAACAATATGTTGTTAAATGCATGTCTAGTGTGCAGATTGAGAATTATTTTGTTGGTAAATAAGGAAACATTAATTAATGGAAACAAAAAAAACAAAAATTGGTAAAGCAAGAAAAGAATAAAAAATTGAAACCATTTCTCTTGTCGTTTTTTTTGCCTATTTTATTGCCATTTTTTTCTTATTTGTCAGTTTCCTTGCTTCAAGATTCCTCCTTTCATTCCTTTTATTTTTCTTTTTTGAATTTTTTCTTCTAGATTTTCACATTTTCATTCTATTTGTACACTTTATTCTTTTTTTTCTACTTTTTATAATCATTGTTCTTTTCTGTTGCTATTCTAGGGACCACTTACATGTGTTAAACAAATAAATTGATGATCAAAAAATAAAATATTTGATCCCTACGTATTTAGACATCCGCTAAAGGAAGTGACTTGACCAATGGCTAGATCTGTTTTGTACTGTTAAATTTGAATTGAGTGAGAATGTTTTTGCACAGTTATTCTCAACATCAGTGTAAATAGAAATAAATTATTTATAACCTATACAAATAGTCACATACAGGACAGAACATACAATGTGCTTCACCTATGCAACAAACAAAGTAAACTTTACCATATCTCGACACAATGTTAATACACATGATGAAAATTCCATTGACAGAGTGAGTAAGCAACAAGAAAGTCTTAAAAAAAATGCCAATAGAAAGAAATCTTCTACTGAGAATCAGGAAAAGATGGCTGAAATTCTTTAGAGATATAATGAGGAAAGAGGACTTGAAAACTGCTTAGTTCATATTGAGAGCAAGAGAGATAGGGGAAGTTACTTACTTGACAAGCTTGTATGATTGGATAGTGAAGCATGGGAGAAGGGCAATGATCTTAGCAAAAGGGAGAAAATCTGCTAAGAGTCAAATAAGATAGAAAGTTGTGGAGAGCCATGATCACCTATTTCCTGAAATGATGTAGTACATAAAAGAAGAAGGATATACAACTAAAAGTATATAGAAAGTCAACAAATAATAATGATTTTATACACTTTTACTCCCATCACTTTTACTCCTAGTGTAGGCTGCACATGATGTAAATACTGGAGACACATAGAAAGCAAAGGGCTTTTACAGACATTACAGACAGTATAGAGGGCTTGAAAAATTTAACACTCACAGGACAGGTTGAAGAGAAAAGCAGCAAATAACCTCACTAAGGAGCTTGTGTAAATGGTTGGCAGAAGAGGGATTAGGAAAGACAGTACAATTTGGGGAGTTAGATGCCCAGATATAAGGGGGTGATGTTGTCACAGAAATTGTCTGACAGTCATGACGGGGTTCTCCTGCTTGTGTGGTATGATGCAGAGTCCTGTTGCTAGACATAGGGTCTTCCAGCAGCCAACCTCTTGATCCTGAGCAGCACTACCATCTCAAGGCCCTTGATGTAGGCCTCTGTGTTTATACTCAGGGTTTATGGAAAGATGAATGGAGGCATAATGTCGCTATCCCTAATGATCACTCTAAACACTTTCATAATCACCATTAGACTCATCCAACTCTTTCCAAATCCTCTGCACTGTCCTCAGATTGACACCCAAACACTTTGAAATGTTCATATTGGAGTTTCTGGCATGAATGGGTAACAGTAATACATGGTATTTCCAAATTTCTGGCAGAGTGAACTGTGTTGTAGTGCTTTATTTTCTCACGGATGGTGCACAACTGACTCTACTATACTGTGCAGTTGACAAAAACAAACCATGTGCATGAGCAAAATTAAAAATATAAAACAGCAACAATTTACACAATGCACCCTATATATATATATATATATATATAATAAAAAGGCTTAAACACTAATATTCCATGGTCATAATTTATTCCATTGGAATCGTAAATACGATCCAATTCATCAGACCTACAAATTCAAAAAGAAAACAGAAAAAAACCTACTCCGGAAATAAAAATAGAATTTAGAGAGAGTGTAATTATGAGAATGTGGGACGAATGTTAGTTTATAAGAGAGGGGTTTAACAGAGAGAGTTTTATTTAAAATTAGGTGTGAGTGGAAGGGGGAAAAAGACTGTTGTCGGATGTCTAAAACATTATAAGGATATACTCTGTCCTGCACATTGAGTTCTACCTGGATTTTATCCTCTCGGAAAATTTTTTATTCTAAAATATACATGTGTATATATGCACCTGTGGATTTTGCATATATATGTATATTTACCACTAATATTATCTATATATATATATATACATATATATATATATATATAAGTTTAATTAAAAATGACTGACAAAGTACTGAAGTTAAGATTTTTATTTAATTTTTCTTGTATTATAATTTTATTCTCTGTACATAAATTATGTAGAAATTGTCCAAATGTTCTGTAATTCCAAAGGCTTTCATTGATACTTTTAGCCATTGTCATGGTTGATTTTATTTTTACTTTTAACTAAATGTATGGATTGTTCTATATATGTATCCAGAGAGTTAACTTTAGTATCTTGTCAGTCATTTTTAATAAAACTTGTATAAAAGAGGGATTTCTGCTAAAATATTTAATACATACATACATATATATATATATATATATATATATATATATATATATATATATATATATATATATATATATATTAGTATTTTATTGTCTGATGTCACCACAACTGTATCCACACTTTTCCGGTATCTGTTTTTTTAATTTTAGTCAACAAGTTGGTAGTGATTTATTGATCTGATAATAACTCATATTTATCTGTATCTCACTCATTTAAACTGCTATTTAACTTCTCTCTTTAAAACTTCTCTCTTTTAAATTTTATTTCCAACCTTCACTTTAAGGCCTTTCCAAGTTCTTCTTTCGTCCTTTACGTCCTTTACACCTCTCTCTAGAGATTTCATACATTTCCTTCTCACCGTTGTTTCTCACTCCCACACATACACTCTCACTGAAATTTTGTTTTTTATATCCAGAGTTATATTTTCTGTTTTCTTTTTGAATTTGTAGCTCTGATGAAATGGATTGTGATTATGAGTCAAATGTATTAAATTATAATCATGGAATATTAATTAGTGTTTCAGCCAGGTATATTATATTTTTGCTCTGTCTTGTACATACAGCTCTACCTGGATTTGATCATCTTAGATATATATATTGACCACTAATATTATCTCTCTCTCTCTCTCTCTCTCTCTATATATATATATATATATATATATATATATATTTCATTGAAAAATATAGACATATTGGGTTTATTTATTTTTATACTGATATTTTCCAGGTTTCTAATCAGTTTCTTGATGTTAAGATGAAATTCATCAAGGGAGGCACCATGTTTTTTAACCCAAGTACTTTCAACTTCAGGGGTAAATTACAAAGGCAAACTTGTTGCTGAGATAAAATCTGCATTCCATTATAATAGTGATTTTCAAAACAATAAGTTTATCTTCCTGACCCATGGTGAGATTGAAACCTGGATCTCATGGTTGAAAAGTGAACATTCTAACCACTGGTACACATACTAACATGATAGTTACACAAAATATTACTAATGATAATAAATTATCTCTTACAGGGAGTCCTGCACTTGAGGCATTGCATATAGTAAAGCAGAGCAAAAACACACACAAACTATTATGTATGTATGTATGTATGCATGTATGTATGTGTGTGTGTATGTATGTGTGTGTGTGTGTGTGAAGATAGTATCAATATCTCCTTGACTTTGAAGACTTGCTTTGGTCATTATCTCTAAGATGGAAATGATATCCAAGTTCTGGAATTACAACCATTAAAAGCAAGAATCCTGGGACATGCTTGGTTGAATGATGATGTCAGGCAGAGTGAGAAGCTGGATTGGGAAGGATGAAGTAACAATGGCCACAAGAGGAAGTTGAGAAAAGAAAATGTGTAAAGGACAAAATCAAGTAATGAGGAGGTGGAAGGAAAGATAAAAGCAGCAAAAAAAAAAAAAGGAAAAAAAAGAAAAAAGTCCCAAATACAAGATGGAATCTCTACTGATCAGAAGAAAATGCTCACTCTTTGACATAGTTAACCTCACTCCTGCTTCCTTAAGTCAAAAAGAAAAAAAGCATATCTTGGAGATAGAAGTCCTTATATTTGTTGTCAGTACAGAAATCTGAGAGGGTCGTTGAATGAGGAGGTAAGTCAGGGTGTTTAAAGGGAATCAGGGTAGGATATCCTGTGAAGAAAGAAGGGCTTTCAAAATGACGGGGGTGGGGATGATGGGTTAAGGCTATGAAGTGTTTTAGTGGATAGAGATGCTGGCACCAGATGTGTTATATCATAAGAAGTGAAGTTCGGTTCTTTCTTGTTGGAGAACACTTTCACACTTTAAAATTAATGGGCACTTCATATGTCATTGCCCGATGAAAAAAGAAAAAATATATATTTATATAAAAATTGCTGGAAAAAACAAAATAATAAAACAATTTTGTTTATTATATACTTTTCTATTTAATTAAAGAAATAAATTATTTTTAATTTGACTAGATAGCATTTGCACACACATTATATATATATATATATATATATATATATATATATATATATATATATATATATATATATATATGTGAAAATATTGTAGAAAATAGGAAAGAAACTGGTTTGGTAAATAATCCAAAGTTCCTTAGTATTTTTGTAATTATTTTTAAAAAATAGTGCTCGATATGAAAGTAGAGCATAAATATAATTATTTATTTAAAAATATGATTCCAACACGCTACATAAGAGGTCTCATGTTTCAAAACAAGAGCCGAAAACTTCAAAATAATATTTGAATTAACTTGAGTTAAAGTAGGCTCTGTTCCATCTTCAAGCGAAATTTTTTGGGACATATATATATATATATATATGTATATATACGTATATATATGTATGTATGTATGACAAGGTGAAAAAAGGTTTTTGTGTGATGTGTTTTGATTTATATTGATTTGACACAGACTGACAAATGAGAAACGCTGTTAATTTTAAATTTAAAGATTATTTTTTATGTGTCTTGGGCATATGATTTAACAAATTTAATTAAATTCTTTTTCTTTTTGTTTTCATCGAGTTTGTTATTAAATATCCCACATTATGATAATAGAAGTTTTGCCAAAAATGGTGTAACCTTCTTTGAAACTGGACGCAAATTTACTGCATATGATCAAAGTAATTATATGATTAAAGCAATTTCTATACATTTTCGTCTGAAAATGTATAGAAAGTATAGAGTAAATTGTTTTGTCTTTTAATTAAAGTAGGATGTTTTATATCAAAATCATGATTAGTCTCATTATGATTAGCAACTAATGTATTTGATGTATTATTTTGTAAAATATCCCTTTGGTGTTCATATAATCTTTCATTTAAAAAAAATCATATATACATATATATATGTGTGTGTGTTTTTGTGTTCAAGTGTGTATATATATATATATATATATATATATATATATATATATATATATATATATATATATATATATATATATATATAAGTGGACATTGAAGTCAACATCCAAAGGCAATAGTCTGTTTGTTGCTTAAACGTAATCATTTCAGCCTGACGATTATGTTTGTACATCAAACTGTCTGTTGCCTCTGGGTGTTTGACTTCAGTGTCACTTGTTATATTTACATATGCTCTATCCCTTTGACATTAAGTACTTTAATCTTAAAAATAACTTACAATTATATTTTATCATATATTTATATATATATATATATATATATATATATATATATATATACTTTATAGTGAAAAGAAAGAACAGTAAGAGATATAATCTGGTGTTCTTATTGATATTTTTTTTTACAAAAGAATACTCAATGTAATATTATAATTTAATGATTTAAAAATATGGTTCCATCATTATATCGGAAAGGGTTAATCAACAAATTAAAGAAAAATAGGGCTGAAGGTTTGGGTTAATACTAAAGACATGACAAACTGGTTTGCTGATATTAAAGATAAAACAAACTGAACACTAATGCAATTTGATATTGAAAATTATTATCAAAAAACGGTTCATGAATGCATTGGACTTTGCTACCCAGTACACGGACAAAACAGAAGAAAAAAAGGAGCCTTATTATAAATGCAAAATAATTGGTACTGATACATAAAGGTGAGTAATGGATAAAAAATTCTTACAACCACTTTGACATTACAATGGGATCACTAGACTCAGCTGAGTCTTCTGATCTTATAGGTCTTTTTATATTATACAATCTTACAGCGTGCTGTGAAATTAATATAACTGACATTGGTTAATACAGAAATAATGGACTAATGGTTATAAAGAACTCTACTAACTGTAAAATCAATAAAATTAGAAAGATATTACATAAAGAATTTAAATGTCTTAACTTAAAAATTACAGTAAGCACTAAATTAAAAAAAGTTAACTTACTTGATATAACATTAGATTTAATAAAAATATATACGTACCTTATAAAAAACCCAATACTAATCCTTTGTATATACAGCCCAAATCTAATCATCCACCATCTATAATTAAGTATATACCTTAATCTATCAAAAAAAGAAATAAGTACAAATTCAGCAAATGAGAAGATTTTCTATGAATATATTAATTTCTATAATAAACCTCTTAAAGATAGTAGCTACAAAAGCCCAAAACTAACTTACATAAAAAATGAAAATGGAACGCATATAAAAAACAGAAGCAGAAAAATAATTTGGTATACACTCCCATACAACCAAATGGTAAAGAATGAATTAGGACAAAAATTCCTTGCATTAATCATTAAACATTTTCCTAAAGATAGTAGACTCAGTACTATTTTCAATAAAAATACACTAAAATTAAGTTACAGCTGTACTGAAAACTTAAAGAAAATTATTAAGAAACATAATGCTAATATCTTGAATAAGCACTTAAACCAAAACCAAAGAAATTTAGACAGTATAAAAATAAAAAGAGATGAAGATAAACAAAAATTATGTAACTGCAGAAATCCTCGTAACTGCCCTCTACAAAATAAATGTTGCACAGAATCATTAGTATATCACTGCAATATCTCATCTAATGAGGATCCCGACAACATAAAAATCTATATAGGTTGCACAAGACATGAGTTCAAGAACAGATTCAATCAACATCAAAGTTCATTTAGGATAAATAAATACTGAGATCAGACATCTCTATCGAAATATTTCAGTCACTTAAAAGAAACCAATAAAACACCTACAGTAAAATGGAAATTAATAAGAAAAGCTAGAATATGTAGGTCATTAAATGACCCATGTCCTTTGTGCATACATGAAAAACTATATATTACTAAATTTATAAAAAATAAAAATTTACTGAATCAAAGAAATGTAATTGCTATTATTTGCCAACATTGTCAAAAATTTTCCTTAAATAATATTTAAAAATAAAATAAATTAAAAAAAACCAAGCTGATAATATACATACTTATATTTGATATGTAACAATAATTTTTAAATAATTTAAGTAATTCTATTACATTTATTTGTTTTAAAAAGAAATATAGTCTATTAGTAATTAATGTAAAAATAATATTTTAAAATTATAGTTCAATACAACATATTCTCGTTTTCTAATCCAAACACGCCTTTTAGAAAGAATCTTTATGTATATAAGTACTAATTTAACAGGAAAAAATGGCAAAAAGCTTTTTGTCATTGATAAAAAACAGATGATATGCATTGAACGGATATCATAATTTGTTGAAAAAGGCACCCCTACCCTACCTAGACATAACCTCTTTTCGAACGTGACTCATAATTGATACAATAATAGTTAATAAAAAAGAACACGCTACCACCCCTGTCTAAATGATTGAATTTCCCTGTATATTTGGAAACAAAAATTATGAATGTTAAAACTCAATAAATTTCAAAATAAGTTATTCCAAAAATTCGCTTGACGATGAAACAGAATTAATGCTTTTAATTTAATTATATAAATTAATTTAAAGTTTTTAGTTTCTGTTTTGAAACATGGCGATTTCTGTGTAGCGATGAAACCATATTTTTAAATCAGTTAATTTATATATATATATATATGCTGTATTTGCCAGTCTATTTGACATGGATTTTTTCCAAATAATTACCATGTGCCAATACAGCAGTATTATATATGAACAGGTCATGAAGACCACAAAAAATGTGGGATTCACCAGGAATCAGTGCACACATAGAGCTTAATTCTGAAGCATAGATTCCTGGAAGGGAACAAACATGATATCAATGAAAATATCTTGGAAAAATTTACCCCCAACAAAGTAATTAAGAAATTAATGGAAGTGCACAATATTTTGCTGCTTGTTTTGTAAAAATACCAGATTTTACAGAAATATTTGCCTTGACTGGTATATTGTTGTTTATTTTGTGTGTTTTTGTTGAATATACAGGTATTGTTTCCGCATGTAATCAATGGGACCCCTATTTCTGTTTTTTAGTTATTCCTTTATGTACCAATGTTCACTGATAACAGTAGATTTCTTTGTAACTATTATGAATTTACTTTATGTGCAGAGGTTGCTCCCTGAAAAACAACAAAAACAATTTTCAATAAATGCATGATGATATGTACTAAAATTCTTCTTTTCCAAAAATTTCCTGCTAAGTAACAGTAGTTAAATTTTTATGCTAATATTGTAAGTGTTTCTTCAGGGTTAGTGAGAATGTTACATAAGGTTTATAATTTTTATTTTTTGGATTTTTTTCTCCTACATATTCTATGCCAAAATCTTGGTGCATCCAATAAAAACAACTAGATATTATCCAGGGACTACGATCTAAACCGTAATTCTGAGTTTCTGGAACTCACAATCTTCCGACAAGATCTTAATTGTCTGAAGATCACAAGTAGCATGAAATTCAGAATAATGAATTCAAATTTGAATATATTTCTGATTTCTGTCTATATTTCTGAGATGAGATATTTTAAATATTTACATTGTTTTGACAATCTTATTATTATTATTATTATTATTATTATTATTATTATTATTATTATTATTGCCATCTTTATTGTAATATCCACAATGTTTCAGCCTACTTCAGGTGATAGGCATAGGAGGAATTTCAACCCTTTATTTATTCTACAGCGGTAGATTGTTCCATGTTCCATGCCTTTTCTGGATCTCTCAGTTTCCATTAATTCCCTTTGGCAACTCAACTCTCCAGGCACTAAATTCACAACTCTTTTGGTCAAGTGACTGGAGTACTTCAACCAAAGCTTTTATCCATTGGGCCATGGATGAAATAAAAGGTTTTGCTTGAAATTCCAACGTATATCACTTGAAGAAGGCCAGAGTGTACAACTTCTAAAACCAAATGATCAAACACCCGTTCATTTTTTAAACTGGTTTCTTAGTCAGTTCAATAACATTTTGGCAGCCCCTTATATTAATATGAGTGAAAGTGCTTAAATCTTAACATTTACTTTTAACAAGTCCCTGTATAAGTTCCCACCTGAAATAAAGTGACTAATTCAACAGCAGACAATAATTACCAAAAGTCTCAATAAAGATTCTCTGTCTGTCTATATTTCTGATATGAGGTATTGTAACTATTTACACTATTTGCATTATTTGGACTGTTGTCCTCATCTTTATTGTCATATTCACAACTTTTCAGCCATTATGCACTCCAGCTTTCTTTAAGTTTTATATGTTAGAATTTTGAACCACACCCTTTATTTAGCCCACTGGAGGAAATTGTTCTGGTTCCACATGCCATGCCTTTTCTGAATGTTTTAGTTTCAGTTATTTCCCTTTAGTAACTCTACTCTTGATGTTTTCATTCACCTCTGCCAGGAACAGGTATTGAACACAATAACTCTTTGGGTTAAATCACTTTTGGATTATTTCAACCAACTCTTTTATCCACTTTCTGACCTTGTGTCCTTGGGGAACATCAGTGAGTGAATTTCTGGGAGTTGTAAACTTAATGCCTCAGTTTATTTTTTTTACCAGAGCTCATATCACAAATTTTGTTATTGTTGTTTTTTCTCTAGTACTCTGTATTACAAGATCCCATATTGTATTCATGTCTATACTTGACTGGCTTAGAAGATTATTATGACTTAGCATATGTGTCGATTCCTTAAATTTTTGTCTTTTTGCAGTGATGTTCTCCGTCTATTATTTAAACCTAACCTCAAAGGTGGACAAAAAGAACTTGGAGAAATGAATTACTCAACTGAAACTGAGATATCCAGAAAAGGAACTAAAACAATCTACTCTCATGGACTAAACTCAGGCTTGAAATTCTAACATATATAACCTGAAGAATGCCAGAGTATACAATGGCTGAAACATCAGGGATATGACAATAAAGATGAGCATAACAGTCTCAGCAATTTAAATTGTGTAAAACTTTCAGGTTGCTGCCATTGTTACATCTCTTCTTATTTCAGTTTCGTGATTCCACAGACATTGAGTATTGTATAATTTTCTTTAGATATGTGTTTCCTTCTAGTTCCTGCAAATTCAAAGGACTTCAATCCCTGACTTTGTTCTTCAAATACGCCCATAAATCTTCAATCAGGTAAGGGGCATGCCAATACCTTAATTTTGCTGTCATCTAAGTATTTTGTAAGTTATTCAAGTTATTGTCATATTGGAATGTCCCCAAAGACAGCTTTTGTGCACTTTGTTTTATATTAGTTTCAAGAATAGCCAAATACTGTTCTTTATCCATGATACCCTTCTCTCTCACTAGTTCTCCTGGTTCAGAAGCAGTAAAACATCCCAGATCAGGGTACTTTGGTTTGTGAACTTCATTCACTTTCCTCCATTATATAATGGGAGTTCATGTGACTAAATAATTCTATCTTGGTTTCATCTGGCCATAAATTTCCATTATTTACTCCCATGTTCTAGATGGCTTCTAGCATAAGCTAATCTGCATTTTAGCCTTAGGTAAGGAAATTTCCTTGGGTATCAAGTGCAAAGTCGTGCTCAATGAAAACATCTGGTGATGGTCTTTGTCAATATATTCAATCCTGATGTCTTTACATCATTGGTAATCTTCTTTGTCATTAAGTGAAGATTCTTTGAAACATCTCTAATGATTCTCTCAGAAATTAACCATTTTCTGACAGTCCTTAATTTATTCTCAACACACTGAGTTATCATGGTACTTCACACTCACATATTGTTTTCTTCATTACCTTTTAGAATGTTATAGAATTAAGTCAATACTATTTTATTTTCAAAGGGTTTCTGTATTAAATGTTAAATTAAGAAAAAACATTACACATTTCTTAGAGCCATATTATTTCATAATTTCCGTATGTATTGGGTGGAGGCAATAATTTTAGACTGAACCAATTTTTAGAAAAATCTAAACTATGAATATATTCAATTAAAACTTTTAAAAATTTCCCAAATTATTCAAAACTAAACACAGAATCAACTATTTATGTTAAAATCATTAAATACTTGCAAATATTCATGTTTCCTTAGCAAATATGCCAATATTCAGTGGGAATGAATTATTCTGTCCCCAACTGCATATGTATGTAAACAAATAATGGCATCACAAATTTCCAGGAACCAGTTCTATGAAGGCAGGTAATCATTAGGAAACTATTCTGAAAATTTTCTTTTCAATCTGAGAATGGAAGCAAATCACTTTATTCTATCAAAAAGAATTAAACCATTTTGATAAGTTGATAGAAAACATTTATTTATTAAGATATTTCCAGATTAAAATTCTACTCTCATCATATTTCTTTTCAGAAGTATGATGCTTTTTGAGTCTAGTGTTATCAGCTGTGTTATGGTTTCTTAGCCACATTCAAACTGAATTGCTTTTGTCCCAAAGATGGAAGACCTATCAAATTTATGACTAGAAGATTTGCCACCTTTTTAACTTCTAGACAATTTCTTTTGAAAGAAAGAAAGAAAGAAAGAAAGATGTGGTCACTGAACAGCCAGCATGTTCAAAGGTTCATTAAAGGGGGGGGGGGTGATGTTAAACACTTTTCGGTGAATTTTATCCTGTCTGACATTTCATTTGTTTGGCTTAACCTTTTCTGTCAACTCTCTCTATTTATCTCTCTCTCTTTCTCTCTCTATCTATCTCTCTCTCTTTCTCTCTCTATCTATCTCTCTCTCTCTCTTTCTCTTGCCTATTTTTTCTACAGTTATCTGTGTCTTTCTTTTACTTTTTTTTTTTCTTCCCCACTGATTGTTGTTTATTGTTGCGGTAGGAACGTGTGTCTATTAGTGTTTCACTAGCCATGCACACAAGTGAAGCAGAACTAACATTTTACCAAGATCGTTCGGTTTGCAAGTTTATAAGCAGTAAATTCAACCTTGCCAACTGAACGATCCTTTGTGGCCGAGCGGTCAAGGCACGTCAGCATAAATGACGGTTCCGTATAGGATGCAGGTTCGAATCCTGTCAAAGGACGAATATTTTCTATGAAAATTTCTCGGACATTCAGGCCGGTAAATGTTATTTAATACTGTTTATTATAAACAGAGCATTTACTTAAATACTTGTATCTATAAAAAGAACGTTAAACATAAAAAATGTCTTTAATAAATAAATTGTCGGACTTTGTCCACTTCTTAATGTATATATATATATATATATATATATATATATATATATATATATATATATATATATATATATATACATATATCAGACAAAGTTCTTTACCAAATACAAACTATATTACTTGAAATTTCAAACAGCAACAACAATAAAAACGGGTAACATAAGAAACATGGTGGATAAATCATGATATAATCAAGGTATTGACTTTCCTCCACAATCTTAAAACAAAAGGTTTTTGAGAAAATTTCCATCAATCCTAGAAAGACTATAACAGTTTTTTACAGATATTGAATTTTTTTCAGGTTATTTAATGCCAGAAAATTTGGGAGATAATAATGATTTACTAATACAAATCTTACTAATTAACCCATAGCTGGGGAAGAAGAGCTGGATTCTTACCTTTCGAAAGGGTAAGTGAATATAACAAACTCACATGGAATTGGAACACTGCTCTCTAATCTCCAATTCTGAGCAGTTATCCATTACCTGATCCTCACATCCAAGCTTACAGCATCTTGTATTCCCAAGCAGTCACCCATCTAGGTACTGTCCAGGTTTGGTTTTGCTTAACCAGTGATTGTATGTGAACCAGTGTTTCAACATGATATGGCTGTAAGCCTCCTGTTTTAAGAGAAAGATTTTATAAATTTCCACTGACATTTTAATGCTGTTTGGTCAATGAATGCTGAATATTTCCTGTATGAAAACAGCTAATGACCATATATGATATCTACTTGATGTCTACTTGTATGTTTTCCTCTTCTTTTAGATGCAATGTCTGTTCAGAATGTAGGTGATTATGACTCTCCACAACTTCCTGCCTTTTGTTGATCTAAGTAACTTTTACTCCTTTACCATTTCTCTGCATTTTTACAGTACTTGTCATTTCTTTCAGCGTCACTTCCTTTCAGCAAGTCCTGTGAGTGTTATTTTCTTCAAAACTTCCACATCTCCATCACTTCAAGTCTCTTCATCATCTGCGAAGAAACTGTCCAGTATTCTTAAAAGCAAGGATGGATTTAGATGAAGAGAAGCCCTAGGCTATTCTACTTGTTAGGCACCTTCAAATCCACCATTCTCACAAGTAGAGGAAAATGTAAAAGTGTAAAATTAAACAATTTGTGTAAAGCCGAGGATGATGACGGGTGTTAAAATGACATAGTTGACAATTACTCCTCTAAAGGACATAAGATGTTTTAGCTAAATGCAGTATGTGATTAAAATAATGCATGAATGTTAAAATTAAAAGAAAATCTCTAAATAAATCAATGCTAGCATTAAATTATTGGCTTAAGACGGTATTATTCTGAAATCTAATATAAGGAAAATTAAAGGAAGAGTTGTTTAGAGTCTACAATGCATTATGCCAACATGTGTAAGAAATGCTTATGATAGTGCCAAAAATATTATACACCATGGCTGGAGGCCCCCTAGATTTTGAGGCTTCAGTCTGCTAAGTCCATATGCAAATCCTGTGCTGCATATAAGAGATTTGATACTACATAGCAGTTCAGCACTTTTTTCTGTTTCTAAAAACATTTTCCCATCTCTTCATATTTTGCTTAGTTTCTGAAAGGCATCTTTTCCTGCATAAGTTAAATCCACCAAGAAAACACATCCTTGTCAATTTTTGAAAAATTTATTTTATTTACTGAACTCTTCATGCAGGCTGTTGATTCCCAGTAAAGATTATTGATTACTTAATTATATTTTTTATTGTCTGAAAGCGTTTTTTGCCTACTATCTGCATGGCTGATGCTAATTTCTAGAAGATAAACTCATTTCTCTTTCTTAGGCTAATGTTTTCTGCTAACATGAAGTGGAATGATTATATTGAAACAATTGCTTGGTCTGCTGCCAGGAAAGTTGGCTGATGTGCTAGACAATTTTTTTCTCGACAGAATTTATCTTACACATTTATAAATCTACCATTCATCCAGGCATGAAATATTACTGCCACATCTGTTCTGGTGCTTCTGCCATATATTTAGAGATTCTTGATAAAATACAATGAAGAATCTGCAATATTATTAGTTTTGACATGTCATCTTGGCTTCAGTCAATTTTCTGCCAACATAATATAGCTTCCCTGTGCTGTTTCTATAAATACTTTCATGGCAATTGTTCTGATGAGATTTCTTCTTTCTTAGACATTATGAATTTCATTGCAGTACTAGATTGGCAGTTGGGTCTCATCATTTTACAGTTGAAATAGTTAGATGTAACTGTAAGTTCTATCTTAACAGTTTCTTATTTCACACTTCTCATTTGTGGAACTCTCTGCCAGTTTCTTATTTTCCAATCAACTTTGATCTTCAAAAATTTAAATGCAATGTCAATCATTATCTTCTGTCTTCTTAATTCCTGTTTCTTTCATTGCTCTTGTAGACTTTTCGCATATTCTCTGACACTCATGGTGGCTTTATTGCCTTGCTTGGGGTAAAATGATTAAAATTAAAATTTAAATCAAGCTTTTCTAGTATTTTGAGTTGTCAAATGCATTTGTGTAATCTATGAAGCATAGATTAATGTCTTTTGGCATTTGTGTTTCTGGTTCTCATAGCATTTTAATCATAAAAATAGTATTTCTTGTTCCAGTGTCTTGAACAAAGCCAATTTATTTTTGCCTTATTACTGGGATATGAGTTTTATTCATTAAAGGTCAAATTATACATTTAGTTATGAATCTCATTAAAATGGAATTTTTATTTATTTGCACCTACCTTCTTTGGTATCACTATACAGATAGATTCCACAACTTTCACACCTAAGATCAGCCCTGTCACATACACTGGGACAAACCACTCCTATTCCCTTAATATTCCGTTAGTAAGAAGAAAGTTCCACTTAGACACCTTCTTCCGAAGAATTGTAGAACAGAATCCCTAGAGGATGCTTTCCTGACTGCTACAATCTTAACCCCTTCAAGTTTAGGATTAATCATTATCTTTCCCACATATCCTCATAAACTGCACTTCTTACCGCTTACTCTTACCGCTCATGCAACAATCTCTTTCAGTAACCCTCTATTTTAGTGGCTATTGGGTTAAAATTAGTAAAAAAAATGTTATATATTTCATTTACTCTTTTAGTAATCATATTAATCCTAAAATTGTCTAATGCTAACAGCACCTATGTTAGAATCCCATCTGGTCCCATTGCTCTGCTTCACATTTTAATACAAGTCCTGCCATATTTTTATGTATTGTAGTTTTCACACCTCTGTTGTCCTGGAAAGAACATCAACAGAAAAAAACCTAACTTATTTGGTATAAAGATATTGCTTTGTATTTGATTGGATGTGAAAGGTAAATGGTATTATGAATTGCTGAAGCCTGTAGAAAAAATTCCTGTCGAAAATTGAAGTCATTATCTTTAAAGTGACACAAAAAATAAAGTTCCATTTACAGGAGAGGGAACTGCATGACAATGTTCATCTATATCTTTTTTTGTCAAAACAAAATTCAAAAGTTGAGATTGGAAATTCTTCTTCATATGGCATATTCTCCAGACTTGTATTATTAGATTAACATTTTCTTCTATCAATTTAAAAAACCTTCAAAATATTAGATAGATGATAGATTGGTGATTAATATATGGTAGTTATTATTAATTAGTTAATTTTAATAATAAAAAGTAGGAAATGATTACACGGTCCTAATGTTTTTGTTAAGCATTTTATTCCAAGCAAGGCAATGAAGCCACTAATATGCATGGGGTTATTGAGTATAAAAGAATATAAGAAAAAAATTATTATGGTGTGATTACAATAAAAAGGCAGGAATTAAGAAGACAGAAGATAACGATTGACATTGAATTTAAATTTTTGAAGATCAAAATTGACTGGGAAAGAAGCCAGAAAGCAGTTCCACAAATGAGAAGTGTAAGAAAAGAAACTGTTAGAATAGAACATAGTTACATCTAGCCATTTCAACTCTAAAATGATGAGACCTTGCTGCCAAACTAGTACTGTGATTAAATTTGTAAAGTCTAGTTACCATAGAGGCGAGTTCATTAGAACAATTACTATGAAAGTATTTATGGAAGCTATATGACAGTGGTGGGAAAACGACTGAGGCTGAAATGCCAGGTCAGGATTGATAACATTGCAGATTCTTCTTTGGATTTTATCAATGATCTCTAAATATATAGCAGGACCACCTGGCCATATATGGTAGCAATATTCTAAGCATGGACAAATAGACTTGTGAATATGTAAGATAGATTCGAGTGAGAAAATTGTGTAGCATGACACAAGAAACAACTTTCCTGGCAGCAGACCTCATAACTGATTGGATATAATCTTTCTACTTCATTTCAGGAGAAAACATTAGTCCAAGAAGGTGGAATGATTCATTCTCCTGGAAGTTAGCATTAGCCATGCTGATGGAAGGCAGAAAGGGTTCTGTTAGACAATAAATAGAGAACTTTCATTTTAGAGTTGTTAAAATTAAAAAGACCTCCCTTGTCCCAGTTAAAATTTAAATTCTGGAAAAGTGGAGAAATTGCTATTTACACACTAACAAAACCTCTCCCATCAGTAGGGAGAACTTTATCCATCTGAATATTTCTTCATGCATATGAAAATATAACTTAAATTGCATATTTTCCAATATTGATAACAAGACACTGATGGTTTAAGTTTCCTCATTTTATGGTTTAAAACATAGAAAATAGGTTAAAAATGAACTCAGTCAGAAATCTTATGCTATTTGTTTCTAAGTAGATAAAGCAATTCCATCATACTCCCACTAGGTCGAGGCAAACTGTTTCATTTGCCTAACAGCTTCAGTAAGATAATTGCTGTCCTCAGATTTTCTGTATTACTATCTTTCTTCCGCTCCACAGAATCCCCTTGGGCTACTATTCTGTGTTTCTTAATTTGTTGTAGAGTAGGACTTAGTGTAATTCCTGCTCTTCCCTACTACTGGGAAAATGGACTGTTCTGAATTATAAGTATTGCAAGTAGCCACATTAGAGTAGGATTTGAGGAGTAGTCAATTGACTTGAGTTTTTCCATTCTATATATGAGTATTTAATAAGCGTTTTCTTCTTTGTTTTCCCTACCTAGACTTCTGTTCTTCTGATACTCTCTCTAACTACAGCCTTCATAATTCTCAGTTATTATGAACGAAGACAACATTACAACAAAATTGAATCCAGCACTTCCAGTTGCTATGGCACCAATGACTTCATTTATCTTGACATTTGATTCTGTAGTTTCTATTCCTTCCTCTTGTTTACCATTTCATTATTAACTCCAAGAACTAACAACTACATTTGTCAAATCAGGCAAAAACAAAATTTAGAACACTTTAGTGATTCTGGATTTACATAAAACAGACTATCATCTTAATTCTAATTCTTCAGTGTATAATTCTGACTAGTCAAAGAAAGATGGACCATTAGATATTGGGGACAATAGAAATTTAGTTCTACAGAAGGATACTGAGAATTCTATGAACGAAGCACGTAAGCAATGAAGAAGTCTTAAGGAAAAATGAAACTTATACTCAGTATGTCAAAGAGCCAGCTGAAAATTCTTGACCATATAAAGAAGGAGGAGGAAGAAATAATGAAAACTATGGCATCGTTCTTAATCAATTTAATGACAACAGTAAGAAAACACTATGGGTAAATAGTAGGACAGTCGGGATTCTATAGCTTTGGATGGCAACTGGTCTACTGCAGAAAAGAAATGGCAACCTATTGTGGAGAAAAAATTGCCTTGCCAGTTATATATCAAAAAATACATGATCGCCTAAGTGTGTATCATATATGGCACATAAGTGACTTTGGAGGCATAGTGGAGTAATAGACAGTGGCTCAGATTGAGAATTAGA
This sequence comes from Acanthosepion lycidas, assembly GCA_963932145.1. Taxonomy (NCBI): domain Eukaryota; kingdom Metazoa; phylum Mollusca; class Cephalopoda; order Sepiida; family Sepiidae; genus Acanthosepion; species Acanthosepion lycidas. The sequence goes on along the minus strand of OZ010596.1, from coordinate 66,094,784 downwards.
GAGCTGAGTTCCAATTTCAGTCACTTACTTGGGAAAGGTATGAATCCTCTTTTTCTCCCCCATCTATGGGTAAATAGCAGGACAGACTGGATTCTATAGTCTTGGATGGCAACTGGTCTACTGCAGAAAGAAATGGTAACCTACTGTGGGAAAAAATCTGCCATATCAGTCATGTATCAAAAGATACATGATCGCCTAAGCATGTATCGAAAGATACATGATCACCTAAGCATGTATCATGCATGGTGCAAGACTGACCGAAGAAAACACTGATCTGTGAATTTGAGAGGATTAGAATAATAATAGACATAATATGCCTAGATTATTCAACCAATCATATATATATATATATATATATATATATATATATATATATATATATATTATAAAATTAGTTTTAAGGTATTTATAGGTAAAAGTGCCCAATATCAGAGATAGAGCATGTATATATATATATGTTCACTTTTACATATATATATATATATATATATATATATATATATATATATGCGTGTGTGTGTTGCACTAGTAATTTAGAAACAACAATAAATAGACAAAACATCGGAAATCTCAAAGCTAATGCGCAGCAAAATATAGTTAACACTAGTAATTTATGCAACTGTAGAAATAAGAATAGATGTCCATTAAATTAAATTAAATGGATCTTGTAAAACAGAAACTATAATTTATAAAGCAGAAATAACAGGAATCCGATTGTAAGGTGGAACCTTTTTAAAAAGACAAAGCCTTACAACAATCACAAAAATATTTGCAACCATTGCCAACAGAAAAAAAGTTAGCAATTATGACATTTTAAACCAGAAATCTGAAGTCTTAAATCCTAGCTTACACAGAGAAAATTTTTCTTAAGCACGAATGAGACTGGATAAAAAAAAATTATTAACACTGCCAAGTACATTTACAATAAACATACTTTTCTTTTCCCCCTTCTTCTTATTATTTTTTCTTCCTTCTTAACATCCTCATCCCTTTCTATTACACCTAATGTCATGCATTTGCTTATTTATTTTTTTAAATAATAATGTAGCATTTTTAGTTGTTTTATAAAAAATAAAAAAGTGTTAAGAAAAGGTCATTTGCTAAGAATCGCCTGAGGACACTATCAGGTTGAAACCAAGGTAGCAGATTCAATTGACCTCCTGATTTTTAAAATTAAAAGCTCTACATGTTATTTTTACTTTTATTTTATTTTTTCGCATGTGTATTGAGCAGTTTTTAATAATACTCATAGTACTCATCTATTGTACCTATCTTTAAGAACTCTGGAGACCTTTCTGACCCATCTAACTACTCTCCTATCAATCTCCTACCACTCTTCGGCAAAGTCTTTGAAGCTTTAATCAATGCCAAAGTGGTTAAGCATCTTATATCTCATGATCTGCTCTCTCTGACATCTTCAGATGCCTTGATCTATTCCCTGTCCTTCTCTTCATTTTTTCCTCTATCACACCTCTTTACTCTTGCACCCACTCTCTATAACCCCTAATGGGGTGAAATGCTTAAAAAATAAAAAATACATGCTCTGTCTCTGATATTGAGCACTTTAACCCATAAATATAGCAGCTATATATATAGAGAGAGAGTGCGAGAAGGGAGAAAAACAGAGAGATAAACAGTGTGAATATAGATTTGCATTTTGAATGGTTATTATCAGTTTCATGCCTTAAGAGATGATCACATAGGGTCTGATGATCTCCAAATATTCCAAATATTAAGTATTCTTCTACTTTAAATATAGCAATCCTTAAACATTATGTGTGTGTACTTGCATACACACAAATAAATCATTGATTATCAGTCACCTTTGGATTTGAAAGAACAAATATGAATGAAAAATGTAATAACTGCAAATTCGATATAGAGACGATGAGT
>OZ010596.1:66085391-66090391 GCA_963932145.1 Acanthosepion lycidas | reverse complement strand
TCACATCTGAGACCATCTTCAGGGATTGCATATCTATGGCTGTCTTATGCATTAACACTGTAAATTCAAAATATTTTTCCCTGCTATGCAAGGGAGGTAACATGTGATTTTTAAAAGATTTTTTTAATTATAATATTTCAATTTAGTGTTTTTTATATAATATTTTGCTGCTACAAACAACTTTGTTGCTATACTTGTAGCTGACTTTATTTTTTGGCAGCAATTCTCTTATATAAATGGCTTCCAGAATTTTAAGTTTTTGCTTATTATTATCTCGATCGATGTAAGCGAATGTAATGGATTCACCTAAAATTCAAACTCTGCTCTCTGATTCCTCAATATGAGATTCTATCCATTGCTCTACTGTAAAGAATTTATTTTTAATCCTACATTTATATTACTTCAAACAATATTATAGTGAACATTTTCATTGATTTTGAAATAAACATCATTGTATTTGAAATAGACATGTGTATTATGTCTATTGGATTGTGCATTGTAGAAATCTTTTTAACACATTTTCTTTACGAAGATTTCTTATGTAGGCCATAAACATAATACACAATGTTTAATAATAATAATGGAGTATCTATTTCAAATATAAAGTGTCCACAATAATAATGTTTGAAGTAATATATAGAGAGATCATGTACATATAAATTGTTGCTGCATGTATGTATTTAAAGATAAATATAATTTTTTATGTATATTTGGTTGGTGCAAAAATAATGATGTAATAATGTCGTTTTTTGACATTAAAAAATACGTTAAAAAACGACATTATTACGTCATTATTTTTGCACCAACTTAATAGTTTCTTGTTCATAAATATATGTTCAAATATAATATTGCATTAATCTCTTGGTTCATACATGAATGCATATGAGCCCCAAAATGTCTGAGATGATTTCAATCTCAATTAGTATTTAAATATCATCTGCATTGGCCAAGAGTAAAATAGCAATGTATTTTCAAAGAATTTGGAATTAGTTGTATAATCAAGGATATTTGATTGGGAATGGTATATAGCCAACTAATATGCAAATATAGATAAATATACATCAACATATGTATATGTATGTATAGAGATTCATATACATATGTGTTTGTGTATGTTGTTTGTGTATCTATGTATGTGGGTGTGTATATAAGTACTTCCAAAAATATGTGATACCTAATATTTAAAATGCATTTTAAAAAGGAAAAATATTTCTTGGTTGGTGCAAAAATAATGTCGTTTTTTGACGTATTTTTTAACGTCAAAAACCGACATTATTTTTGCACCAATCTAATATTTTAGTTTTAACTTCAAGCTAATACATTTAATTTAAATTTAATAATTAAATTTAATAATTTAAATTTAATTTAGATTAGAATAAGTAAAATACTTTATTTTGATATATTTCAAACCAAACTTAAATTGATAAGAATTTTTTTAAATTGATAATATTGACCATATTTACAAATCTGTCAACACAACATAATTCTCTGTATTAGAAATCTTTCAAAAATAAAATATACTTTTCTGAATCTTTATTTGAGGAAGATTGGTTTATTTAAAGTTTAATTAATATGAATTCAAGCAAATATTACTTACATTCCACTTAAATATTGCAGGAAAGCATTTTTTAAAAATAAAGGTTTATTTTTTAAGCAGTGTCGATATATTCATTGATTACCTAACAATTGCTAGGCTTAGGAAATAGAGAAATAAGTTTTTAACTAACCAATAATCTTAAAAATTTTAAATGTTTTAAACATTCTAATATTTTATTGAATTTTAGCTTTATTGTCTTGTTGAGGAAATGTTAGAAAATTTCAAAAAATATTTTAAATTTACTATAGTTACAGCACTTATTTTTTGAAAATCTCATGTATGGATGTCCATATTTACAAGAATTGGCATGTTTATACACGCACACAAAAAATTCTAAATTTTTTTTAAAATACTGAAGGTCAGTGAATGGTAGTAAGCATTTCTATTTATGATTAGTAAATATAGTTTAAACAAGTAAATAAAGTTTCAACAATTATCTGATTTTTTCAAGAATTTCCATATGATTTTTCACCACAAAAACAAACTCAAATTTTCCATAGTAATTTATGGTCACCCATTGACACGTAAAAAAAAATTCTTAGCCAAGATTTCAAGGGTTCTAAAAAGGATTTAAAAAATATAATTTAATAATCAAAAAAATCTTTAGTCTTCCCTTTTAATAATAACATAAAAATTTTGAAGAGAAAACTCTCTTTTTATTAAATTTTGGGTCTATCTATTAATTACATCAAACATATGTATGATACACTACTATTCATATGAAAGTGTACATGTGTATATACATATATGCATGTGAATGTGTATATGTATGTGCATGTGTAATCTTTTTGATCAGTATGTATTTTCTATATATATTATTTATATAATATATATGTGGTACTTATTGGAAAGCTCTCAAAATCAGTGATAGTGCTAACATACTTAGTTGTATTGATGTCAGTGGTTTCTCTCTTCTTTTTAATATGCATACTTTTTCTCTCATTGGAACTACTATAATCTCTTCTCTTTATATATATATATATATATATATATATATACACACACACACACACACACACACACACACACACACATATATATATATATATATATATATATATATATATATATATATAATTAATTAAGTTATAAGAAACTTGGTAAACCAAATTGGTAAATCCAAAGAGGATGAAATCCTGAGAGCTCAATGTTAGGACAGAGCTAATATGTAATGAAAAACAAACCACTTTAAGGTACCATTACGATAACAACTCGTTGTTGGAAGTTTTACCTGATGATCCTGAATCCTTAAAAAAGGATTTAGGTGAAATAAATTATCGTAATGGTACCTTAAAGTGGTTTGTTTTTCATTACATATTTTTATATATATATATATATATATATATATATATATGTATATACATACACAGTGTGTGATGAATAAATTGTCAATATTCTATTTTTTTGATTTAACACATGTTTTGTTGGTTTTTGAGTTGATTGAGTACACAGTATAATAGGATCAGTTGGGCACAGTCTGTGAGAAAAAGAGCACCACGATTCAATTAATTCCGCCAGAAATTTCAAAACACCATCCAATACTGCTTGGTATTCATGCCGGAAGCTTCAATACAGACATTTCAGAGTGTTTTGGTGTCAATCTGAGGATAGTGCAGAGGCTTTGGAAAGAGTTGGATGATATATCCAGTCAACATCATGGTATTTGAAGTGATCACTAATGATGGCAACATTATGCCTCCATACATCTCCCCACAGAGCCTCAGACTCAACACAGAGGCCTAATTCAATGCATTGAGGTAGTAGTGCTGCTCTGGATCAAGAGGGTGGCTGCTGGAAGATCTTATGTCTGGCAATAGGACTCTGTAACATGCCACACAAGCAAGAGTACCCATTCATGGTTGTAAGAAAATTTCTGCAACAATATCACCACTTACATCTGACCATCCAACTCCTGAAACTGCAAACACCTTGATTATTATGTGTGGGACATAGTTGAGTGAGAGACCAGCAAAACTCTTTGTAACACCAAAGATGAACTGAAGGCAAGGATTATGGAAGCATTCTCTAACTTAAACAAGGAGACCATCCAGAAGAGTTGCAGGAGATTCCAAATACATCTGGAGACCGTGGTTCAAGGCAATGGGAATTGTATTTCAAGATAATTTTGGTAAATATATATATATGAGTTGAAGATCAAATGTAAATCATCTATGGATAGGATTCTGATAATTTGATATAATAAAGAACAAGTAGGAAACGTATCTCAATCTAACATTTTTCACTTTTATTAAAGCTTCATTAGAGACTGAGATAGAAATGAAAAAAGCTAAGACACAGAGTTCTGGTATGTTAAGATTTTTGCTTAGTTCTTATTAGTCAGATATGCTTCACGTGTATAAGTACAATAGATAATATATAAATATGTGTGAGGAATATTTGGATGTTAAAATGTGTGATAGTGTAAGAGTGTGTATGCAAAGAAATGCTTATGTGTCTAGGTGTATGTTGGATGTCAAATACATTATAATCACTTATATGCAAATACCTTTGCGAAAGGTATCATCCTTGTTGGAGAAGAATTATTTTCCACCCTTCAACTTATCTCTCACAGGTGGGATGTGGTGCTCTGTTGCTACTTCCATGGAAAATGCTCGGACAAACTACATTCCTTGGTTCTGCAAGATCTAGCCCTCATGGCTAGGACCTGCCATGGCACTTACATTGTAGGAAACCACTCAATAAGTTGTACTCAAACATCTTCTTTCTGTGAACCACTGTCCTGTGGAACAGGCTCCCAAGTGAATGTTTCCCCAATCACTACAATCTTAACCTGTTCAAGTCTAGAGTTAACTCTTCCCTTCCTATCCATATAAACTACTCTTTAATGTAACCTTCTGACTTGAGTGGATTTTGGTCCTTGTACAGGGTGAACCACACTCTAAAAAAAAAAAAAACAGAAAAATCCTCTTCTTCATTCAGCTATTGTTAAATAGCAGAAGAGATTGGGTTCAATAGACTTGGTTGATGAATAGTCTAGGAGTAGGAAAACTCTGGATTCAAACCAGCCTGGAGAAGATTGGGCTCTGTCAGGCTATCTTGCTCTGAACACACTACTGCTTTGGTTGCAGTACATGTGATGCCTCTATGACCCTAATAGGTAACAGGACTTGTGATCAATTGATTGTAAATGGTATTGATCTCCTCAATGTTCATAATGGTGTCAATATAAATATAGTTAATTATTATAACTTTTCCACAGCATCTTTAAAGAATTGTAAATGTCACAGCCAAGAAGATTTCATGGCTCATCTAGGTTTCTGCAAAGTTGACATTTCATCATCCATGCCAAAAACGATTCCAAAGGCACCAAATTAATGGAATGCCCCTCCCCCCTCCCATCCCAGCCTTTCCCAGATATTCATCTAACAGAAAAGTTTTGGTT
>OZ010596.1:65887891-66077891 GCA_963932145.1 Acanthosepion lycidas | reverse complement strand
ACATGTTTGGAAAATGTTTAAAATAAATATTTAATTTTATAGAATTATTACAGTTAATATTAAATACCAACATGTGTATTTTTTTTATTTCATGCACAGAGATTTTTAAAAATTATATATTTTAGTTCTAATAAAGGAATCATTTTAGTATCTAAGTTATATCAATAATATATTTTATTAAAGATTGTAATGAGCCAGAAAACCATTGATGACCTAGAGTCACCACTGATATATATATATATATATATATATATATATATATATATATATATATACAGGTAAAATGAGAACGAATAGAGTAAAATTCCAACATTCGTAAAATTCTATTTTAAAAAGGGCTCAATACAGAATAGAGCAATATGTGATGTATGGATACACATTAAAACATGACCTTGATTGTGTAGTGATTTTTACATGTTTTCAGTGTAATATCCTAATATATATATATATATATATATATATATATATATATATATATATATATATATATATATTAGGATATATATTGATTTACATGAGCAGATATGGCATGATACTGATGATTAACTCTATATTATTATTATTACATTTATCCTTAGGTGTGTATTTATAATTTAATTTATAGTTCTACCTTTGTATCTATGTAATTTATATTGATGTGTATGTGTTTTTAGTATTTTTTTGTCTGTATATATATATATATATATATATATATATATATACATATATGATAAGGTAAAGAACAAAAAGGAAACATATAAATCTAACATGTTTCACTTATATTAATGCTTTGTCAGAGAGAAATTGTTTTCTCTCAATCTCTGATGAAGCTTTAATAAAAGTGAAACATTTTAAATTCATAAGCGTTTCTTATCTGTTCTTTACTTTATCATAATTATCTGTTTTTTATTTTATCATCCTGTCAGATTCTGATCCATATATATATATGCATATACGTATATGGATATGTTCTGTTATGTTGGGTCAGGTAAATATATTTGTATGTTTAGTATATACAAATTTATTACTATTACCCATACATGTCTATATATTTGAATTTGAATTTTTTAATCAAACATTATTTGTGATTACTATTACCAGCATATTCAGTGAATAGAACTGCTTGTGTAGATACCACTGTTATTTTTTATTAGTTTTTTTAATCAAACAATTTAATATCTATCAGTCAAGATTTCAAACTTTTATTTTATTATTATGCCTCCTGACAGGAATTGAACCTGTATACAGACTGGGCCTAATGATAAGATCCACATGGAAGTGGTTTCTCTGATTGAAAAGGGAATCTAGGTTTGATTCCAGTTAGCCAATACATTTTCTTTAATAAGAATTTAAATCTTTAGGCCAGTAGACTTTAATTTCACTTTAAAACCAAAAAACAAAGCCAGGGATATCTGTTCAAACACATGTACTCACTAAATATAATGTTATATATATATATATATATATATATATATATATATATATATATATATATATATATATATGGATGAGAGGGTAGATAGATAGACCAATTATGCCTGGTTATGACTACTGCTGTTACCTGTAGCTAAATAATATCTGCCACATGATTGTTTTATTCAAGATTAAATTACTTTTCTCACTAGGCTTTTATGGTGAGGGGGTGGCTATCCCCAGTAGAATTAAATTATGACCTGTCAAAGGATGGATGGATCTTGTAGGATTAACATCTTAGACTTAGGCACAATGATGTATAATAGGCCACATCGCCAGTGTGGTGATAGCATGTCATTACTGGATGGAGGGCTTTCTAGACTGAATTCTATGAAAGGTTGGAGGGTTCCTCTAATGCAGTCAATGGTCAAGTTTCCATGACCAAAGCAAGACTTCGAGTTGGCGAACACTGTCTGTGGTTTGACCTGGAGAGGGATGAGCTCTACCAGGTTTATCTACCCAAGACATGAATGAATATTTTCTGGCTTTCAACCAAGATATGCAGAGGGGCTTGTTAGGTGCCCAGATGAGCAGTGACACTACAAGAACAGCCAGTCATGAGACTGAAGATCATGATGTTGATTATATATCAACATAGAGCAAAAGACATCTACATATGCCTGTATGTATAATCTATCTGTTAGGGGAGATTGTTACATATTGTGTTCATTTTACATCAATGTTCGCCCAATAAAAGGCCAAAGAGCCTCTCAAGATAGGGGTTATTGTTACATATTGTGTTCTGATATCTCTGATTGGATTGGGTTGGTTTATTTTGTTTTGTGGCATACCAACCTAGATGGGTTATTTAATGCCATTATGGTAATTTACCCATGCAAGCATGGACTCTCCCAGCTATAGATAGGAGCAGGTACTGCCTTTTGGGGAGTAAAGTTTCCAGCATTCAGCTCTGACAGTTGGACCAAACATTCTTGCTGTAACAGTCTCATTTGTATATGTTTGTATTACTGTTTTCTGTTAATATATTTGTTTAACTCAATCCTCTCTCTTGTGTCTTTAATTATGGCCCTAACAAGGCCACAATAAATGCCAACATGATTTTTGGGATAGATTCATATGAGTAGAATATGTATTCTTTGTAAGAAATCAGTTTGTAGATCAGGTTTCATTGATGTATTTTTGTAAAGTGGGTTTTTGTTGAGAGTCAAATGTATTGCTGGCAATATTTTCTTTTTTCAAAAATATATTGCTGATAATATATTTTTTTTAAATGTATTGCTGGTATTTTTACTCTAAAAATTTATTTTTATACTTTCATAGTTTTGACCATTGTTCGGGAGTTAACTATTTGCCCATAGCTGGGACCCTAACAGGTGTTACCTTCCTGGGTCAGAGTGGACATGGGAACAACAGAAATTAAGACGTGGTTCCACACTCCTCAAAACCTCCTGATCAGAGGCCTGAAGAGTGTTCAAGTTTAGATTAAAATCATGATTTCAAATGCTGATTTTCTTGGACTCTTTACTTTTTTACTATTTCTACAGGTGAACGCACACACACACACACACACACACACAAAACGGCATGCACTTATATTTACATCGATATTTGGGCATTTTGATGTGATGCAATGGTTAGCAAGCTTGTTTCATTAGATCTATTACAACTGAATTCTATCGAACATTTTCCTTAAAAAAGCACCATATAGACATTGGTATATAAAGATATAATATAAAATTGGATCAATAATACTTTTTTTGATCTGAATACTTTATGTAGATGTTAAATTCTAGTAGATATTCTAATAAAGTTTTCAAAATCTTCAGCCATCTTGTGACATAGTGATGCTCATACCATGACATAGACTACAATGAATTTCAGTAGAGTGAAAGAGTTGAGTGGACCCAGGTGTCATGACATGGAGATGCACACAGTCTTCTTTTAATCAGTTAGATCCATTTGAGAGGGTTCAGATGCTGGGTCTTGCTGAGGTTGGATGTTAATTTTATAGAAGTGGGATGCAGTGGTGGTTAACTGCGATCAAATAAGGTTTTAGATGACCACATAGCAAAGATACATGGCAAAATTCATATATTGTAAGAGGAATAGTAAGAGACAACATGGCATTCTCAGTACAACAGAATAATTTGCAGCCCCCAAATTGTCAACACATGCACTGTTTTGAATCATTTACTTGCAGCAGGATAAAGAATATGCATTCCTCTATCCAGACTTCTACTTATTCCCCAGTAGCACATATCTTAGGTGGTATCATAACAGGATTACCTGGGAAGACAAATGATGCTCTCTAGTGTTCAGTAATAAGAAGAGGTTCTGCCTTCATGTAAATAATGGTTGTCTGCATGTGTGGTGTTGATTTGGTGAGTGATACCTTTCAAAATCTATTTAGCTATGATACACTGATTGTCCCAGGCATCATCATTATGGGGTGCCATAAGTTACATTTTTTTATCACCTTTGTTATCTGTGGAGTGAATATTGAACAAAATTATGCTAATATTTTAATACAAAATTGATGTTTGGAAAGTTTCAAAAACAGGTGAAAAGTACTCAAAAACTAGTATTTTTCATATAAACTATACTTTTCAACATTTTTCAGTACCTTACAAACTAATATTCTAATAGAAAATTGATGTTCACAAACAAAAATACCTGAAAGCTAACATTTTCCCTATGAAACTATACTTTTCAACAAGTCTCATTAAATTACAAAATAATATTGTTACAGGAAATTGGTGTCTGCACACTATCATATGGGATGCTATATTTGACATTTGTGAGTCACCTGCATAATTTTACAACATATTCTCTAAGCTATTTGAAAATTTACCTAGATAACAGTAATACCAAACCTATCCTCTGCTGAATATGTATAATACATGATGGAACAATGCCTGTCTCGTTCAGTTAGCCCACTTACAACTCTTGTATCTGTCAATATTTCTGAAATGAAGTATTATGTACACTATTTACATTGTTTGGACTATTGTCCTCATCTTTCTTGCCACATTTATCACAGTGTTTTGGCCGTTGTATGCTCTGGCCTTCTTCAGGTGGTTGGAATGTCTAACTGAACCCTTTATCTCGCTCACTGGGGTGGACTGTTCTAGTTACACATGCCATGTCTAATGGATGTTAGTTATCAATTATCTCCTGTTAATTCACCTCTCCAAGTTCTCCACTGCCTTAACCAGGTATTGAACTTAAGAACATATGGCACAGTTGATAAAGGCATTGGGTAGATCCAGTGACAGGACCAAAAGATTTCCATACCTGGTTAAGGCATTGGAGAACTTGGAGAGGTGAATTGACAGGAAATAACTGATAACTGACATCCATAGGACCTGGCACGTGAAACTAGAACAGTCTACCACATTAAGCAAAATAAAGGATTTAGTTTGACATTCCAACCACCTGAAGAAGACCGGAGTGTACAACGGTTGAAATGTTGTCATTAATATGGCAACAAAGATGAGGACAATAATCCGAATATTGCAGTGTACATAATACATCATCTTAGAAATATAGACAGGCATTGAGACAGGCACTGTTCCATCATCAATAGTCCGGATAATGTAAATAGTGAACTCTTTTTATATTTTGTTAACAGGTTCAAAAGATGTCAAATAATATATCACAAGAGGATATTTGCTATATATAAAATCATAGAGATTAATGGTTTGCAAACAAATCTAATAGATCTTTGCAAATGTCATGAGTTTTACATTACTTGAATGTCTTATTAAAAAGTTCACTGTGGTCAACAAGATTTCTAATTGGAAGCAATCAGTATTCAAGTTCAAGTAAAAGCCTGTATTTGCAATCTTGACTAGAACCTCCTCATGTAAAAGATTAGCATAAAACAATCCTCTATTTTGTATTTTCCTTTTTGTACTTTTTATACCAATGTTCACTGAACACAAGAGCAAAAAGCCTCTCAAGATGGACAGTTACTGAATGAGATCAGATAGATGAACATAAGTGAAGGAAGTAAGATTATGAAGATAGGGAGGCAAAGTAACAACTGACCACACACTTGAAGTGATTAAGATTGTAGCATTTGAGGGAAGCATCCACATCCGCATTTGTTCTATGGTATGGTGGTTCTTAGGAAGAATCTGTCTGAATGGAACATCCTTTTTACCAAATGGAATATGGAAATAATGAAGGTGATTCATGGTTGTAAATGACTGAGATGATGATAATAGAGATTGGAGGTTGTCTGAACATTGGCTATGAAAGTAGTGATTAGGCTTGCAATGTTGTGTCTGTGAAAAAGAATGGAAACTAAGACATCCTCCACAAGACCACATAAATGATTTCAAACTACAAGAGACAACTAGGCAACTCCAGCACAATACTCCATTTTTGATGCCATCTGACTCTTGTAAAGATGGCTTATGGCCATTGAAACACCAGTTCTCATATAATCACCAAAGTAAAGCAATGTTGAGGCTGGTTAGTATCTAGATGGGTGACTGCTTGGTAATACCCAGCGCTATAAGCTTGGATATACAGGTGGTGTAATGGATAACAGATCAGAATTGGAAATCATGGAGATGAGTTCCAATTCCAGTTGGGTTCATGACATTCACTTATGCATAAATACCCTTGAGAATTTTATGAATCCATCTCTTTCCCCCAGCTATGGGTTAATTAGTAGAGCTTGTATTATTTAATCATTAAAATATTGACAAAATTCTTACAAAATAAAAAATTTTTTCTGGCATTAAATAACCTGCTAGAGGTTGATAAGCCATAAAAAACAAATTGATCAATGTTGTAAGGACAAAGCAAGCTTACTAAATAACAATAAAATTTATTTATTCATTAAATTAATCTTAGAAATTAGTGTGTGCATATTTTAATATGTACATTACAGTTCAAAAGTTTGAAGCCACCCCCAGAATTAGTATGGGATGAACTTGACAAAAGAGTGAAAAAAAATAATGCAAAAGGGGCTCTAAGAGTCATTGAAAAAAGAATGGAATCAATTATCAAACTTATATTTTGAGGGACCTTTGCAACAAATGTTAAAAATTTGTGCTGCAGTAATCAAGGCTAAAGGAGGATATTTTTACGAGAGCAAAATTTAATCATAAAATGCCTTTTTTTTCTTTTTGTCAATAAAATTTCTAATAAAAAATCACCTCTCACTTTTTTAACCATGTATAATAATTTTCTCATATTAAAAGTAGAAAACAACTACTTTTGGGGCCAATTTAAAAAATTACCAGGGGTAGCCTCAAACTTTTGAACTGTAGTTTATGTTCATGAAAAAATCTGAATATGAATGAATACACATATATGTATATGTATGTTTGTGTGTGTGTCTGTATTCACAGGTATGCCTATATTTAAATGTGCGCATATGTGTATGTATTGTTTCTATTTCTACTGATGAATAGAAATATTCTGAGACATTCCTGCTATCAAATGTTTCTGTGTAGAATCAATGCTAAAAGAAAGTGTGTAGTGATTATTATTCTTGTATGGCTTTCATGTAGTAGCAGAAGTCAAAATAGAAGCAGTGACAGTAACTTCCCTTGTACTGGCTACAAATGATCAATTTTAAGTGTTTTTATGACATACATAATAAAGCAACTTATGGGTGAATGTTTTCAGGTAAAAAAAGGAATTTAGTAATAAAATACAATGATGAATATATATTTAAGGTTACTTTTAGATATTTTATCAATTTGGATGATTTTAGTCATCTTTCTATATACACTATTTCTCTCACACTTTGTGTGTATATATATATATATATATATATATATATATATATAGATAGATAGATAGATAGATAGATAGATAGATATAAGTGGACATTAAAGTCAACATCCAGAGGTGAGTCTGTTTGATGCTAAACAAAATTAAAAATGTAAAATACAGTGTAACCCAGATATAAGAGAGTTGTCGGGACCGGAGAAGAAGTCTCTTATATCCGGGTTTCTCTTATAGAAGGGTTTGGTCTATTTTGTTTAGGTAAGTATGGCTCTAATTTGGGACCAGAGAAAATCTCCCTTATATCCGGGTTTCTCTTATATCCAGATCTCTTATATCCAGGTTACACTGTACCAACAATTTACCCATTGAACCCTATATATATATATATATAGAGAGAGAGAGAGAGATAGATAGATAGATAGATAGATAGACAGACAGACAGACAGAGAGATAAGAAAGTAAATTCAAAGGTAAGCTGTTTTATTTTATCTTGTTTGCTGAACCTTCCCATCAGTAACCCATAAGTTTTTTTACAGAGAGCAGTGTAGCAAAATAATACCTGACTTCATGTCAGACATTATTTTGCCATACTACTCTCTGTAACAAATCTATATAAAATTGAAGTGCATCACTGAATTTCTTTATGTTGCAAAAGTTTAACCTGCTAAAGTTTGCTGAATACTTACAGAGATGAAACAGTGGATGTGAGCACAGCTAGGCAGAAGGTAATACATTTAGCAATAGCAATGTATTTAAAAAGCCACATTCAAGGTGGCCTCACTCATTATCACCAGCATAAAATTTAATAATAATGACAAAAATGAACATATTAAGACAAAATAACAAAAAATAGTGGTAAAAAAAAAAAAATTATTTACCATAAAGTGTTGTCATTAATTCTTAATTGAAATACAAAACACAATTAATTAAACAAAGCAGTTTAACCAGTTTATGAAAGTTCAATTGAGGACTTGTTAATGCACATATGCAAATTTAATGTATGTCCTGATTAATTCTTGCTTCCAAACTTTGACCAATTCTAATCTGCATCATACTGACATTTGAATTGGCAAATTACGAAACTGCTATGATGGGGAGGTAGAACATCTTTTTGGATCAATTTTGATATTGGTCAGGCAATAAAGAGAATATGGGGATTGGCAGACATAACAGTTTTTCCCACCCACAGAAATCTGCCTAGCAAACCTGGTATTCACACAACAAATTTGTGGCATTTGCAAACAGATGGGATATTTCTGTGGGTTAAATTTGACAAATTTTAACATTTATTTCTCAAATGCTGGCCTCCACAATATCCAGAGGGTATCTGTTTTCAATCAACACTTTCTTAATGAATTCAACTTCTGAATTTAATTATGTTTCTGAGCATATTATCAAGACTTGATGGGCCAAGTACTTATTCAGATTGGTCTTTTGCTGTCTCAAATAAAAGGACGCCCACAGGATATCTTAAATGGTGATGGTTGGTTTCTGGCACACTGACATTAGAAACACTGAATCCAATCTGTGTAGCAGGACATTCAGAAAGGAAAGAACCCCATTGTTTTCCTTAAAGTGTAAATCTGCATGATGAAATATCCCTGTCTAAATTTCATTATGTAACATACAAAATGTCATTGACATATCTAAGATAATATCTGGGTCCTTTATTACATGCAAACATATCTTGCTTGTAAAAACAAACAAATATATTTGCCATATAATAAATACAAAAGAAATCTTTTAAAAAACAATGTACTCGGTGCATTAGTTACTCACTCTAATAAGTGTGATCCTAATTTTGATTGAAAAAATGCTACTCTAATTAAAAGAAAATGTATTTTACTAAGATGAAAATGTATAGAAGGGCTTTAATTGCTAGATCATCCACAGTAAATTTATGTCCAGGTTTTTGCAAAATTTCACCTTTCTTGGCAGATCTTCTATTATCACAGTATGGGATTTTTAATAAAAAAAAGTGATAAGAGAATAAATGAAAACAAAAAGAAATTAAATAAAGCTGGTTAGTCTATATACCCAAAATATATATTAAGAAAATAAATTTAGTTTAAATTTAAAATTGTCATAAATGTCCCTAATATATATATATATATATATATATATATATGTATATATATATATATGTGTGTGTGTGTGAAAAGTGTGTGTATATATAAATATAAATAAATATATATATATATATATATATATATATATATATATATATGTATATATATATATATGTGTGTGTGTGTGAAAAGTGTGTGTATATATAAATATAAATATATATATATATATATATATATATATATATATATATATATATATATATATATATATATATAATTATTTATATATTATATGCGCGGTACTTATTAGAAAGTGCTCAATATCAGAGATAGAGCTAACCCAAATCTATCCAACCAAATATATATATATATATTTGAGTTAGTAGTTTTTTCATTTAGACAAATATTAATGGCTATGACAGATAAGAAATATTTTGTAATTTTTTATTTAGTTTCTCATCTTTTAATATGAAGAAATGAACAATTGGTTAACTAATAATAATTGTATAATAATTTTTTAGTAATTTTTACTTCTGTTCTTGCATTTTTGATCAACTTCTGATCAACGTCAAGAACAAATTAGAGATGTTATTTTTCATGTTGAACTGAACTTGACATCGTATTATTCATAATAGAGAATATGGTTTGAACATTTTATCTTAGAAGACATCATTCAATAAGGTTTGAAGATTTTTTTCTTTGAAGACATCATTGAAAACAAATGAAGGAAAATTTTTGTTCTCATCTCAGTATCTTCAGCCATGTGATATGAATTTTGAAAACTTCTGTTAGAATTTTTTTAATTAATTATTGAAAATATTCAAAACTTCATTTTCTCAACTAAAGTCTATAATATTTAATGTATTTTTGTCTTTATTATATGAGCTTTGAGAATTTGTAGTCTCTCTGTGTGGTTAATGTTGTTTAAGATGCAAGTGCCAATATTGACTCTGACCAAGATGATCATTACCAATACTACACTTCTCTTGCATCATCTAGAAAATGCTGCCAATGAAAAATGCTGGACTCTATGTCAATGTCTCTAAAACTAAATTCATAGGCTTCAACCAGCAAGGCTCAATACAAACTATCTCAGGTGAATCAATAAAATATGTCAAAATCTTTTACATACTTAGAAAGCAAAATAAATTCTACTGAAAATAATGTGAAAATTTGCATAGCTAAAGCCTGGGCTGCCTTGAATAAAATGGAGGAAATATGATCTACCAGACAACTTCAAAGAGCTTTTTGGACATTAACAAAACCCTTTGAAGCTTGATGAAGCCTACACTTGGATGCTGAGAGCTATACTTAACATCTCATGGAGACGACATCCAACTAAATCACAGCTTTATGGACCCATTCCTGATATTTCTACAATTTTACATGAACTCAGAATATTCTTTCCAGGACACTGCTGTCAAGTAAAACAAGAAATCACGAGTGATTTACTGCTCGAGACACCTAGCCATGGTGCAAGACGAAGGTGACTGCCCAGCAAACATCTACATTGGCCAACTGTTATGACACAGAATGCCACCATTATGACCTTCCAACCTTGATGGTCGGCATGATAGACTCATGAGTGTTCTAACTAGCTCAGTTAAAGAAGAATAGATCTTATATTGGTAGGAATATTATAATTGTTAAAATGTGATTATATTGTGATTAGATAAGTTGTCAGTTATTCTGTAAGACAATCATTGGGTAGAATTTTATTTGGCATAAAAATCTCCTTTTGGAATAAAAATTTATGTATATATATATCGCATTTGTATAGTATTTATCTTTTAGTCTTGTTTTATTAAGGATAATAGGATTTAATTGTTTTAATTACTTATGATACATAATTTTAAATACATACATATATATGAGAAAACAATATATACATTTTTATATATGAAGAACAATCTTAGGGAAATCTATGCAAATGTTTTAGTGTGATGCATTTCATCTTTTAGTATTTCCCCAGACTAAAGTGAAGTTTTTGTTGATGCAACTACACAGGCACACGAAAGAGTGGTTATGCTGAGAATTTTAAATTAAAATTATTTTTATATATTATTTTATGTATATAGTCTAGCTGATTTCATTTAGTTTCTTTTTTATTTTTGTTTATGCTTTTATAATTTTTGTTATTAAATATCCCACATTAATCAAAAAATCCAAAGAGGGATATGCAATGTGACCAGTCCTGACTTTGGGTCTTGACTCCAGTCACTTTCTCACCGACATAATGTGGCTTCTCTCTGTCTTTTCTATAAATATTTTCCTGACATCTACTCTGACGAGCTATTTTCACTGGTACCCCAACTGCATTAATTTTAAGTGTGCTACTAGGTTGGCACCTCTCCCACCCTTTTACTGTTGAAACAGTTAAACGTAACCATCTCTTCTTCTTCTTCCATCAGCTTCTTTTCTTGCACTTCCCAACAGCGGAGCTCCCTTCCTCTTACTTGCTTCCCTGATAACTATAATCTTCAAAAAAATAAAATGTCAGTCAGCATCTTCTGTTGCCTTGATTCCCATTCTTCTTTTTATATTCCTCTGTTCTTTTTATCCTTTCCTCAACCCCCATACGTACATCTTTTCCCTTACTTACACTCCCTCTAACCCCTTGTATACTAGTGGCACTTCCACCTTGCTTGGGGTGAATTGCTTAAAAAAAAAATAGAAGTTTTGCATGAAAAGTATTTTTAATTTAAATTTAAATTTTGTAGTGTTCTTTCTCCTTCTTGTGCATCTGTAGTCATATCAACACAAACATCACTGAAGTCCTAAAAAAAGAAACATCAGTATCTGTTTATATTTCTGAGATGAGGTATTATGTACACTATTTACATTGTTTGGACTATCATTCTTATCTTTGTTGCCATATGTTTCAGCCATTGTACATTCTGGCCTTCTTCAGGTGGTTGGAATGTAGAACTGAACCTTTTATTTTGCTTGCTGGGGTAGATTGTTCTAGTTCCACATGCCATGTCTAATGGATATCAATTATCAGTTATCTCCTGTTAATTCACCTCTCCAAGTTCTCCACTGCCTTAACCAGGTAACACTCTTTGGGTCCTGTCACTGGATCTAACTAATGCCTTCTTCCACAGTGCCATAGAGCTCATTTTGCAATTTTAAGGAGTGCCAGAGAAAAGTGATAATAACAATGAAAATTGCAATATGAGCTCTGGTAAAAAAACATGCAATGATAACAGCAAAAATTGCAATATGAGCACTGGTAAAAAATGGTTTATAATAGGTTTATAATACCCAGAAATACACAGATATCCCCAAGGACACATAGCACAGTGGATAAAGGCATTAGTTAGATCCAGTGACAGGGCCCAAAGAGTGTGAGTTCAATGTGGAGTGGAGTACTTGGAGAGGGGAATTAACAGGAGATAACTGATAACTGACATCCATTGGCATGTGGAACTAGAAATAATGGGTTCAGTTTGACATTCCAACCACCTGAAGAAGGCCAGAGCATACAATGGCTGAAATGTTGTGATAACAAAGATGAGGATGATAGTCCAAACAATGTAAGAAGAAACATGTCTTGTATTCAATGCAAACAAAACCCAAGTAATAATTGATGGAAACAAATTCATATCTGATAACACACTGAAAAATTTCATCATTTAAATAATACTGTAGTCAAACTAGCTTCAAAATTAGGTCTTCACAGGTCACATGATATGTGATTATATATAATCACATATCATGTGACCTTTGAAGACCTAATTTTGAAGCTAGTTTGACTACAGTAAATGGACATACAGCTTGGTCAAAGGTGTAGCTAGGGCCAGCAGCACATGCTAATTTTATATCTTGCATATGATGTGATCCCTTTAAAATTAGCTTCAAAATTAGGTCTTCAAAAGTTGCATGATATTCAAGTATATATGGTATGTTTTTTTAACAATGTGAAATTAAATCAAAGTTGTCATTTAAAATAAAAAAAAACTGACTAAATCTGAATCTGACAGTGAAAGTATCAAGGCTTACATGATAGATAGGGAGAAGATTTCTTGTGTCCAGCCATGTCTTGTTGCTCCAAGAAAGATTTTATTTAGCTTATTGGTTAATCTAGGATGAAATTCATGTTATAAAGTTAATTTCTCTGTAAACAATTCATTCAATACAAGTGCATTGGCTTAGTTTGTTGGTAATTACAATGTTTAACTGCTTCATAATGATCAAGCGTCTAAAATGGCTTGATAATTTTTTTTGGTAGATTTTCTGTTTTCTTGCCTATGCATTAGCAAAACAAATTTTAATTTATTTCATTAAGCTTAAATTAATGTATTAACTTACTTTTCTCAAATAAAATCATGGTCTGGTTGAAAGAAATACATTATTTTCTGGAATGCACTGTAGGCAGATCAGGAATAAAAATTCAAATCTCGAATGAAGGAAGGTAAAATTATCCAAGAGTAAAGATGATAAATGTACAAACTGGGGAATTTATTTATTTTCTCTTTTTCTTTTACTTCATGCTGCTTTACCCTCTTTATAAAATTTTGAAATATTCAAGAAAAGCAAATGAAATCTAATTAGCATGTATTAATATATATGAGTACTTTAAATTTGTCCAGTTTTATCAAAGCCCTCGGCTAAAATCTGTAAAAGGGTCTTTCAAAGGGATAACTACATGATGTAGAAAATCAAGTTAAAATTCATTTTAAAATCCTTTTGACTCTTCAAAAAATTCTCCAAGAAATATTTTATTAAATCGCAACTCCTTGTAACTTCATTAAAAATGTTGTCTTTTTCTCCATTCATATCCACTTATGCTACTTGAGATGGGGAAGGGAAGTTTGCCTTGGGGCTTTTTTTAATTTCACACATCTTTTACATGCACAAAACATTGTTGTTTTTGTTCATTTTATTTTGTCCCTTACATCAGAGAAAGATCAGGATTGCAAGAGATTGGTGAAAAGATGCTAAGATTTTTTTTTTCTTGACATAAAGTATCACTTATGCAATCAGATGTTTTGGAAATTATAAAAAAAAAATTGATATTATTTACCCCACAGCTAAAATGATAAATATATATAACAGTAAACTACAAGGGGGTAATGAAAAGTTCTCAGTCTGAGCTACTTCCCAAAATCCTCTTTATCAGGCCAAAAGTTTTTCAGCACCTCCTTGTAAAACTTAACAGTTTTTTTGATTAGAACTATTAAAGAAAAAACTCATTGCAAAATCAAGTAAATTCTTTAACTGGTCAAGAACCAAATTTATATCTCTGTTGTTGCATGTCAATAATTATTTAGTCACATAGTACCAGATGATGGAAAATGTGACACAGGAATTGGTAGACACAGAACAATAACGAAAGTTGCTTTCTAGAAACTAATAGAGGTTTATCTTTTGTTTCTTGTTTAGGATTGGGTTTTTAGTTCCTTTAACTCTGTACTTCTGACGTCTTTATTCTGTAATTATTTTTTTTCCTTTCTCAATACTAGATAGGCTTGCCTATCATCCAGTTCACACTCCTTCACAGTTTTTTTAACAGGAGTAGAGGTTTATCCCTGTTTAGGATTGGGTTTCCAATTGTTTCTAAACTCTACTTCAACTCTATAGTTCTAATGTTCCTACCAGAAGTCTGAAACTTTTTCACCACTTCACTTTTTGCCATTTCTTATGCTAATACAATGCCACACAGTAACCCTCTACCTTCAGTGGCTCTTGAGGCTTGTATTGGGTGAACATCAGTTTAAAAAAATACTATGACAAATACCATTAGAAACACAAAAAAAAAGCACTAAACCACATTACATTTAATCCCTTATATGAGAGTGAATGCTAAACAATTTCCTTATAATTGCTGAAGTGACTTGAAGTGACATAAGGTTCTACTGACTAAAACTAAGAATAAAATGGTCAGAATATGGGAGTAACAAAAAAGTCTTAAGAAAAAGATAAACAATAAAGAAACTTATACTTACAATCAGAAAGAGAAAGTTAGAATTTCTGGGACACATAATGAGGGAAGAAGGCCTAGAGAATTTAACACACACAGGATATAGTGAGAGCAAAAGAAGCAAGTGTTAACAGTGTGTAACCTACTTAATGAGCTTGTATGAATGGATGGAAGAAAAAGGACAAGGAAGGATGGTAAAGAGTCAAAAATGACTTAGAGCAATGAAAAAAAAGAAATTGTGGAGAGCCATGATTGCCTATATCCTGAAAATTATGGCACATAAAATAAGAAACTTATGTGTAGAATTATAAGAATAATTGTTGAATCAAATGAGCCAATTTATGATCTTTTTATAGATACAGGATTTAGTCTAAAGTAAATATAACAAGAGTTCAGATTAAAATCTTTTGTGTGCTGTGTTCCTTCAGAATGTTGACCATCATGGCTCTCCACAATTTCCTCTCATTTGTAGCTGTTAATAAATGTTATCTTTTTGTTATCTCTCTTAAACCTTGCTCTGCTATCCATTTACTCATGTTCACTAAGTATGTTATGCATTGTTTTATGAGGATTGGGACATGCCCTTTAGTGTTCATAAGTACGGTATATAACATTTCCCAAACCCTATTCCGCCATCCATTTACTCAATCTAGCTAACTAGATTATGCCTTGTTTTCCTTTGTTCCTCTTGTCTTCAACCTGCCCTTTGAGTATCAAATTTCCCAAGCCCTCTTTCATTATTATATGAGCGAGAAATTTCAACTAACTCTTCCTAATGATAAGTATAAATTTCCTTTTTCTTTTCATTTTCTCTAAAACTTTATCATTGCTCATGTGTTCAGTCCATGATATTCTCAGAATTCTTCTGTAGAATCACATTTCTGTTGCTTCAAGTTTCTTCTTAATCTGTAAGGAAATTGTCCAGCATTCACTGGAAAATTGATATTACATTAATATTATATATTATAGTTCAGTACTTTTTTCTTTGTTTCTAATGAAATCTTTCTGTTTCTTATTACTTTGCTCAGTATTCAGAAGACATCTTTTATTATGTCAATGCAGCTTCAGATTTCACTTCCTAGATATTTAAATTGTTGTTTGATTTTGGTATCTATGCTGTTATTATTATTATTATTGATTTTTGTTTGCCATGTCTTTCATATTATTTTTGTTGCCTCTTATCACGACAAAAGTAATTTTTACATTCTATTTTTTTTAGTAAGTAGCATGAATAAATATTTAGGTTTAAAATAGATTTTAATTCAAATATTTTGTCCATATAAGGGATATGATTTTAAATTTTGTTGGAAGTTTAATGGTTGGAGGTATAATAGATGGGGGTTTAATTGTTGGAGAATGCAAAAAAGTATTTGTGCATTTTAATAAAAAGCAACAAAAACCAAATTATAGTAAAATTAATAATGTCTGAAATTAAAATCTAAGAAAATTTGGACATGTAAAAATATAATTTGATTTTAAACTCCTTCATGGCATTTGGGAGATTTTGCACAAAGATTACTAACCAATTTCCAAATAGTAAGAAAATAATATAGTGGTTTTTATCATTAGAATTAGATAATATAATTTTTGAATGGAAATTTGGAAGAATTGATTTAGAAAAGGGGACTTTAAATTTCTCATTTAAAATCATATGTTTTCTCCTCTAACAACAAGACAAAATACAGGACATGGTAGAAATACATCCAACATATACCTCCCAGAAATACCTCTCACATAATGATAAGACAGTAAAAGGTATTTCAGAGGTGGCATATATGAGGTATTTCTACTGTACACAGTTCTTGTCACATGAAGAGTGGAATGGATTCTAGTAAAGATGAATTAGTTTATTTATATTTGGATGAGGAGGAAGAAATATCAAAGATGCATCTTAGGGGCTCTATTGCCTTTCTTGGAGAGGAAATGATTAAAAAAAATCCAGAAATTTGGATTTAAATGACAGTACAAACCCACTGGATAGTAAGCAGAAAATCTTCTAAAGGACATTAAAAAGTTACTTTTTTATCATGAAAAAGATGTGCGTTAATTCTTTTAAAAGTGGATCTGTGAAAATAAGTAAGCATCATGACCATTGTGATTTTGATCTTTGGAATACAATCTGACAATAAATAAATAATTGCAATAAATAAATAATTTTGGATGGAATGTTTTCAGGAATTGCATCCAACTATCTTACCAGTAAATAGTTAATAAGAGAAAAATTATCCCATTCAACCAGATCTTTCAAGAATGAGAAATTTCTGTGAACAGAGAGAGTCTGGCATTACTTGGTAACTCCCTGCTAGGCTGCCTTTGGCTATGGACTTCTTCTGCCAACTGCCTTGCCTGCAAGGTACTGGTTGTTGCAATAAAATTAAAGGTCTGGCACAAATACTTGAGAGTCCTTAAGGACTTTAAATGGCCCCAGCTCCATCCTTCTCACCCACCCTAAATCCACCCCTCTTCTTAAAGAGCCGATAAAATATACTGGGTTAGGGGAGGAAATTAGACAAGCAACGATGTAAGAGGGTGGTGTACAAAGCAGTAAGAAACCAGGAGACAGTTTTGATTAAGGGGCAGGACTAGATGGAATGGATGGTTAGCCAGCAGGAAATCCTTGTAGAAAAATTGGTTTATAGCAAGACTCAGCTAATGCTTTCTCTCTCACTGCATTCCTTTTTTTTTGCTTTTTAAAAATACTGGGCACCATTGTAGGATGACTGAATGTCTCCTCAGTAATCATCATTACTCTTGCCATTAATAACTACAGAAGCACCATATGCAAATATAAAAGAGATTTGATGGCACTGAGGAAAGGGGAGAGTAGTTTCTGAGGTCAGCATTGAATGTCTTCCTTAAAGTCCACCCTAAAATATGGGTGGGATGTAATGAATTAGTTTCGTGGATCAACAGCCAGTGACACCTGGCCCACACATTTCCAGCTGAATTTCTTTGTATTGTATTTTGAAAATGTTTCCAAGGAAAGAATAAATTCTCATAACAACTTCAGCATTTTGGATCCCACTGATTTTGCAATTTCTAAAGATACTGTCTCCAAACTAAAACTTTTTTTTTTCTTTCCCTTAACATTTTTAAAAAAAAATCATTATGGTAATGATATCTGTTTATATTTCTGAGATGAGGTATTGTAATTATTTACATTGTTTGACTGTTGTCCTCAACTTTGTTGCCATATTCACAATGCTTCAGCCATTATATGCTTTGGCCATCTTCAGGCGATTGAAATTTTGAACTTAACATTTTATTTCATCCACCAGGGTATATTGTCCTCAAGGACACATGGTCCAGTGAAGAAATGCATTGGTTGTATCCAATGACTTCACCTAAGGTGTTGTGAGTTCAATACTTGGCTACAACTGAGGTGAACAAAAAAAAAAATCTTGGAGAGTTGGGTTAAAAGGAAATAACTGAGACATCCAGAAGAGGCATGGTGCATGGAACTAGAACAATCTACCCTGGTGGATGAAATAAAGAAATGTCTTGAATATGGCAACAAAGATGAGGAAAACAGTTCAAAAAATGTAAATAATTGTTGTGTCGGAAACCTACCACCCCTCTTGAAGATGAACTTATCTGCGTCTGTGAACAAAGACTTTAAATAATGGCATGTCATTTGACATGAGAGAGACCGAGAGACAGAGAAGTTCTTAGCTGAGCTAGTTATTGACTACTCAGGCGATTTCTGTACCTTTTTTCCAGCCTATTAAAACCCCTTTTTATTGTTACGTGTTATTTGGCGTTTGTCTCTACTAACCCCAAATCAACATCATAACAATAATGGTAATGATAATTTTAATTGTTTCCTAATAATGAAACATTCAGTATTTATTGATGAAGCAGCCACTACTACTGTTGGTTGGAATTTATAAAACTTTCTCTTAAAACAACTTTTCAGGAAAATAGTTTTCTCAAGTTCAGTAACTGTTATTGCTCTTTCCAGTACTGATGGGTTTTTTCTTTCAAAACTTTTGTTTGAAGTAGTGTGGAATGTCAACATCTTAATTATGTCATTATTTTTTCTTTGATTTACATGTGTTATTCATCTTAGTTGTTGCTGCTGTTGGAAGATCTCAAGAGATGTGTTTTTTGTTATCTGTTACATTTCTTTGTTTGTGATTCTACAACACCAGTCAACAAAATTTCAAGAAGAATGGTCTTCATCAAGGTTCACAGGCTTCACTCGATCAAAGCCATTGATCTTAGAAAGTAGTTGTACACAGCTGATAGTTTAGATATTTCTGAATGATTTTGGTGCCATGCATATGGAATTGCCAATCTGAGGATGCTATTTAAGAAAATGACTTGAGTTCCTGGGTAAGTGTTTTGAATTTTTTTGTAGCAATTTGTTTTATTCATCAAAAAAACTTCTAATGAAACCTCTATATTCAATTTCCTTTACTCCTATACTAAATTTGTTATAGCTGATCCATATATCAAGGTATTTGAAGTGTTTAGTATTTACTGAATGCACATCCTGAATTTTTATGATGGATTCAGGGTAGATGCAATCATTGATTTTATTCAAATTCTAGATCATAGTTTCAGTTTTGGAAAGGTCTATCTTGAGTCCTGTTTCTTGGAACAGTTACTAGAGAATGATGATTTTCTGTTCACAATCATTCTTATCCCAACTATAAATATCTATGTCCTTGTCATAGACCCTTTGGTCTATAGAAGAGTAAAGAGGATCATTATCTTCTATTGGTTGATTTGTTTGAGATTTGGTATGGAATGTTTAAATGACTACATGCCCATTTCTTCATATCTGTATTTGCAAATGTGCAGGGAATACTTTAGGAAAAGATTAAATATACTGGGGCTCTCATTTCATTATTGTCATACTTTTGATGAGGTTTAATATTGCTGGAAAATTTACAGAATTCACTCCACCATAAATTTGGAAAAAGCATGCTGTACTGCTTGGCATTTGCACCAGGAGCTCCAATACAAACATTTCAGAGTGTTTGAGTGTCAGTGCAGAGGATGCAGAAAGAGTTGGATGAGTCTAATGGTCATTACGAAGGTACAACAGCTTGGAAAACTCACTCTGATTGTTCTGATAAGAAAAGAACTCCTGAATATGTTGATTAGGGCCTCAGACACAACACTAAGGCCTATATTAAGTGCTTTGTGGAGGTAGTGCTGCCTTGGATCAAGAAAGAAGATCCTATGTCTGGCAATAGGACTCTGCACCATGCCACACAAGCAGGAGAACCTAGTCATGGCCGTTAGACAATTTCTGCAACCAGATCACCCCTTACATCTGGCCACCTAATTCTTCAGACTACAACCCCTTTGATTATTATGTGAGGGCTACAGTTGAGTGAGAGATCAACAAAGCTCCTTGTTACACCAAAGATGAACTGGAGGCAAGGATTAGAGTAGCATTTACCAACTTAAACAAGGAGAGTGTCCAGAAAAGTTGCAAGAGATTCTGAAGTCATGTGGAGGCCGTGGTTGAAGCCAATGGCGTTATTATTGAATAAATTTACTCTCTAGGATTTCGAGATATTTTTGTGAAATTTTGGTAAATATATCTGTTAAAATAAGATGTCAGTGTTATTTTCATTTTTGTTTAATTTAGACAACAATTTATCCATCATGCCATCTACACAATGTAACCAATGCTGAATCAATAACATAACCAGAAGGAAAACTGAAAGAACTAATAAACAAGGAAGTTGAAGAAAGCAGTAAGAAATATAACTATATATATATAACTAACTATTGAAGAAGAGAGAATGTGGTAAGTGGTAAGCAAAAGGGACAACACAAGATGTGTGTTTTATACATTAGGGATGTCAAAAATATCAAAGTGCAGAAATTCAACAATCTGAACAATGTAATAAAAAATAAAATGAGAGACAAATATTAAAAGTTGTATAGCAACTACAAAAGATATATCCCAAAAACTATGGTACCAAGAAATGAAAAAAATAACATTAAAAATAATGAGTGTGCTGCATACCCTCCTAGATGGCAATGAAAAATGAACAATTTCATTCATAATTAAAATTCCATCTGCTTCTAGATAAAATCAAAATTCTGAATGCTGATTCCTAAGTTAAACTGACATATCAATCCAAAATGGATCAGTGTTAAAAATATTATTTTGTCATGTAGTACATTTATGTATTTATAAAATCTTCACTAATATTGTGAAACAAATACCTGGCCGGTTAGTTAAGTACGAGCTAACTCAATTACTTTCCCTCTAATTATTTAATTCCTAGTTTTATTCCATTTTATTTTGATGGATATTAAAAAAGTAATCAGCATGGACAAGAAGCATTTCCCTCCAAATATCCAATGTTTTCCCATTTAGACAGATTCGGGGAAATGGTTCTTGAAAGAATATTAAAGAATGCTCTTGTGTCATTGCATTTAATCACAAGACTCTGGAGCATCACACTCTCCATTTCTTTTTTCTTATTTTTATTCTAGCTTGCCATTAACACTTTATTATTGCAACACTTTAAGTTAACGCATTTCCCATCATTACTATTAGTTTTACTCCATCTTATTATAGTTGTTTTTATCACATCATTCAAGTCAATAAATTCTTTGATCATGAAAACAAATTACTCACAATTGGTAATAAACACATAGCATGACATGAATTTACATCCCACACCTTAAGAGATGCTTTTCATGGCCATGGAATTAACCTCCTCAGTTACATTATTATTATTATTATTATTATTATTATTATTATTATTATTATTATTATTATTATTACTTTATTTTTTCATTATTGCTTTTTATCCCAACACGTCAGGCTGACACACACCTTGGCTATGAGAGCCAACAGTGTGAAATCAGAAATAAATGACTCCTGACAAGACTGTAACTCACATCTCTGAAGCACATCCTTTACGGACATTGTTTGAATTATTTCTGCCACTTGGTGTACTACTTAAAGTATTTTGTGTCTTGTATGCTGCTGAAAGTGACCTCTGCTCTTGAGTGTTCATGATCAATCAGTCAGTTATATGCCATGCATGATACACGCTGAGGCGATTATGTATCTTTTGATACATGACTGACGAGGCAGATTTTTTACCACAGTAGGTTGCCATTTCTTTCTGTGGTAAACCAGTTGCCATCCAATCGCACTATAAAACCCAGTCGATCTTGCTATTTACTCATAGCTGTGTGAGAAGAAGAGGATTCATACCTTTCCCAAGGGTATTAGCATGTAAGTGAATGTTAATGGATTCAACTGGAATTCGTACTCAGCTCTCTGATTCCTCAATCCGAGCCGCTATCCATTACTACGCAATGCCTCCTATTCAAGATATGCAGCTCTGAACAAATATTTATCAGACATCTAACTATGCTACGTAGTGGTTGACATAGTTGTTAGTTTGGAACCTATTGTCAGTGGTCAAAATTGCATATTAAAAAACATTGATTTTCAGGGCAGTCAGGAGAGAGATTGCCAAAACACAATCTTCTTTCTCTATCATGATCAATACATTAGAATACACTTAAGATCTACAATACAAACATTTTAAGTAACTGCGTTTAGTCTGATATTTTTATTATTATAACTATTAATTTAGTGGATACATGTGTTTGAGAGGATCATCATTTTTGACAAACTGAGAAATAAATGTTTACTGTACCTTTCGGCAAGGATCAAACCTACATTCCTTTTATCATAGGAAACTGATGCTTAGGCAGGTGTGTCTCACCATTTGGCCATGGATGACTGTACAGCAATGCAAGGCTCAATTACCCATTTTATGAAAGACACATATTCTATTAGGATCTTCAATCTATATATCTGCTTCCTATATTTTCATACCTGAAAAGCACTCAGAGTACTTTAAGTAATAAATGGATTTTAATCTGACATTATTTTCTTTGTTATTTTAGTGGATACACATATCTGAGTGGACATCCCTGGTGTTTTCAAATGGTGAAATTAATGCCCACCAGCCTAGACAACAGAAAGTTTTATTAATGAAAATATACCTCTTGGCATGAATCAAACTTGCATAATCTTAATCTTGGGAAAATACTTCTTAACAAGGCAAGCTTTAACCATTTAATCATGGTGGTTACCACAGCAAAGCAAGCTTCAGTTAATCCCTTTATGAAATGTAAATCCTTTTTTTGAAACCCTTATTGACTATTTCTTCTAATTTATACCCCAAATGTAAGCATAGTAATTTAAGTAAATAATGGATTTTAATCTAATTAATTTTCATAATTAAACACATTATTTTAATAGATACACATGACAAAGTATGCCTGACTAAAAGATGATTTCCCAGGATAAGAGGAATGCAGTTTCAATCCCTGTCAAGAGGTATATTTTCTGTGGATATTAATTTCATTATATGACAAAATGGAAATATCCTTTCAAGCCCATGTATCCACCATAACAACATTTATAGTAATGAAAATAAATCTATAATCTGTAAATATTAACATCTTTCTCTTTCTCTCTCTCTCTCTGTTTTAGAAAATTCTTGTGTTGTTGTTTACTTCTCTGTCCATCAATTCATTTATATTCCTAACCAACTATCTTTTTATCAGTTCCTGTTATTGATAACCAATCTCCTTCTGCATATTGCATACATACATCCACAGCTTAATGTTGAGAAAAACATTTATTTTACATAAGAAATGTTTCTTTTCCAATATCATCTACTCTTTTAATTCAATGAATATTAATCACATCGATCAAACAGTGTATAGTGAACATTTCGTATCATAATTCAACTAATACATATATGCCAAACAGTGGACTTATTGATCAACTATCACACACACACACATATATATATACATACACATAATATATATACATACACATAATATATATATATACATGTATACACACACACACACACACACACATATATATATATTTGTATTTTAAAAATTTAGATCAGTTGATTCTGCTACCATTGTTTCAACCACCGTTCGGTATCGTCAGGTAGTTTCTATCATTTTTGAATACTACTGTTTCCTGGCCTAATCCAACTCTGACCATTAGCCTTTTCAGTATTATATATATATATATATATATATATATATATATATATGTACAGGATTAGTCAAAATTAATGCTTAAATGTTAAAAATCTTTTATTCACAAAACATACATTTATGTACAAGATGATTTAACATGAAAACATAATTTTGACCAATACTATATATATATATATATATATATATATATATATATGCATCTGTAGTGATAGTGAGGACATTGGAATCCACACTGCATACTGTCACATCTTAGTGCAATCTTCAGACCATAAAGAAAATATAAGTATTTTTAACAACAGTTCTTCCTTAGACCTTGTTGTCTAACATATACAATGGTGTAAACTATTGTCTATGTTACCAATTGGTCGATTGTAAATTGGAGCACCTGAGAACTGTTTGGTGTTTGTCAGTGTGTTTGTATATATATATATATATATATATATATATATATATATATATATATATATATATATATATATATATATATATATATATATATATATATGTGTGTGTGTGTGTGTGTGTGTGTGTGCATATATATATTTAGAATTATTAGGAATATGAATGGGCAAGTAGAAAAAGTTTTTTATATGACACAGTTCATCCTTTAGGATGTCATCAGAAAAAAGTGGCCCACCAGGAAATTTCCCAATATCCTGGTCAGCACCAAAAGTGATGGTCATCACTTTAGAAATAACCAAAAAACATAAAAACTAAAAAACTAAAAAAAAAAATATTGTGTAGATTTTGGGAATTTTTAAATAAGACTTCTTTGATGCTATAATTTCTTTCAGTAGATAATAGATATCTTCAGTTCTTGGTTTGATGAAGTGTTTTGGGATTAAGTGGGTACTTTTGACTGGGCCCTTATACAAGTTTTCAGAATAGAAATTTTCGACCCAGTCCACCACTTGTTAACTACACATGCATATGAAGGGGAGGCAATACTGAAATTTTAAACTTTGAAATGAAAATATTTTTTTCAAGTTTGTTATTAATTTTCCTAACAGTGTTCAGTTATATAAAATTTAATTATCATTAAATATATATATATATATATATATATATATATATATATATTGGCAGCAATCCCTCTTTTATACATGTTTCATTAAAGACAACTGCCAAGGTACTGCAATTAAGCTTTTTATTAAATTTTTCTTGGGTCTGTATAAGTGATTTCTTTCCTCAGCATAAACTGTGTTTAAACTGTCTGAATGTTCGATATATCCAAGATATCCTATTAGTCATCATCAAAGGATGGTTTTTATATTTTATTTTTAACTGAATTTATAGATTTATATATATATATATTTTGAGAGTGATAGGAATATTTTTTGTTTTCCAAACATGGTCAGCACATTGTGGCCGTTATTATAGTTGATGTTACAGAGTGTTTTCTTTTTTGTTTATTGCAAAACAGTTTGTAACACCAAAGATGGACTGATGGTAAGGATTATGGGAGCATTCACCAACAAGGAGACCATCCAGAAGTATTGCAGGAAATTCCTAAGTCATCTGAAAGCTGTGGTTGAAGTCAATGGCAATTTTATTGAATATACTCTTTAGTATTTCAAGATATTTATGTGTAATTTTGGTAAATATATCTGTTAAAATGAGCTGTCAGTGTTATTTTCATTTTTGCGTAATTTAGACAACAATTTATCCACCACCCCTGTATATTTGTGTGTGGAATTAGTAATGGTAGTGTTACTGTTTGAATAAATGAATAAGCATTAAACTTTGTTTTCACTATTCTTGATACATTTTAGATTTCGATACAAAAAAAATATCCTACATTAGCTAAGAAGGCTTTATCAGTTTTATTGCATTTTTGTACTTCTTATTTATGTGAATTAGGCTTTCTAACCTTAAATAAAATCAAAAATAAGAAGTGAGGAAGACTGTGCTCAGTTGAAGAAGTAATGAGGGTCAGCTTATTGCACATTTGACCAAACATTGAAGAAATAGCATAAAAACACTAACCACAAGTTTTGCACTAAAGAAGATGCACAAATAGTTGAACAGAAACATTGAAATAACGTAAGTTCATTTTTGTGTGCATATTTTTTTAAATCTATGATTTTATTTCATATCATTTAAATGTATACCCTATAAAGATGTGCCATGATTTTTTCATTTGCTCCTAGGTGTGCCATTGCTTAAAAAGGTTGAGAAATTCTGCTCTAGTGTATATATCATTGATTTGTATGATCAAAATACAATTGCTTGCACAGTTTGCAGTAGATAACCTTTCCCAACCACTCATGTTTATTTTTGTATTCCTTATGAGCTAATCTGTTGAATTAAATGATTATATGGTTTTCTGTCTCATCTTCATTTACAACAGAGTCTACCTTTGTCGTTTTCCTGCAGTTTATTTATCTAGGCTTCTATATAACTTGTTCTTATGTTGCTCATCCTTAGCCTCTATAGAGATCAACCCAGCTTCTCTTTTTGGGTTTCCTTTATTTAGAAATGTTGATCTTAATTTATCTGCCATTCTCTCAGTTTGTTTTTGGAAATGTTTGATTTTCCTTTCTTTGTTTTTGTGTTTTGATTGTTGTATCTTTTGGAGTTGCATTCATCGTTTTGTTTTAGGGCAAATTTTTGGCCATTGGAAGAAGTGTTTATTTGCTTTGTCTACTATAATCTTTGATGATCATTAGTCTTCTTTCTTTTCTTTTTTTTCAGAGCTTATAGCAATTAAATTCTATATATATTTTCCAACCAATAAAATCCCAGGAAGGTTTGATAAACAACAAATATTGCCAAAAATACTTGGTGGATATAGTTGTAGACCTACCACGTGTTATTTTTTAACCATTTAGAAAATAACAATATTAACTTTCTCTACCACTCTAGAGCCAGCGTGAAATTATTTTCTAACTCATGAAAGCCTTGTATGCAAAAAGTTCACAGCTCTATGTGAAATTAGATTTTGAATCTCCTTACAGATATAAAAATAGAAGTGTATTACTTCTTGAGACTCAAAACAATTTTGGTGGCCAGTTTGATCTAAACACGCACCCTCACAAATACACACAATGGAAAAAGAAAGCCTGCAGCCTAAGTAAGGCCTTGTCCATGCACACAATAGAAGGGATTAAACAGCAGCCACTAACTAAACCTTTGTCTACATACTCATGAACACATTAGGCTAAACATCACAAAGTAAATCTATCCACATATTTCACATGACACTAAGAACACTTAATTACTTTATAAAACAAACTTCACTGCAAGGAAAACTGAAAATTTTATTGTATTCTATATTTCTGAAAAGAATATGTAAATGTTATTTCAACTAACATTCTGCTTCTACTTTTCTTCCAGAAAATAAACTTTTATATGTTTTATTTAAAAGATGTATTGTTGTTGTTGTTAAATATTTCAAACCCTGACCCTCAGATGGCAACAAAATCCTGGATAGATAGATACCAACAATATAATTTTGTGAATGTAGAGTCTTATGCACTGTCATCAGTTTTCTTGTTTTGCCATTCAGAATTTTGAGCTCCTCTCTTGTCCAGGTTAAGAAAGGTCAGGAATAATTGAAAATAGAAACAATATTTATTCCTTGAAGTTCCTGTTTCAGAGTTTAGTCTCTAATATAGTTCTTGCAATCCTGGCATAATTTTTGTTGTCTTTTTCCTTCATTTTCTATTTAATGGTATATGCTTCTAAAATATACACGTACTTGTACCTTTCTCTCCTAGTGAGTATGTTCGGAGATTTCCATCCATCTTGTTAGTTTTCTTTTTCTCTTGTTCAATACCAGCATTTCACATTTCTCATTGCAAAATTCCATTACTGTTTTCTGATAGAAGATTCTGACCATTTCAATGAGAATCTCCAAATCATTTTCATTCATTTTTATTCTTGACATTCATGAGTTGATTCAACAATTGTGTGAATCTCTAACTTTGGTGGAATTTCTTTAATATATATGCGAAACTAGAAACCATCTGGAACATCTGCTTCTCAGTCTTTCAGTACACCCATGACTCTTGGACATTAACAACAGAATTACAGCAAAGAATCCAGGCATTAGAAATGAGATGCTGCAAAACCATCCTAGGCATCTTCTACATTTCCATAGGAAGACCTTATATCTTCTGTAAAGAAGAGAAATTTGAAATGGCATGGACATGTCATAAGAGCCAGCAATCTTTCTAGTGCCTTTTTACAAGGTACCACCTTAAGCAAAAAGGAGGAGGTAAGCAGAGGTGAAAGTGGGCTGACGACATCACTGTGTAAAATACTTTACAAAGACAGATATTGGTGTGTAACCAAAACATATGACGGGAGCTGGTCAGGTTGTCAGATGCACAGTGATACTATGACCACACCCGATCATACCGATGATGATGGTGATGGTGATGGCAGTGGTGGTGATGATGGTGATGACGATGATGGAAGCATTTTTGGATCAGGCAAGTAATTAGTAGAATAACACTACTTGGTAACATGAAATGAAAACTGAATATTTGAACATAATCAACAATGTTACATTTTGAGAAAAAAGAACAGAGGCAAAATACTGTCTTCACAGTAAAGCATGGTGGTGATCAAATCATTTTATGGGGTTGCTTTATTGGGAAACTACAGGTAGTTGGAAACTCACCAAGACTGAGGAGAAAATGCATTCACTAAATGATCACGCCATTCTTTCAAAAATCTTTTACACTCAGCAATCCGTCTTAGACTCTGCTAGCCAGCTATTCATCTTCTGACAAAACAATAATCTGAACCATGCATTGAAAACGGTACAAAATGGTTTAAGAAGAATAGGTTAGTGTAATGGAATGACCTCCTCACTCACCTGACCTACATACAATTTCACATTTCTAACATGAAGTAGAAACTACTGTTCCTAAGTGCAAGCTATTGAATCTGAAACACAGTCTGCATAAAGAATGGTCAAAAAGGCTAGTCAAGAGATGCAGAAGATTTAACAAAACCTACAGAAAAGTTTTCTTAGCCGTGATCAGTGTCAAATGAGCTCCAACTAAGTATTGGTTGAGTGAGGCTCAAATGCTTATGCAAAAGTCATTATAATAAATTACTGGTAATTATGGAAATAAAAGGATAACATTAATTCTCTTATTGATTATCAATTCACAATTTAAACTGTTCTACTAATGTTAATTGAGTAGATAAATATCATCAAATTAAATCTGGAATGATTAATTGGAAAATGTAAGGAAGATTATCTTGGGGTTGAATACTTTTGTATGCCTCTTTACTTGAGTATAAAATCTGGAATGTTTACTTATTTTTTTTTAATCATTTCACCCCAAGCAAGGTGGAAATGCCATTGTACACAGGAGGATACAAGGAGTGAAAGTGAGAGAAAAGACTGAGTATAGAGAGAATTGAGGAAAGGACAAAAGATGAATGGGATTCAAGAAAATAGAAGATGGCAATTGACATTGCATTTAAATTTTTGAAGATTGTAGTTATTAGGAAAGCAAGTAAATGGAAGGGAATTCCACAGGTAGGAAGTGCAAGAAAAAATAACTGTTGGAGTAGAAGTGGTGGTTGCATTTAACTATTTCTACAGTAAACGGGTGGGACCTAGATGTCAATGTAGTAGCATGGTTCATTTTAAAAATTCTATCCCTCTTTCAATTTGTATTTCTACCACATAATTTTGCTCTCTCTCCCTGTCTATCTATCGATATTTCATGGTTAAAAAGTTTGGTGAAAACTGGTGCTACATAATCACAAACAAATAATTGTACCAATTAACAGAAACCACATCACTTGAGGACAACAGCAGCAACAACTAAAATGGATAGCATATTAACTCGAAAAGAGAATAATGACATAAGATGTTGACATTCCACATGACTTCAAATAAAAGGTCGGGAAGGAAACCCCATCAATACTGGAAAAAGTGATAACAGCTACTAGGTATGAGAAACCTATTTTCCCGAAAAATTGTTAAAAGAGAAAGATTTTATAAATTTCAACTGACAGCAGTACTGGATGTTTCTTTGTAGAGAAACTGCTAATATTATCTTTATCATTACTATTGGTAGCTCAGCTAGTCACATATGACTACTTGAAACAGCCACTAACCACTTTTCTAAAGATCACGGCCTGAAAATATTCATCCTCTGACAGGAATCGAACCTGTATCCTATACAGAACCGTCATATAGCCTGGCGTGCCTTTAACTGACTGGGCTACAATTTTACTGTCTTTAAACTACAATCTTCCATGATTCTCTGATGTACATTCATATTTGATAGATACGAATATTTTCTATGAAAATTTCTCGGACATTCAAGCCAGTAAATGTTGTTTAATACTGTTTATTATAAACAGAGCATTTACTTAAATATTTGTATCTATAAAAAGAATATATAAACATAAAAATGTCTTAAAATAATTGTTGGACTTTGTCCATTTCATAACGTGTGACGTCATTTGTTTATATTTGGATACGCCATGAGCAGATATGAATGTACGTGAGAGAATCATGGAAGATTGTACTTTAAAGACAGTAAAATCCGACCTTGCTAACCAAACGCTCCTCTGTGGCCGAATCAGTTAAAGGCATATCAGGCTATATGAGGGTTTCGTATAGGATACAGGTTTGATTCCTCTTGGAGGACAAATATTTTCTATGGAAATTTCTAGGACATTCAGGCCGGTAAATGTTGTTTAGTGCTGTTTATTATAAACAAAGCATTTACTTAAATATTTGTATCTATAAAAAGAATGTATAAACATAAAAATGTCTTAAATATATATATATATATATATATATTAGTCTTTCTTTTAATAAATACACAAAAATAGGAAGGGAAATTTAAGGAAAGTGGAAACAAAAAGGACATTTCTGCTTAGAATGAGTAAGAGAGAGTTGAAATTTCTAGGGTACAAAATGAGGAAAGTGAGTTTCAAGAATTTAACACTCAGAGCATAATGAAGGCAAGAAGATCAGAGGGAAAAAGTTAATTACCTACCTAACAAGCCTTTGTAAATGATTGTCAGAAGAGAGATAGCAAAAAGGCGAACTTTATTAAAAGCTACAAAGGGCAGGAAATTATGAAGAGCCATGATAACTTACATCCAGAAGAGATATAGCACATAGAAAAAGAAGGTGTCTAAGATAATTATATAGTTTCCAATTTTGCCAATGGTCAGTGTTATGCAGGATTTAGAATCCTAAATTTTAAGAGAGAGTGGGAAAGTGGTGTGATTATGTTTGCAAACTTGTAAAATCTTCACAATTCTCAGTTTTTGGGGTGTGATCAATACATAGTATCTGTTTTCCTTATAATTAATGGAAGGTGCTCAGCTTGGAGGATTCAAACTCTATGGTAGCACCTTCCTTATTGCCCTAAAAGTGTGAGGGTCAGTGAATTATTGGCACAACTGTGACAGTGGTCATGGGAATTGTACAATTTTTGGATTGCTTAAAAGCAGCTCTGCATTAAAAAGACCTCATGTTCATGGGGATTTGAATAAATAAGCCCACTGAGTTCTGCCCATTTTCATTGCTCGGTGGGTAAAACAGTATTGAGTTTGCATCTGATGTCTTTTATGATCCAAATTTTTTTCATGATTTAAATTTCATTTAATTTTCTGACTTCACCAAGTTTTTCTTTTTAGAATGGGTAGAAAGAAAAATATCTGAAAAAAATTTAGAAAAAAGTAATAGGAGTAAAGCATTAGAGAAGGTTTATTTAGATTTATGATTTTCTGATCAGTGCTTCAAGTGTGTTGCTTATTGGTTGCTGGCTGAAATTATTTTCATTAATTCCTTTGATCTCATCAAATGATTGCTCGAAACTTACCTTCCCCACAAACTGGTAGATAAAAAAAAAAAAAAAAATTCTAAAAACAGAATTATTGATGAAAATTACTTGATATATCACTTCAATATCCGCAGCTCCAGTTTTTAGGAGTCTTTGATAGTGTAAAACGACTATTCACCATTTTCCTTGTGGAACAAGACATTTTTTTAATATTTTCTCCCCATTTATTTGTAGCTTTATTGCCTAATTCTAACTTTCTGTAGCTTTTTTCCATGTGCAGGGGGAGGTGTTAATCGTGAGTAGATTAAAAAATCCATTTACACCTCTGAGTAAATGTAAAACATAACAAGCCACATTAGAAAGAAAAAAATGTTTTAGATTCAGTTTCTATTTTTATGCTATTTTTTTCCTCTATGAATTTTCCCATAATGCTTCACTAGTGTAATGGAATGCCTTTGAACTGTCATCTCATGATTATTGCTGTTGTATATATTTTTGCTGTTGTATAACTTTACATTACTTTTTAATATTAATGTCAAAAGGGGTAGAATTTTCTCAGTTACCATTATTACTGTGTTTATAGTTCCAAAAAGTCATCAATAATTTTGATATAGAGATATAAATCAATAAATATGAACCTATTTATACCTCATATATATATATATATATATATATCTATATACATACATATATATATATATATATATATATATATATATATATACACACACACATACAGGGTGCGATGGATAAATTGCCCTATAAATTATGCAAAAATGAAAATAACATTGACATCTCATTTTAACAGATATATTTACCAAAATTAAACAAAAATATCTTGAAATACTAAAGAGTAAATTTATTCAATAAAATCGACATTGGCTTCAACCAAGGTCTCCAGATGACTTCACAATCTCCTGCAACTCTATTAAACTGTCACCTTCTTTAAGTTGGTAAATGCTGGCAAAATCCTTGCCTTCAGTTCATCTTTGGTGTTAAAAGAGTTTTTTTGGCTCTCTCACTCAATTTTGCCTCACACATAATAATCAAAGGCGGTTGCCAAATGTAAGGATTGATGTGGTCACAGAAATTGTGTGACAACCATGACTGGGTTCACCTCCTTGTATGGCATGGTGTAGAGTCCTGTTACCAAACATAAGGTTTTCCAGTAGCCACTCTCTTGACCCAAAGGAACATTAACTCCTCAAGATACTAGATATAGGCCTCTGTGTTGAGTCTGAGGTCCTCACCAACAAATTGTGGAGTTATTTTCTTATCAGAATGATTAGAGTGAGTTTTTTGAGCTGGTATACCTTTGGAATTACAATTAGATGCATCCAACTGTTTCCAAATCCTCTGCACTGTCCTCAGATAGATACTCAAAACACTCTAAAATGTTGGTACTGGAGATTTCAGTATAAATACGGCATGCCATTTCCAAATTTTGTGTGGAGTGAAAGGCATCATCGTGCTCTTTTTTTTTCATGGACTGTGCCCAACTGACTCTACTGTACTGT
The DNA here is from genome assembly GCA_963932145.1 of Acanthosepion lycidas. NCBI lineage: Eukaryota > Metazoa > Mollusca > Cephalopoda > Sepiida > Sepiidae > Acanthosepion > Acanthosepion lycidas. The sequence continues at coordinate 66,044,416 of OZ010596.1, read as the reverse complement.
GTTGTTGACAAAATCAAAAACAAAGAATGCACATGCGCAAAACTTAAAATATAAAATAGTGACAGTTTACCCATCGCACCCCATTATATATATATATATATATATATATATATATATATATACATACATATATATATATATATATATATATATATATATGTATGTATATATATATATATATATATATATATATACATACACACACACACACATATATATAGATATATGTATATATATATATATATATATATATGTGAAAATATTGTAGAAAATAGGAAAGAAACTGGTTTGGTAAATAATCCAAAGTTCCTTTAGTATTTTTGTAATTATTTTTAAAAAATAGTGCTCGATACGAAAGTAGAGCATAAATATAATTATTTATTTAAAAATATGATTCCAACACGCTACATAAGAGGTCTCATGTTTCAAAACAAGAGCCGAAAACTTCAAAATAATATTTGAATTAACTTGAGTTAAAGTAGGATCTGTTCCATCTTCAAGCGAAATTTTTTGGGAATGACTTATTTCTGAAATTTACGAGTTTTAATAGTATGGTCAGAATTGAAATCAAAAATTTCCATGGTAACATCAAGGGCGGATTGTTTAGAATCGGCAGGGGTGGGGTGTTAATAATTTGTATCAGTATAGAGTTACTTTCATAGATGTCGGGTCACGGTAAGGTGGGGGTGGCTAAATTTACGACGGAGAAAGTTTTCGCATAGTCTGGCTTGAGCGTCTACGGAGATTTATTAATTTAGAATAAAATAAAAATAAATTTATTAATTTAGAATAAAATAAAAATAAATTTCAATACATTTTATTCTTAGTGAATCCTTTTCTCTTCTAATCAGACTGGTATTTATTAAGTCAAAATTGTAGCCAGATGTGTTATCGTGAACAACCAATACACTTATTTTGTGATGTTCATATAGTTCTTTTTTAGGTTTCCTTGATGATTTGCTAATGTAAATTATTGAGCCATTTTTACAATATATTTTGTATATTCTGGCTTCTGTCCTGTTATTGTTGTGATTTCATTTGGTGCTAACTTTATTTAAGTGAAGTGAAGAAAAGTAATTTCTAAAAAGATCTACATTATTGGGGTACAGGTTGGATCCTTCATCAAATTGGTTTTCTTATAAGGAAATATTTGGTATTTATTGACCAAGCAGCCAGTAAAAGTAAATCGGTTAAGGCCTTCATGGAAATAGTCAAATGTCATGGAAAACAATATACTGGTGGAGGTTGCAGTATTCAGAAAAATTTTTGATCTTTTCAAAGATGATGTTGATATACAAAATGTTTTTGAGTGTTAAGTGGAGTATGAAAAAACAGAAAGATTTCATTAGAAACAAAGAAAAGCATACTGATATCAGTTCTCCTATATGGCAGTAAGTGCTGGACAATCTCCTTAAAGTTTTGAAAAAAAAGAAATGTAGTTCTACAGGAGGATGCTGAGGATACCATGGACCAAAGATGTGAGCAACAATGAAGTTTCAGATAAAATGGAAAAAAAAAAAGGAAACTTATACATAACATCAAGAAATGACAGTTGAAAAGTCTAGGGCACATATTGAGGAATGAGGGCCTGGAAAATATGATACTCACAGGACAAATTGAAGACAAGAGGGACAGAAGAAAATAATGCTTAACTTAGTGAGCTTGAGTAAATGGATAGAGGAACAAGGCTTAGGAGTAATAATAAAAAGACAAAATTTATTAAGAGCTACGAAAGACAGGAAATTGTGGAGAGTCATGACTCCCATGTCCTGAAGAGAAACAGATCATAGAATAACAAGAGATTACAAATGAGAACTTTCAAGTTAAAGAATATATTCTTGCAAGACGACAATCCTTCATATTCTGCCAAGCTAATCTGTTACCCACCTTGTCAAAGAAAAGTTTCAAAAGTACAAAATTAATGAAATGTCTCTTAGCCTCTCCAGATGTTTATCCAATAGAAAAGATCTTATTGTCATTAAAAGAGATATACAGTGTGCCTCTAAGATAATATCTAAAATAATTGTCTCTGTTTTACAGATGATCAACAAATCTTAATTAAATTATGTTTATTAAGGAAAACCTTTATTAAATCAATTACAACTGTCAAAAATTTTTATCAAGCTGGAATGAGAATATTAATTAAAAATTAAGATGTGCAAAAGTAAGTGAACCCTTTAATATTTGGTGACTTTCCTTTTGAAGTTGAATTGTCAACCAGTCTTTTTTCATAATTTGTAAGAAGTTTCTGACATTAGTGATTTTTGACAATTCTTCTTGCTAAATCTCCCACAATTGCTAGATTTTATCTGGATTTCTAGTATGCACTGCCTTCTTTCACTTGAATCACAAATATTCAGTTGGGTTTAGATCAGGACTTTGACTAGGCCATTCCAGGACTTGAAATTTCTTTTTATGAACCAATTCTTTTGTGGATTTGCATTGATGCCTTGTTGAAAATTCCAGCTTCAACATAAATCCAACTTTTGAACTGAGGACACTTTCGTTCAAAATTGCTTTGTATCTTGCAGAGTCCATTGTGGCATCAATGCGTACTATTTTGCCTGTTCGAGCTTCAGCAAAGCACTCACAAATCATAATGCTGTCACTGCCATGTTTAACAGTTAGTATCAAATTTGTCTCTTCAAAAGTCATATTAGGAGCTCACCAGATATATCACCTATTGTCCCTCCCAAAAAGCTCTAGTTTGGTCTCATCCAACCATAAAACCTTTTGCCTGAATGTTTCTAGCTTATTAATATGAGCTTTAGCATAGTTGAGGCAAGCATGTTTGTGCTAATTTGTAAGCAATAGCTTTTTCTAGGCATTCTGCCATGAATATTGCCATTGTTAAGATTTTGTAGTATTGTAGATGTATCCACATTGATTCCAACATTGGCCAGTGAGCATTGGAGAGTACAAAGGTCATAGTAGAATTTGCCTGGGCTGACCAAACTAGATGTCTATTTGCTGTTATTTTTTGTGGACAGCCAATTCATGATTGTGATGCCATCATACTAAAGGCCTTCCATTTATAAATAATTTGTTGTGTGGTGGAGAAGTGCATTCCAAATCGTTATGATAGATTTCTATAGCCTTCTCCATCATTATAGGTTTCAACTATGTGATTTTTAAATCTTCAGGAAGTTCTTTTGATCTTTGCATATATATATTTTTTTAAATTTAGTCTCTAACTGCACACTTATGCATGCACAATGAGTTATATTGTTTGACTGTAGTATACACAGCTTAACAAAAAATGAACACATGTCTTTTGAATTTTTAAATGTGCACAAAAAATTATTTGCACTGGAAACCATGTGAAACAAAAAATACAGAGTGTAAATATAAGGGATCCCTTACTTTTGCATGTCTTAATTTTTAATTAATATTTTTATTCCAGCTTGATATAAATTTTTTAAAGTGTTTTTAATTCATTTAATGTTTTTCATAATAAATATATAGTTTAATTAAAATTTGTTGATTATCTGGAAAAAAAAGAGACAATTATTTAAATATTATCTCAAAAATTCACTTACTTTTGCACAGCACTGGATATAAAAATGGAAAGCAATATTTAAGCTGAAGATCACCTCTGGAAACCAATAAAATTGCTGCACATAGTGATAAAATCAAAACAGTAAAAAGTTTTTAAAAAAACAACATTGAATGAAAGACTGATCTAAGTTATAGAATGTCAAGGAGTCCATATTAACACATAAAATAATAAAATAATAATTTATTCAAATGTAGAGAATATTGTGTTCACTAAATGTGTTTCTTTGACATATATCTTTTGGATTTATTTATAAATAAAAATTTATGTTACACTTTGTTTGCATAAAACTTCATCAGTTATCATCAATACTTTTAATAAGGGTGGATGTTATAAGCTAAAACTCACGTGATATATTGCTCATATAAACATTTCCTGAAAATTTGATCAACATTGGTTGCTTAATATGAATTTTATTGTGAAAGCAATGACTTGCACCATAAAATCTGACATGGTGTATAGAATTATTATCCACAAAGAATATTGTATTTTGTAAAGCTTCAGACATTAAGGGTTATAGTAGAACTGGTTGGTCCTGTAATTTTTAAGTAATGCTGCATTTACGTTATACTTATAAAATATCCAAAAACTTATTTACTCTGCACTCTTTTGTCTGTTCCTGAATTTAAATTAAACTAAACGTAAAATTAAAACTAATTAAACTATGTTAATATATATATATATATATATATATATATATATATATATATTCAAACAGATTTGGTTAAATAATTTAGACATATATCAATTAGTTTTTGTTGTGATCCTTTCAAGTTCATGGATTAATGTTTTGGTAGACTTAGAAAATTGAGTCAGAAAAATACCCAAATTTTCTTTCAAATATTTTTTATTTTCCCAACTACTTTCAATCTCATTTAAGACCATCTTTAGGGGGTTAAGTTGTCTATGAGTATGTATATGTATTTCTGTGAATTTAAAATATTTTAACTGTTCATTTTTTACTGTTTATGCAACATTCTAGATTTCAAAGTTCCTGTGTTCTTTTGGTTTTTTTCCAGTATAAGGGAAGTAACTTTTTCGTTTTTGTTCGTATGTATATAATATTGTATTTTTTTTTTTCATAAGCATTTAAGGACTTTTTTTGCTATACTCATAGTTGTCTTTATTTATTTGGGGTTTTAACTCTCTTATATAAAGGGCTTCATGGATTGTTTTTATGTAATATAGATGTATTTTCAACTAATATATGTCTAATCTGTGCATGTGGGCATGAGTGTTGCTTTAAGTGCTGATATATTGAGCTATGTTCAGCCAAATGTAAGTCTTTTTGGTAGCATCATCGTAGTAAAGCCAGCACATGAATTGACATTTTTATCAGAGATACAATCTCCTAAAGGACATTTAAATTGATATACAATGTTGGCTTTTTGCAACATGTTAGTTGGTGGAGAAAAGGCATGGTGGAGTAATGGATAGCATTTTTGATTGAGGAATCAGAGAGCCAAGTTCGAATTCCAGTCAAATTTATTACATTCACTCACTTGCTAATAACCTTAGGAAAGGTATGAATCTTCTTCATCTCCCTCCAGCTATGGGTTCTATAGCCTTGGATGGCAACTGGTGTAGGAGAAGGACAACTTTGAATTCAAAACCTGTGAAGGGTCGTTTGGAAACCTTGTAGTATGTAGTACACCAAGTCTCTGTATTCAGCCTGTTAAAAAGTGTGGATAGTTCTGCACAAAACGTTCAGCACTATAATCAAATCACGTGTGCTGGTGTCTGGCTGTTGGTTCCTAGGAACTGAGCTGCTTGACCCTCATATGTTGAATTTTGCTGTAAAGAACTCACCGATAAATTTTGTAAAAGTATTTTCGATAGATCCCTTATATATATATATATATATATATATATATATATATACCAGAATTAGTCATATATATATATATATATATATATATATATATATATATATATATATATATACATACCACAATTAGTCATATATATATATATATATATATGTATATATATATATATATATATAAGGGATCTATCGAAAATACTTTTACAAAATTTAACGGTGGTACTTTACACCAAAACAAAAAAAACTGTGTGCAAATCCTTTGTTTTTTAGTTATTAAATTCAAAGTTTATGGTAGACACTGTTAAATGTACAGTCCAAGATACCATCCAGAAATACTTTTGCAAACTTTGGAGAAAAGTTTTTGACATAATGTTTTTGAAACAAGGTAAAATGTCCATATAAACATATATCCAAAAAACCATCATTATACCTCAACACTCAACACTTCAACTGTCTCTAACTTGCTTCTACACATGTATGCATCCATTGGATTGACTGACACACCCTTTTAAATAGTCCCACAAGGTGTCCAAGGGTTTTGCAGGCCCCCATGACACACTTATGAAGCGTATCTTCATTATTAATGTCTGCTGCATAAAACAATTGTTTTAGGTGGCTCCACAGATAAAAATCCAAAGGATTGATGTAAAGGGAATATACAGACCATGGAGCCAGTCTTCCCCTACCTATCCATCTTTTATGGTAGATGTAAGCCACTGCCTCACGAACAATGTAACTAAAATGTGCTAGATCTTCATCATGTGTGAACCCCATGCATCTTCACATTAGCAGGGATACATCTTCTAACAGGTCTGGAAGTGTGTTTGAAATAAAGTCTGTAAACAGCTCCTGTAAGAAGTGCTGATGGAACATATGGACTTACCAGTAAGTCCCCTACAATTACAACCAACACAATTGTAAATTGATGCTGGTGTCTACCCTGCATTGTACCATGGAGATTCTAATCTGATCAAATTTGTTGGTTGTGTAAATTTCTTCCAAATGTTGCCTCATCTATAAACAAGATTGGCAATTTATGCAAAAACCATCGACAAATGTTCTCCCATGATAAGTGATCAGAGAGTGAAAGACCCTGCACATGTTGCAAATGATACGGATGCAAGAGCTGCTCTTGAAGTACCCTCTGTGTGGTACTATGCGATGTACAACATGCTAGGGCCACTTGACATGTGCTAATACCTGGATTGTCTCTGACAGCCTGAATAATGTGTTCTTTGTCGTCAGGCATACAAGTGGATCTTGGTCTTTCTTGATCTGTGAGCTTTGCACCCCTGCATCCATTACCATTTGTGTGGGTGTATGGAAAAATATATCTGCCTGCTCACAATATGAATATCCTGCCATTGTTAAATAGATCACTTCTCAGTTAATTCACTACTATACACATTAAATTTTAAAGACAGACTAGCCACAAATGTACACAAAAGACAAATGTAACCTAGTCTACACAGCAACACAGAGTCATCTACTATAAATTTTCTTTAAACTTAATAACTTAAAGAGGAAGGATTTGCAAACATATGTTTATATGGAATTTTGTCCTTGTTTTGGTGTGAGGAACCTGCTCCCAAAGTTTGTGAAAGTATTTTTGATATAATCTGTATATATTAAGTTTGAACTAAATTTCATTTTTTGATTGGTTTGTGACAAGAGCGTATTTTTTGTTACAATTGGCATATTTTTGCTTATCTGTTCCATCAGGAGACTAATCAGTGGTTTTTGCATACAATTCTTTCTTATTTAAATAAAAATAAAAATATGAATCAAAGACAAAAAAATGAATTATGCAGTTTATGGAGAAGGTATTATTGCATTAACAGCCTCTCCAAAAACTGTACTTAAAGCAATGTCTTTTCACTGGAGGTGGTGGGCTGTAATTTGCCTAAGTGAAGTATTTATGCAATTAACGATTCATATTTTACCACCTTCTATTCTACCAAGCTTCTATGTGGGGAAATCATATTTGCTGAAAAAGTGGACAGTTAATGGTACTCAAGCACAAAAAAAAAATTGTGCAGTTTATGGAGAAGGTACTTTAAATGATTAAATGTGTCAAAAGTGGTTTGAGAAATTTTGTGCTGAAAATTTCTCTTTGACCTAATGCTTAGACTGGGTGAAGTTGCTATCGATCAAGTAAAGACATTACCTGCAAATAATCAATGATATATAAGACAGGAGATAACCAATATTTTCAAAATATACAAATCAAATGCTGAAAATGATTTTCACCAGTTTGGCTTTGTTAGTTCACTTTGATGTATAATGTAAGTTGGGATTGGAAGTCAGTCCATCAGTGCTTAGGTAATTACAGATAACCAAATACTGCTCCCAGTTAGATCAACAGAATGTAGCAAATGATGTACAAAACAAAAATTCATTAAGCATAAGGGTGTAGTATTCCATGAGGGTTCTAGATGGCATGTTACTTTATTGACCTGTTCACAGGGTGACTGTAGAGCACATCTTGATCAGTCCTTTAATAAAAAAAAGTTTAAAAAGAATTGGAGACCAGAATTATAAAATTGAAGGAAGATGGTAGCAGGTAGTCAAATATAGCAAATATTATATATGTATAATAAAAAAAATAGTTTTCATCTGTATATATAGGCTAAAAAAGAGTGCTGGAAAATTTTGTACATATCTCATATGTTGTTCAATAAATTTAAAAAAAAAAGATATATTTTTTTACACTATTTACATGTGGACTATTGTCATCATCATTGTTGTTTATATCACAATGTTTCAGACACAGCTCCAGGCTTCATCAGGTGTATGTTGATCCAAGTAAAACCTCCTGAATCCTTTATTTAATCCACATGGTAAACACTTCTCATTCTACACTCCATGTATCTTGTCTAGTTCTTATTTTTAGTACTGCTCAGTTATTGTTCACTCTGTTTCTACTGCCAGTGATTGAAGTCATAATTACTGTTGCCAAAATTCATGAACCAATGCTTTAATCTACTAGGCTATTGTCCTGTGGGACAATCCTGAGTCTAGAACTTGGAAATTTAAAACTAATGTTCTTCAAATCTGCCTACTTTTGTTTCTGCTCAAATATGCATTAAATTCATGACCTTCCAGTTAACTAGGTGAATTTCAACAGCACTTCTATGTTCAGGGTCATATTTTTGGACTCTCAAATTCATTGCTTTCTTTTGATTGGTGATTCCTAAATGTTTCTCTTTGACCAACTTTGTACACATTTTTTTTTCTTAATTAACAGAATTAACTTTTTACACTAATCTTTATTAATTTTAGGATGTGTGCAAAGACTGAAATTGTTAGATAAAATTTAGTTTTGTTTGTGCAGTTGCCCTTGGAAGAGGTGTTAATCCATTTTTTACCCCCTAGTTATTGGCTAAAGAGCAGTATGGACTGGGCTCTCCAGCCTTAGGTGGCAGCCAGTCTAGGATAAAAGTTATGAATTCAAAACTGGGGAGGTGACAGGAAATTACTCAACTATCCTTTTCCAGAAATCACAGCAATTCTTAGATAATATAAAAAGAAATCTGTGGAGAGCTATGATTGCCTACAGCATGAAGGGATAAGGCATTTAAAAACAGAATCCTTACTTACATACCTTTCTTATTGCAATGATCCAAGATAAAATTATAATGAATTGTATAAAAGAGAGACCAGAATCTAATTGTGATTATTTTTTTTAATTGGTGTCACTCCATGCAAGGCAATAAAGCCACTAAGACACAAGGGGTGACAGGGTGTGGAAGAATTAGGAACAGAAACATTAATAATGAGCAGGAAGAGAAAAGAGTAATCAGAAGGACTGTAGATAGCAATTGACATTATATTTAATTTTTTGCAAAGTTGGCTGGAAAGCATGGAGCCAGAATGTAGTTCCACAAGTGAGAAGTGTGAGAAAAGAAACTGTTAACCTAGAACTTATGACTATATCTAGCCAGCTCAACTGCCAATTGATGGGATCTTGATGCCAGTCTAGTACCGTGCTTAAATTAAAAAAGTCTCAGTAGCATAGCTCATCTGAACAATCACCATGAAAATATTTATACTAAAAATATAGAGAGGCAACATGAAAGTTAGACAGAAAATCTTATTTTGAAATCAGAAATCACAAGTGGCTCAATAGTTATCGGGTAAAAACTTTTTCATTCAATATTTTTGGAGATTTTGATTAAAATAAAAGTTCAAAATATGAATAATCATAGAAATGAAACTGAAAATTCTCATTACAACTTCTATAAAGTTATTTAACTAAAGCTAAACACTTCATAGATCTACATAATTATGCCAAAAGAAACTATTTTTGTTATTTGGCTGAAAGCACTTAGTTACCCTGATTATTGCTTCTCAGCTTGTTCCGTTTATTAACGAGCATAGTCTGATTAGAAACTAGATAGTTTTCTTTGCAATTTTTCTTTGCAATTTTTCAAAATAACTGAAGGAAAGGAAAGCAATTTTTAAAAGTTTGTTTAGAAATAAGAAGTTCTTTTTAGTCCAAAACCAACAAACAATACCATGTCCCTTCAATGTTTACTTTAACAAATTCTTCAGCAAAATAGTTTGGCTAATGAAGACAAGAAAAAAAATCGCTTTTGATCTGCCTTGTTTTGATTAGAACATTTGCTTTACAGGAATTTGGAAGATTAATCAAAGTATGCTTTTATTTCTGTTCTGCTTTCTTATTCTTTTCTTTATTCATTCTTTCATTTTCACCTTTTTCCTTCTCTCTTTTTTGTTAGTCTCCATTTCTCTTTCCTTGGCCTTCCTTTATCCCCTTTCCTTTTTTTTTATCTTTATTCATCTTTGTCTTTTTCCTTCAACCTTTCTTTCTTTCTATCTCCATTAATTTCTTTTTTTTCCATGTCTTTCTTACAATTTAATTGCCTCTTCTTTTTCTTTTATTTCCAGGATTATTTTCTTTTTCTCTCTGTTGTCTATTAATTTCTTTGCTTCTTTTTTCTTTTCAGATTCATTTTTCTGCTTGCTTTTGCTTTCTTTTTTCTTTCTTTCATCTTACAAAATTCTTTACAAAATAATGAAAATATGAACAAGAGAAATGGAAGCTATTGAGTTTTGCTTTACTGCGCAGTAAACATCAAGGGAGATAATTCACCTGAGATGTGCATTTTATCTTTTCCAAATCAAGGATACAGCCTTTGATTCTGCTGTCATCATTATTCATATTAATGTTTATTTTCATAGCTTAAGAGTCCAACCTTATTAATTTGGGTGCAGAGTATTTACCTGTGGTAACAAGTAAAAATAAAAATTCTGCTTTTAGTTCACAGAGAATTGTTGATTATTCAACAAGGAAAATGACTGAATGTTGAAATTGATGAAACAGTCCATGATCCCTTCAAAAATGACAACCTTTATTTTTTTACAATTTTTCATTTTCGAATATTTTGCAGAAAAGAAGTTTCAGAAAAATTTGATGAATTTCTTTTCTGCAAAATAAAAATTTTTCTTTTAAAAATGTTTTTGCTTGTATCCAGTGCAATTTTGTGATTTTGTTTGAATCATTTTACTCCAAATAAGGAAATAAAGCCACTAAGACTCAATGGGTTATTCAGTGTCAGAGAATATGAGAAAAAAAACATTATTAAGGAGAGAGAGCAATAAAAGAATATGATTAAAAAGAGAGTAATTGATAAAGATTAAACAGTAAATATATAAGACGATTTTGAAAATTTCTAATTTATAAGTTTTGTCAATGAATCAGCAAAACATGATAAAGTATAAGTTTACAAATTGTCATATTATTTACTATTCCATTAGATTCTCATCCAGCTTTCTTTGCTTATATATATATATATATATATATATATATATATATATATATATCATAGCACTTTGTATATACATATATATATATATATATATATATATATATATATATATATATATATATATAATATGTGTGCGATAGAGCTAACATACTTAGTTCTATTGATGTGTGTTTGTGAACCTGGGTTTATGCATACATACATACATATATATATATAATATATATATATATGTATGTATGTATATATATATATATATATATATATATATATATATATATATATATACTGATACAAGCTTGGCCCAGGCAATGAATTCCTTGGCGTAACTTAAATGAAAGTATGGATCATTCAGCAAGGATTTAACACACTACTCTGGCATAACGGATCTAGTGAGACAAGCTTACTGACTATTACACCATGTTCAGATGCCCCAATTGTACTTCTTCTGTGTGAAAAAATAAAACAAAAGCATTACTTGTCAAAAATGTATCATATAAACGTATCTTTCTAATTTGCTTCTTAATTATGCTGCTAATATTCCACAATCCGGTACATTTATGCTGTGTTGTAAATAGGAAAGGTTGACATATATATAGAAAATAAAAAGTAGTTTATTCCAGAGAATAATATGGTACATGATTGAGAAAACAGACTAATGCAATAAACAGTTAATTGTTAACGCTTTATATTTACCCGAGACCTCACCCCAAAGCAGGATGTGGTACAAGGATGGCTTTTAATGTGAGGCTTTCTGAGCAAATATGTTCAGACAAAAATACCCCATAAACCCCTCATACACAGGGGTCAGGTGGCTGTCTACCACACCCAGATTAGACTCTGCTTGTAGGCATAGCCTCATCTGAGTTTCTCTCCACATGAAGGCAGAGAGTCAATAAGCAGATTAGAAATGAATTGTCAATTGAAATGTCAATTGCTCCCTCAGTAAAAGAAAGTGCTGTTTAAATAGTCATAGACCAGTCCATCTTGTGGGGGTATTCAGCTACTCCACAACAATTTAGAATCTGTTTTTTGTTATACTAGGAGGCATGGTGGAGTAATGGATAGCAGCTTGGATTGAGGAATAGGAGAGTCGAGTTCAAATTCCACTTGAAACCATTACATTCACTTATGTGCTAATATTCTTGGGAAAGGAATGAATCCTCTTCTTCTCCCCACTGCTATTGATAAATAGCAAGACAGACCAGGTTCTGTAGCCTTGGATGGCAACTGGTCTTCTGTAGAAAGAAATGGCAACCTACTGCAGGAAAAAATCTGCGTCATCAGTCATGTATTGATGCATGGCACATAACTGACTGACTGTTATACTAATGTTCACTCAATACAAGGCCCAAGGTAGTGGGTTACTGTGTGGTGATGTATAAGTGTAAAAAAAGACAAAAAAAGAAGTTCATGGGTTTATGCTGGAAATTAATATTTAACCCTAGACTTGAAGAAGTCAAGATCATAGTACTTGGGAAAACATTCTGCCTGGAGTTTCTTCCAAAAAGGTAGCAGTTCTTGGGAAGAAGTTGTTCTAATGGAACTTACTTTTTACTTTAATGGAATACAAAATGAATTGGGTCGATTCACACATGTGTATGTGACATGGCAAGTCGCAGATGCAAAGGTTAGGGTAGAGTGGGTCTAAGGAATGTAGCTCATCAGAACGCATGTCATGGAAATAGCGATAGAGCAGTAAGAGGCTCACAATGTTTCATCGGTGGGAAAGAGATTATAGGATGGAAACGAATTCCACACCCACAAAACCACATAGATGATTTTGAACTCTATCAAAGAGAAGTGAGGACTGGGCAACCCCAGACTAAATATGGTAGCAATACTCCATTTTCAAGATGTGTCTGCATTCAAATAATGTAAATGGTTTGAACACTGTGATAAAAACAAAGATATCTGTTTGCTAAAATTTGGAAAAATGATATTTTTTGAAAATAAAATTATTGAATAAAACAGTTTAGATAAAGTACAAATTGATGCCATAAAATTTGCTGTTAACTGGGTCAAGGAATAGCATTAATTTTAACAGCGTCAAAGCAAAACTCTCTATTAATCATTTGAGAGAAGCCATTCTGTCTTCCATCAGCAAGGTTGATGCTAACCTCCAGAACAGTTTCTTATATCATCATTCTCTGATGTCATGAAGTGTAGGAGATTATATTGATCAACTACAATGTTTTCTGCTAAGAAAGTTGGGTCTTTGTGTTATACTAGACAATTTATATCTCCAGAATCTATTTTACATATTTATAATTCTACCAATAACCCATGCTTTGAATATTGATGTCACAATCTGATGCTCCTGCTATATATTCAGAGATTTTTGATAAGATCCAAAAAAGAATCTGCAATATTATTGGTCCTGACCTGGTATTTCAGCTTCAGTCACTTTCTCAGCATGAAAATGTAGTTTTTCCTGCTTTTTCTATAAATACTTTCATGGTAATCGTTCTGATGAAATTTCTGCTATGGTATCTAGACTTTATGCACAGTATGAGATTGACAACAAGTTCTCATCAATTTACAGTTGAATTGACTAGATGTAACCATAAATTCTATGCTAACAGTTTCTTCTCTCACACTTCTTGATTGTGAAATTTTAAATGCAGTACCAATTGTTATTTACTCTCTTTTTTATTATATGCCTTTTATTGTTCCTACTCCTTTTTTCTTATTATTTTACACTCAGTAACCCCTTCTGTATTAGTGTCTTTACTGCCTACCTTGAGGTGAAATGGTTAAAAACATATTTTTTAAATACATACAAAACTGACAGATTGTAATATTATGTTTTAAACTCTCTAACGAAATAGAAAAAAATGACTAAGATTGCATTTCCAATTCCACTCCTAAAATGATGACAGATAATGTTTATCTATTTCCAGATTATATCCCTTAATCCTTTGCTGTGATGAAGAAGGCAGACATTTTGTTGATCAGTTAAATTTGATAATTATACTCATGTATCAAGTCAACCGCTTCTGGTATCATCTTCTTTAAATATAATCTGTGATGAGTTTACTTGCCACTGATAGAATTATTTTACTACCCTCACAAAATGCAAAACATTGGTTCCTTGGTGTATTAGTCATAGGGATAAGTAAATAAGTAATGAAATACCTTAAAGAAATAAGAGTCATCTATATTAAGCAAGTTCAGTAGTGTTATATAATTTATTACCTGAAAATACGGAAATGGGATAATTTCTATTCACTGGTCAGATAGATCAGAATTATTTTAAGACCTTCTATGTAATATCCTTGAGCAATTAATTTTATTTTTGTCATAATTCAGCCACATTCTAAGTATAATATATAAATCCTAATTTTACTTTTGACAGTATTGCAATATAAATGAAACCAGACTCACTTTCAGGCTCAGATTGCTAGTGTCACACAAATTTGATGCATGCAGCAAAACTTTCTCTGGTCTAAAGTTTATCATTCATTCAATTTGAAATTCTCAAGTGACATTAATTTCAACTCAGATCTAATCTCATATATGAGCTAAATAAAGTTCTGATGTTATGTGAATCTGTTTTGAAATGTTTTATTTATTATTTATATTAGTGACTTCAGTTCACTTGTAAAGCTTTCAAGTGATAAATATTGCTTGTGATGAGTCATTCTATTCATTCAATAAGGTATTTGAAAATTGGTATATTATAGGCCTGGTGATATCTTCAAATTTTAATGCTTAATTACTGAATTTGATACAATAAAGAAATTACAGTAACAGCAGCAGTAGAATCAATAGCAGGCAGAATTGAAGAAACTTAGGTTTAAGGTTCCACGTTCTAAACTCAGGATTGTCCCATGGGACAATAGCTGAGTGGGTTTAAGCATTGGTTCATGATTTTGGTAACATAGTAATTGTGAGTTTCATCCCTGGAGTAGTAAAAAGAGAGTGAGATATCTTTGTAGCTGGATAATTGATCAGGAACAATATAGCCTGGTAAATAAAGGGTTTCTGTTGAAAATTCTATTAACATCATCTTGGTCAATAGAAAACTGCCAGACAGAATAGCCAAAACACTGCAATAACAACAAAAATTGTGTGAATGTAAACAATATAAATAAAAAATAAATTGATTTATTGAAACCTATAATTATAAAGAAATTTGATATTCAAGATATAAAGAGCTCAAAAAAAAATTAAAATTCACTCTGAATAAAAGTCTCTAGGTAAACAATAATTACTTGTAAACTAAACAGCCTATGTAAATAAGCACAAGTTTGTTCTATTATCTTTAATGAAACATGTTTGTTTAAGGATTCAGACAGATTTAGGAAGTAGGATGTTTTATGAAACATGTTTGTTTAATGATTCAGACAGATTTAGGAAGTAGGATGTTTTACACAACATGTTTGTTTAATGATTCAGACAGATTTAGGAAGTAGGATGTTTTATGAAACATGATTGTTTAATGATTCTGACAGATTTAGGAAGTAGGATGTTTTACAAAACATGATTGTGTCATGATTCAGACAGATTTAGAAAGTCAGATGTTTTATGAAACTGAATTGGTTAATGATTCAGACAGATTTAGGAAGTAGGATGTTTTATGAAACATATTTGTTTAATGATTCAAACAGATGTAGGAAGTAGAATGTTTTACACAACATGATTGTGTCATGATTCATACAGATTTAGGAAGTAGGATGTTTTACAAAACATGATTGTGTCATGATTCATACAGATTTAGAAAGTCAGATGTTTTATGAAACATGATTGAGTCAGACAGATTTAGGAAGTAAGATGTTTTATGAAACATATTTGTTTAATGATTCAAACAGATTTAGGAAGTAGGATGTTTTATGAAACATGTTTAATGATTTAGACTTATTTAGGAAGTAGGATGCTTTATGAAACATGTTTGTTTAATGATTCAGATTTAGGAAGAAGGATGTTTTATGAAACACATTTGTTTCATGATTTAGACAGATTTAGGAAGTAAGATGCTTTATGAAACATATTTAATTGTTCAGACAGATTTAGAAAGTAGAATGTTTTATTATTAAAGATGTTTGTTTTATGATTCAGACAGGTTTAGGAAGTAGGATGACTTATAAAACATATTTGTCACTTTTCTTTGTTTTTGCTTTTTTTAATGAGGCCTCATTTACATGTATATTTTTTTATGTATATATTGAATTTGTCTTATAAGTTTCACCAGCTGGATAGCAAACCATTTAAACAATAAAATTAAACAAGAACCACATTGATTGCATTTCTATATTTATATCCTTTTACATAGCAGGATCTAAGCAGCCATTTCTTTTCTTTTCATTTCTTTTATTATATTTAGACAATAACTAGTGGTGACCAATTTTTTTTGTGTGTTTGTTTAATGGCATATCAACTCCTTTTGGGTCACTTATTGCTGAAATTTTCTTGGGAGTATTATTAATTTATTTTATGAAAATGTATTGCTGGTAATTTTCCTTATAAAATTATTTATTGCTAGCAATATTTTTTTACTATGAAAATTTAGTGCTGTTTTTTTTTTAATTTAATCTTTTATATAATTTCTTAGTGTTTTGACACCAATTTGGACATGACTTTTTACCCATATCTGGAACCCTAACAGATGCTACTACCACTGGCCAGGGTGAACCTGGTAACAACAGCAATTAAGATGTGGCTCCACGCTCCTCAAAACCTCCCAATCACAGTCCTTGCTTCTGATGTAGTTTACCTACACACTCAGGATGGCGATGACCAGTAAATGGTGACATAGTCATCTTGCTGGTATTCAAACTATGTAACACTTACAAGGACTACTTAAACAACAACTTCAGGCAATTTAAATTCAGGCAAATTGCAAGTTGTAAATTCTTGAAGTACCTTGAAGGATCCCAATTAAAAAAGTTTGTAATTCTTCTCTCATTATGCATATTGTTGGATCTTAATGTATTGTGTTTTCATTTTTACATCACAGCAACTTCTCTTAACTACAGGTTTTAACAAGGAGTTAGCAAAATTCAATTCAAGATGATTTTTTTTTTAAGCATTTCACCCAAAGCAAGGCTGGAAGCTACTAGCACGCAAGGGGTTACAGAGAGTTGGATCTAGAGCAAAGAGGAGTGATAGAGGAAAGGATAAAGAGAAGGATAGGGGATAGATCAAGGCATCTGGAGGTGTTGATTAACATTACATTTGAATAGTTAGAGATTATAGCTATCAGGGAAACAAGAAATAGGGAGAGAGTTTCACAGGCGAGAAGTGTGAGACATGAAGCTATTGGAGCAGAAGAGATGGTTACATTTAACAGTTTCAACAGTGATAGGGTGAGAGCAAGATGCAGATGAGATGCCAGATCAGGGCCAATTACATTGCATATTTGTCTCTGGATTTTATCAAGGACCTAGAGACAAACAGAAAGGGCTCCAGACCATATATGGCAGCAATACTCCATGCAAGAGTGAATGGCTGATTTGTAGATTTGAAGGATCAATTCCAGCAAGAAAAATTTCCTGGCACAGTACAGGGAGCTAACTTTCCTTGTAGTGGACGAAGCTATTGACTCAATGTATTTGTTCCATCTCAGGTCAGAAGACAGTGTGAGACAGAGCAGTCGCAAAGAGGTGCTTTCGTGGAGTTGAGCATCAGACATTCTAATGAGAGGCAGGGATGGTTCTCTCTGGTGAGTAATAGAGAGCAGTTTTGTTTTTGAGGCATTAAAGTTAACCAGCCAATTCCTGCCCCAGTTCACAACCAATTCGAGGTCCTTTTTGAGACAAACAGCCAGGTTAGTTTTGTCAGCGACACCAGATTTGTTTTTGAGGCAGGAGTAAATAGTCGTGTTGTCTGCATAGATACCTACTTGGGAACCTATGATCAGGAAGATCGTTAATGAAAATAAGGAATAGAGTAGGGGCTAGGATAGAGCCTTGGGGAACACCTGCATTCGTGGGATAGGAGCTGGTAGAGAATCCGTTGGGACTGACCTTCAATACACGGTTTGATAGCAATGATTGTATTAAATCAAACAATCGACCTGAAACTCCATAACCCTAAAGCTTGCACAGAAGGCAGGCATGCCAAACCCTATCAAATGCATTGGAGATATCTAGAGCCATGGCACGAGATTCTCCGTTACTATGAAGTGCTTGGTAAACAATTTCAGTTATGGTCGTAAGCACTTCAGCTGTAGAACGGGCAAAGCAGAAACCATATTGATTGTTGGAGAGCAGATCATGGTATGTAAGGTGTTTAACCACTTCAGCGTTTATTAAAGCTTCAAAGACTTTACTGAAGAGTGGTAGGAGACTGATAGGACAGTAATTATAAGAGTCAGAAGGGTCTCCAGAGGTCTTAAAGACAGGAAAAATGGATGAGGACTTCGAACAGGGTGGAAAACAAGATTCATTGAGGCAGTGGTTATATAATTTGGAGAGGGCAGAGGCCAGTTCAGGCATACATTTCTTCAGGACAATGGCTGGTATCCCATCTCTACCACTAGTCTTGTGGGGGTCTAATTTAGAGATAATGCCCACGATGACAGGGTTATGTGCAACATGTTCAACAGAGTCTCAGTTCTAAGGGGGAAATCGGGTGTGGGTACACTGGAAGAGCATTGAATTGAATGAGAATTTCTGAACAAAGCATTCAGCCTTGTTGGCATATGAGGTCAGAACCTTGAACTGGTTGAACAAAGGAGATATAGAGGGTTTGTTAAGTACACTCTTGCAGAGACGCCAATATTCCTTGGAGCCAAATTTGCGAGATGCAATACGTTCTTTCATTCAAGCAGCAAAAAGCAACTTTGCTTCATTGAGGACATGCTTACACTCATTATAGGCAGAGATGTCTATTGCAATCATACATGTCGCTACAATATAGGTGGAAGAAGTGATTCCTATGGGTAATAGCAGCTGAGCAAGCAGTGGAGAACCAAGGGGAGGAGCGTGATATTTCCTTGAGGGGATGAAAGCCTCAATTCCAGCTTTAACCCAGGAGGAGACCTTGGAAGCCCTTTCTTGAATGGGGAGTGTAAAGAGTAATGACAACATCCCAGGAGGCATTGCAAAGAAAATCCCGGACTGCTTGTTGATAGCAAAACGATGTTTTAGTGGTAGGAGGTTCTTTCCAGGGAGTGGGGTTGAAGGAGATGTTGACAGACACTACAGCATGATTGGAGTTGCTAAAGAGGGCAGAGCTGCGTGGCACTACAGGACTCAGGAATGGAGGTAAAACATAGATCGAGAAAAGAAGCCTTACCATCCAGGTTGTAGGGAAAACATGTGGGAAGTCAACTATTTGTATGAGGGATTGAGAAATTGAAAAATTAAGGGTTTGTATCCCTGCAAGGTCAGTAGTAATGTTTTTAAGCCATTTGGTATGATGGGCGTTAAAATCCCCAAACACGAATATGTGAGCAAATGGATGGAGTGAGAGAGCCTTGTCAATGCTGTCGATTACACCACAGTCTTGGGAGGATGGAGGACAATAAAGGAAGAAGAGGTAGCTTACAGCATTGAGATGAGATAGCCAGAGACACATGTATAAATGTCTGGAGATTCAAGTGACAGCTCTCTAGCCAGCAAGAGATGGTCCTTGACATAAACTCCAAGGTCATGCATGTGTGTTTGAGAGTCTTTTCTAAGGAGAGGAAGGTAGCCGGGGATCGAGAGGTCAGAGCAGGGGATAGACGAGTCAAGGTTGGTCTCACAGAGAGCCAGTATACCAGGCAGTTGACAATGAGGAAAGATTCCACACTGCAGAAATTGGTTCTAATGCCATGGATGTTAGAAAATGAAATGTTAAAGGGTTTAAATGATTTTTTAAGGGCTGGTTTAAGTTTTCTTCTTGGATTGTCATTAGTTATCATGATGTGTAATTACAGTAGCAAAAATGAGAAGGATTGAAGTAGAAGAAGCAGACGGTTATCGACTGGAACATGTGCAAAGAGAAGTTGGCACAGCCTGCAACATAATGTGGCCTCAGGGTTGCCACAGCCTGCACACATCATGGGAGAAACATGGCAGCATTAGTACAGAGGCCAGAGAGAAAGAGTTCCGGGAACCCCTTCCTTAACAAGAAACAAGGTGTGAGCCACTACTTTTGTCCAAGAGAAGGGAGTGAAGTACTGACCAGACAGTAGGAAAGCCTATCTACTCCTATTACACACACACACACACACACACACAGAGAAAAAAGAAGGCCACAACACAAGAAGTCCAAGAGACAGCTAAAGAGATACTTACCAAAGGATGTGAATAGGATTTTGTTTTTATTTTTTCCCTTCCATTACATTAAGTTTTAACTTAGTATAAGTCCCATTGACCTATCCTAAAAACAAATTTGGTTATCCAGCATTGTGGTATGGCATATAATTCTAC
The DNA here is from genome assembly GCA_963932145.1 of Acanthosepion lycidas. Taxonomy (NCBI): domain Eukaryota; kingdom Metazoa; phylum Mollusca; class Cephalopoda; order Sepiida; family Sepiidae; genus Acanthosepion; species Acanthosepion lycidas. Next base: position 66,023,884 of record OZ010596.1, on the reverse strand, counting down.
TTACATATGGCAGTGTTCACTTTCGCGTCTTCCATTCTCATGGTCAGTTAGTGAATTGTTGAGGCTGACTTTTTATCACCAAGCCTTTATGTTTCAAGGATCGCATGGCTGGGGGGGGGGGGGAGTTCACCACTGCCAACAATGGGCTTGGGGTCTTTGCTTTCAATAAAATAAAACAGACAATGGGAAGAGAGATATGGCCAAACATTTCCTCGCTAGTCTGTATTTTATCTAGCAAAATAATCACACACACTAGTATATAAGAATACAAACGAGTTAGGTTCACATGCTGTCCAAGACAAATTTTTTTTATTGCTTATTCTAAAAAGACTCACATATGCTAATACATTAGATTAAATGTTTTAAATGATTAAAAATAAAATTCAACAGACCCAGGGGATACTATTTTTTATTTGTAGTTTGTTTTTGTTTTTTTCATTAATTAACTTAGGTCTTCACATTGCACTGAAGTCTATACTCATCTAGTACAAGGAGATTTTTACCAGGCTCACTCCATGCACTCTCAAATGAAATTCTTTATCTCTTATCAGAATCTTATCCCCAAAACAGAAATCTTTTGTCCTTTCTACATATTTTCTGCTATGTCCAAATTTGTAATATTATTTTTGATGATAGCTTTCCAATATTCTCTCAGGTATCAGCTTTCTTTTTTACCTTTTGATTGAAATAACCACCACATGGATGCTAAATCATCATCATCATCATCATTGTCATTGTCAGCATCGTCGTCATCATCATCATCATCATCATCATCATCATCATCATCATCATCAGCAGCAGCAGCAGCAGCAGCAGCAGCATCATCAGGATCATCAGTCTTTTGACCAGGTGTTGTTAGGTCGGTAAGCAGATAGGCACCTGGACAGTTCCCTCCACATATCCGAATTAAAAAGCCAGACAGGTATTCTTTTATGTCCCACATGTCATGAGCAAGTAGACCAGGTGGAGCCTATTCCTCTCCAAGGTGAAACCATAGCTGATGTCCTTCAACCTGAAGACTCACCTTGCTCACAGACACATGGCTAGGAAGCTGAACATCCAGCAATGGACACCATAACAAAATAATAAAATCAACATGGAACAGAATATTAGTTAAAATGACTCAGTTACTCAACACAGAATTTCAAACTATATGCACAAAATATTTAATCAGTCAGATGAAAACTGAAATTCTTTCTGAGTCAGCAAGTTCATGAAATGTGAGATGGTGACATTTAAAATCTTAGGATTAAAAAGAGGTATTTTTTTTAATATTAAATATACTTATCAGTTTAATCACTGATGAATCTGTAACAAAACCCAGCATCTTAAGTCAAGTAAAAATTTCCTTGACTCAAAATGTCATGAAGATGAAAAACCTGATATTCAATATGGCATCATATTTGCCAGAGAGATCATCAGTTTCTCTATTGATCTAAAGATTGTTTACCTGCTGACTGGCTCGTGAGAATCATTAAACTTCTTTGGTAATTTACTTCCACTGTCTTCCAAAATACTTATGCAAGTTATTATCATTATATCAGTAAGTTTTATTAAAAGTGGAATTGTGGAGAACATGATTATCTGAAACAAGTCAGAAATTGTAATGATGGTAATTCTCTTCTTAAAGCAGACATTTATATTTTCAGAAGCGCCTACTTTAATTTGAAATAATTTCTGTCAAAGTAAATAAAGTTTGTTTTATCAGATTAATTTGTTTTTTAATTAGATTTAAGTCTATTGTTCATCACACTTAGTCAAGCTGGTAAGGTTTATTTGATTTTTCAGGTATATGTCACTTAAATGCAACATGCATATATTTAAATTTGAAATATAGCATTTCAAAACATTGAAGGATTTAGCTAGTAAAATTTTGATTATGGTACTGACCAAATTTCATTTTTGAGGATGACTCATGAAATATGTACAAAAACAGAAAAAAAACATGAATTTAGATCCACATTTTTTATCTATATGTGTAAGAACTTATTTGTAAATTGGAAAAATGTAATAAAAGATCTTGTGAGCTGAATTCAATAAAATGTATTTGATGCATACATACACACACACATACATATATATATATATATATATAACTATTTTTTTTATTTTGAAACTACAATGCTGAGTATTGAAGCTTACATGCTGACAGTGGAAATACTGATCTGATTATAATGTGTTGTATATACAACACAATGAGTAATATTTATTTTATTTTGATAGGGTATATTCAGTTTAAAATAAGAAATTAATAAATATATATATATATGAATTATTTTTCACGCTATGGCTGTTTTTTGTTTTTTCATATACATATATACATATGATGACTGCTGACTCATTAAATGAGTATGATAATCACGGACAAGTTTGATTAATGTTTTTAGTTTTCATGACAACAACAATATCTCTTGAAGCAGATGTAGCAAACTAAGTTGTTTTGTACAAGGTCTGGCCTATTTTGTAAAGTTTGTTCAACTTGCTTCTGGGCTTTCATGAGATTGGGTTAGTTCTGCAGATTTGTGGGCCCATCTCGCATATTAAATTATATCCATAATTTATGAAAGGTCTACTAATATGACACTCTTCTTGTGGCTAACAAGGACTACATTGTAGAGACATACTCTGTGACATTCATCACATGTCAATTGATAGATTGCTTTGTACAATGATTTTCCCTTTCCTAACTGCATGATTGACATTTTTCCAAATCATTACATGAAAATTTTAATGACTTCATGAATTGTAAGCCTCCACTTATATTGATCACTAGTTTCTCCCCTCAGGATCATCAGCTGACTGCAAGAGGATCTCTTTTAAAGAGATCTTGAAGTGCTTCTTTGGTTTATGCTGGGGTCAAGTGATGTAGAGTATCTCAGTAGAGGATTTATTTGGGTATTCTACTGTCATCAATATGAATGACTAATTGTAGGAATGACCCTGTATCCCTCTGGGTCTAAACAGTGGCTCCCTATGCCCTGAGATGTTGGATTAATAAAAAAAATCCATTCAAAAAAATTATTTTTATTTACATTTCAATAAAAACAATGTGCAGATATGAAAAACCTTCAAGAGATTCCATGAAAGGAGAAATTTTGCTTGAAAAAAAAAATATATATATATATATATCAATACATAAAGATGGACTACATGAAAAATCAGTTAGATGTTAAAATTTTTATTTTATTTTTTATGCTTCTCTCTTAGTAAATGAGTATTGTTAAAACTGAACTAAAAAAGATTTAAAGAAATGTCATCACCATGTCAATTCTATTACATAGAACCATTGTGGTTAATCTGAAAAAAATTAGCAGTTAATAAAATAGTACTGATATAATATCAGTCCTCTTATATGTGGGACCATCTCATCACAGATGAAGAAGAGACTTGAAGCAACAGAATAAAATGGACTGAACATATGAGCAATGAAGTTTAGTGACAATAACAACAAAAAGGACACATATATTTAACATCAGGAAGAGAATGTTGAAATTTCTAGGGCACATAACGAGGAAAGAGGGCTTGAAAAATTTGATACTCACAGGGTGGATTGAAGGTAAGTGAAACAAAGGAAAGTATCTCACTGACAACCTTGAGTGAATGGATGGCAGAGCAGGGTTTGGGAGAGATGGCAGAAAGAAAATATTTATTAAAAGCTACAAAAGACAGGAAATTTTGAAAAGTCATGATCACTATTGTCATGAAGAAACATAGTGCATAGAAGAAGAAGAAAATTTCACAATATATCCATGCACAAATCAGTAAAATTTGTACATAGAAATATATTAAAATGTTAGATGTCTTCAAGTGATATGTATTTTTATTTGATAAAGGGCTTTGTTTGTGATTTTGTAACATGTCTATGCTGTCTAATGAAGGATTGTTTTCTTTATGACCTAAAGTATTCATTTACTTAAAACCATTTTTAATGATTAATCTGAGCAAATACTTGCATATAGTTTTAATTTAGACATTTCTGAACAAGTTGAAAGCCATGCAAGATATCTATATAAGATTCTAGATCTGACAAGGCCATTTGAGATGATTTGAGTTCTTAAGTTTTGTAGCATTTTAAAGTGCTGGCTAAAAGTACTCATAGCACATCTTGAGTTAAATTTCCTTATCATTGATATTAAATTTGTTATGACTAATTTATACTTGAAGTATTTGAAATGCATAGAATTTGCTAATTACAAATTCTGATTTTAGTTTTTTACGTGCCATCACTACTCACATTCTAATTCCAGATCATTGTTTCTGTTTTGGAAAGGTTGATCTGAATTCCTATCAGAATATTTGATAAAGAATGTTGATTTTTTTGTTTTCTTTACCAACTATGAATACCTATGTTAACAGCATAGTTTACCACTAACAATATCATCAGTACACTGACTTCTGGAAGAATATGAAACAGTTAATATTAGGTTTGTTGCAAAAATAATGTCGTTTTCTCACATATTAACATATGTGAGAAAACGACATTATTTTTGCACCAACCTAATATTTATCCAGACATGTTTTTATGAAAAAAGTGGGGGTTTTGCAGTAATTTTGTTAATTTCTTTGTAGTTAATATTTGACATATTTTTATTATTGTTCTTCTTATTTTTATTATTATTATATTTTTATTTTTATCTTATTATTCTTTTACTTCTTTTATATTTCCTCTTCTTCTTTATGTTCTTATTCTTATAGTTTTTCTTCTCCTATTTTTCTTCTTCTATATCTTTGTCTTTCTTTTATACCTTTCTATGTCTTTCCTCTTCTTTTGTACCTCTCAGCTAATCTGTCTCCGCAACCCCACCACCACCACCACCATTCTTCTTTATATCAACCTTTCCTGAAAGCCAGAAGTAAATCTTCCATCCTAGATCCCAGAGACTTAAGACAGACTATAAATATAGCAAAAGACAAAGCCAAAAGCAACAACTCAAAATTTATCACATCCTGCCTCAAAGAGATCTTACACGACATTTATTTACAGACACTCCATTGGCATCAGACACTAAAAGAGACTTCTGTCTTTCACCTGTCAATCTCATCTCATCAGTTGACCTCCCAAGTAGCACGGAATAGCACTTTCTCTCTCTCTCACTACACACTCACACGCACATGCGCACACACTCACACACGCACATGCACACACACACACACTCTCTCTCTCTCTCTCTCTCTCTCACACTCATACACAAACACAGACACACACGTGCACATGCACCCCCCCCCAACACACACACACACAAACACACAAAAAGCTATGTATTCTGTTCTGAGAGAAGATAGACTAAAACTAAAACTACATCCATCTGCAAGATTTGGATGCCCACTCTACAGGGTCATGAAGATTATTTTTAGAGAGACCTTTTTCTGGTCTGATCCTAAATAACATGGTTCTTGTCTCACTCATCCAAGCTGTTCAGCTGACCCGGGTCTTAATCAGCATGGTTATACTGACATTTCCTTCTGTGTTTCTTTAGCTTCTGGCTGAAGGTTAGATATTTTCTCCTCCCCACACCCCAGTTTTCCATTGATTCATGACTGATTACCTCCAGAGTACTTCCTGGGTTTGGCTTTTCAGTGAAGATTCATTGCAAAATATCAAAATCAATGAAGATGCCATTCATTCTCTGCTACTGGTTTTGTTTTGATATTCTTTACTAGATAAAAAGAGAGTGACAAACACTTTACTCTCTAAAGTTTATCTAGCTATCTAGCTATCTACCTATGTATGTAGGAGAATATATGAACACTATATACCAGAATTATGGTGGATAATTTAATGACAACATGAAAAAAGATCCTGTTACCATTTTGTACTTTGAAATGACTTCTTCAGTGTAAATTATGTTTTTATTACGTATACGTTGAACTTATGGCTAGACTTATTACACTACTTGACTAATACATTGAGTGTTTTGTTTCATAAAAGATCCTTTTTATGTTCATATATTCTTTTATTTAAATATCTAGATGGTTCCCCTGGATATATTTGTAACACTTTTACAGTCTATATTGTAAATTCTTGCTTAAGGTTTTAGATTGTTATTATTTTATTTTGTATTAATTAAATTTCTTATTGTTTTAGAAGTAATTAAAAACATTTTATATTAAGTCCTTGTTAAATTTATAGTAGTCATTATTGAGAATTATGTGTCTAATTTTATCTATTATAGATGATCTACATTAATTACTTTTCTAATATTATGACTTCTTCCATTATAAATTTATTGCTACCTACTGACTTTATTGCTACTCCACCAAAATAACAAAATAAATATCAAGCTGTAAATTATTCAATTTTCACATTTTGATTTAGCAATAGTTGATCCATATTTAATCTATTTAAAGTAAATTATCTAATCTAATAATACTTAATCTAAATTTTATTTCATAGTCATAAAATGTGTGGCCATATTTGTTTAAATTTTATACTGATAACAATACAAAAACCATACTATTTCTAGAGTCTCAATTTTCTTTCCTTGAAAACAACCAATGATGGTCAAAAGTAATCAGAGCTCCACATTTAATTTTGGTAATACCTTCATTAATGTAACTAATTCCATTACCAAGCAAAATTCATCAAACGGCTTTGTAGGTAGTCATTATTTATTCTATTTAATAGAATATGTTCAAAATGAAGGATTGCTGTCTAAGCATATATATATATATATATATATATATATATATATATATATATATATATATATATATATATATATATATAAATTAAGGAGAATTTGAATAATCATAATTAATTCAGTGCGTCTAGAAAAAACCTTAACAGAATGCAAAAAGCACTTGACGCCCATTTCATCCTAGTTTTGGGACACATCAGCAGTGCGAATTCACTACTGAGAATCAAACCCGAACCTGAACCATTACAATAGGACACAAGATTCTTCTGTACTCAATGAATTAATTATGATTATTCAAATACCCCTTAATTTCTCTCTCTGTATATATATATATATATCATTGCTTGAACCAGCTTCTAATGCTCTGGATAGAGTGGCTAGGGGATAGAAGACATGACTCATGTGGGCACAGTCTGCTGGTATAAGTAGACTCGGATGAGTCACACGACAGAATTTGTGAAGAGCTGGCACTGTATCAAGTCTGGTTCATTACCTCTCCATCACTGAGTCCTGTTAGTCCAGTTGTATATATATATATGTGTATAAAGATTTGGGCCCTGCTTGGCTATCAGGTTGTCAGTAGCTAAGAGGCCCACCAGAACTAATGCAGGTTTCCCCTAGGGAAACTCAGGTTCAAATCCTGTCAGAGAGCTCATATTTTTCCAATAAAGTTACTCAAATATTCATGCTGGTAGATGTAAATAAAAACAGAAACTCTACTGAAATATGTTATCCACTAAAAATAGGGTTTAAGTAATAAAAAGAAGGTTTAAGTAATAAATCATATATATATATATATATTCATTGAGTCTAGAAGAAACTTCAACAGAATGTAGAAAGCACTGGACGTTCGTTTCATCCTCTATTTGGGACTCATCAGCAGTGCACATCCACTACCGAGAATTGAAACTTGAACAGTTACAATAGGAGGCAAATGCCATACCAGCTGTACTAATCGGCCTTGGTGACAAAGAGGTAATGAATTAGACTTGATATAATGCCACTTGATCACATATTCCATGGTGGAACTCATCTGAGTTTCTCTTTACCCATTTCCGTCACCGAGGCCCGTAGGTACAGTTGGTATGGCATTTGCCTTCTATCGTAACTGTTTGGGTTTCAATTCTCCATAGTGAGTGCACACTGCTGATGTGTCCCAAATATAGGACGGAACGGCTGTCCAGTGCTTTCTGCATTCTGCTTAGGTTTCTTCTAGACTCGATGAATTACTTAATTATGATTATTTCAAATCCTCCTAATTATTTCTATCTGTATAACCTTGCTTGAACCGGCTTCTAATGCTCTGGACTGAGTGTCTTGGGAATAGTAGTTGTAGCTAGTGGGGGCACAGTCCTATGAGTCAAGAGAAACTCGGATGAGTTCCACCACGGAATATGTGATCAAGCTGCATTATATTGATTTTAATTCGTTACCACTTTGTCACCAAGGCTCATTGGTACAGTTGGTATGGCATTTGCCTCCTATAGTAATGGTTCAGGTTTCAATTCTTGTTAGTGGATGCGCACTGCTGATGAGTCCCAAATATAGGACATCCAGTGCTTTCTGCATTATGTTGAGGTTTCTTCTAGAATCGAGGAATTACTTAATTATGATATATATATATATGTTAGGTTGGTGCAAAAATAATGTCGTTTTATCACATAGTAACATATGTGAGAAAACGACAATATTTTTGCACCAACCTAATATATATATATATATATATATGCACAATATAAATTATCAATTAACTAAAATGTAATTCCAGTGTAATGCAAGTTATTTATAATTCTTTTTAATATAGTGATCAATATCCTATGGACAGATCCACAACTGCTTATTAACTTTATTAGAAAAACTCCCATACTAAATAAAATATTCACTGAGAATGCAGTTAAATTGAATTACCTCTGCACAGTAACTGCTGAACTTAATAAAGATGCATAATTACAAAGTTTTGTGTAAGACCAGAATTAGTTCTCCCTATTGTAGGCACATGTTCAGCTAGTGGAGAGTGTCTTTAGAAAAACATAATGTATTAAGCCACTGTATAGGTGAAAAGCAAACCTGACATCACCTATTTAGGAACATCAGTTCTCCTTGACAAGGAAAGTTTACAATCATAAAACCTCTTTCAATAATAGACCTACAAAAACTACACAACACTATTCAAACACATACAGGAACAAATGCATGAACCCAGCAAATTTTCTGTCATCAAGTGGAAGATTACAAAGACAACATAATCCTGAAAGGAAGTATCTATATCTTGCAAATTATGCTTGCATGAAAAATTTGAATGATAAAATTCCATGAGCAGAAAAGCCTTTTCAATAAAAGACTGGAGCTAGTGAACAAATGCAGTCTTGTGGGCAAGTTTTTGTTTAGCCGGTTAGCTCCTGACTGAGAGCTAGAAAGCCATATGTTTGGAGTAACATGATTGTGGAGATTGGAACTCATCCATTCTTGAGTTGTCTTGGCCTTAAGAGACAGCATAGAGTTTTGTTAGTAGGTGAATGGCTTTCCTTTGCTGGCACTCTCAATCCAAGGCCTGAAAACCTTCTTCAACATCTCTTTATAGTCACCAGTATTGATCATTAAGCCTCTAGCAAAGAAGTAAGCAAGCATGACATCTACATCATTGCTCAAACATAAGCCTTGCAGAAATTTTGTGTGCATGACTGTTAGAATATCCTTATGGTCTATGCATAACCATCTATTATTCCTTTGGTTGATCATTTGGTCCAGGTCAAAGTTTTTCTTATCAGAGAAAAAACAAAATATTCCAGGATCTTGATATCTCAACTTGCTTGACAAATGCTTTGCATGGATTATAATTCAGACATGAATTGTCTTCTCTGTATCAAATATAACTTGTATCAATGGTTCTCATTTGTAATTCTTCTGACAGAGTGCCTTGAAACCTTGATCTCCTTAGAAATGGTATAATTGAGTTTTTGGAGTTCTTATCAATAACTTTGAACACTTCCATATACATTTATTTATATTTATCCATTTGAGTATATATATATATATATATATAAAAGTGAACATAGAAGTAAACACTTAGAGGCGACAGTCTGTTTCATGCTATATGCAATCGTCAGGCCTGACGATTGCATATAGCATGAAACAGACTGTCGCCTCTAAGTGTTGACTTCTATGTTCACTTTTATATTTACACACTCTCTATCTCTGATATTGAGCACTTTATCCCATAAATATAGCACACCTTAAGACTATATTTCTTCATATACATACATATATATATATATATAGAGAGAGAGAGAGCGATAGAGGGAGAGAGAGAGAGAGAGAGAGATGATTAAAACACTTTCTAAACATTTTCATCTTAGTAAATTGCATTTTTCAAATCAAAATTATGGTCAGCCATATTATGGTGAGCAAGGAGAAAGCAATTTACTAAGACATTCAGAAAGTGCTTGAATAGCTAAATTATTCACAGTTAATTTATGGCCAGGTTCTTTCTTGGCAGATCTTCTACTATCAAAATGTCGCATAACAAAAGTGATAAAAACATAAACAAAAAGAAACTAAACGAAATCCTTTAAACTATATACCCAGAATGTATATTTATAAAAACATATCATAGATATATATATTTATAAAAAAAAATTAATTTAAATTCAAAAGTCACAGTGTCCTCTTTCCTTTGTACACACATGTAATCACATCTACATAAACATCATTTAGTCATAGTTTTTTCCCTAAAATTGTTCTTGATATATACAAATTTATATATAATTTTTCTAAACATATGTATACTTACATGCTTACTAAGATTTAACTGTTACTGTCACTGGGTCACATCAATACAGTACCTAATCAGTGTCAAACTAAACTGACTAGCTAATAATGTAAGTCACTAGATTACTAACCATTACTCTAGGTGTGTTAGGTGTTATATTTCATATAACTGCTACTGGCCACAGCAGCTACCCACTCTACATATATGTATGTGCACACACACACACGCACACACATTTTGTAAGTTTTATAATCTTATTACACATATGACTGTGTCATCTTTATGTTAACATGATTATTTCAGCTTCTGATCATTGCCTGGATTTCATATTTATTCTCATTTCTATCATTATATTTCATACCAATTTTATACAATCCAAAAGGTATCATATATTCTGATATTTTCATGGACCCTGTACTATCACCAACCACAATGAATGGATGTTCCCTTAGGGAGACCCCATGCCTACTGGGACTTAAAGTGAGCCCAGGTCTCAAATGAAACTCGTACATATGATTCATCACTAATGATGCTGGTAAAATGGCTTGTTCCTTGTATCACTCCAATAAGTGCTGGAATCTTTCTGCTATTCCCTAATTTTACAAAAACCAAACCAGGCTGAAAATTAAGTACTGCTGCCATACATGGGCACGAACTTCTCAGTCTTTACTTTCCAGTCTTAATAAAATCCAAAAGCTTCTCCATGTCCTTGTAGGTGACAAATAATTTTCCACCATACAACCATTTTCTCACAGATGAAACATTGCAAGCCTCTCACTATTCTATCACTACTCCATAGAAAGTGTTCAAACGAAGTATATTCCTTAGTTCCATCAGTTCTAAACTTCACGGCAATGACCCGCCATGCTACCACCCTCAATCCATTCACTGGTGAGATGTAAGTGCCACTCAAGCAACTTCTTCCTGTAAACTGCTATTCTGTGAAACCAATACTCAAGAGGATGTTTTCCTAATCTCTAGAATCCTAACCTGTTCAAGTCTAGGGTTAATTGTTAACTTCCCCAAATATGTGCATAAACTGTGCCTCTAACTCTGTAATGATCTACCTTGAGTGCCTTTATAGAATAAACATCACTGTAAAAAAAAGAAAACATGCATTAAGTTACCTCAGTCAAATTATTAATTTTTTGATGAGTGCATAAAGAAAATATTTTTGTATCATATTAAGTCCAGTTGCCTGTCATGAAATTCAGTGCTAAAATTCCTCATTTTATATTTTATAAAGATTGTAGTCACTGCTTGTAACTGAAGCAAGCACATTTCAATTTTGAGTTTTGTTGCAAATAAGATCTTCAGAACAAATAATGAATTTGTAAATTTAATTCACAAATCAATAACTGGTCATCCCAGGTGGCACCCTTCTCCTCTAAGTCTCTTTAATAAGAATTCCATTTTAAAAGAAATCTTTTGCTATCATAGAGAGCTGTCAGTGCCCTGCCTGCAAAATATCAGAGAAATATCACACAAAAAATTTCAACATTGAAAAGAAAATGGAACAAAAAGGAAGATTTTTTTTACTTTATTCACATAGAGATAAGACCAAATGATATTTTCTTTTCAGTTGCCAATTCAATTAGAAATCCCAGCATGCATCACTTCTGTCATTTGCAGCACATTTTTAACCATTGTTTAACCAATCATTAAAAGTCAAAACATTTAAAAGCTTCATTTCATTTTTAACATTTTTTATTTGATTGAAAGAAAAAACTTCAAATAAGAAAAACTAAATAAATAAACAAATAAATAAATCAGTTTTCTTTTTCACTTTTTCTTTTTCTTTTTGGCTCCCTACCAACAAAAAAATATAGAACTGTTTTTCTTTTGTTTTTTGAGGATAAGATTGTTTAATAAAATTTTATTTAAAATTTTACATCAGCCACTGCATTCAGGCTGAGCTTAATGAGCCTTAGCTGGAACTGAGGATTGTTGAATTAATTAAGAACAATTAAATGGTAATGAAACATTTCTGCCATTACCCATGAGAGTTGAGTGTTCAATGCAAAAATGCTTTGATGGAAGTCATTTTTTTTCACTGACTAGCAGGAATCTAATTAAATATACTGAGTGAATTATTATGAAAGAATATCAAAAGGGAGATTATTTATTTATCTGATTTTATATTCTGACAAAATAACGATATTTTGCATTCACAATGGAACAAAATAAACTAAAACAAATCCCATTTAAATTTCACTATTATTGTAAAGAATACTTTAGTTTATTTTTTACTTTTATTGGATGTCAAAGTTTTAATGATTAATAGGAAAGTTTTTACATGTCATAAATAAAATAATATTTTTTTGCCCTGAATGATGATGACATGAGATTAAACTTCATATATGTAAAGTTACATTTTATTTCAATGCAAACTTTGTCAGTTTTCATCGGCCAATCAGTGTGCAACCCTAGGTCCTTCTCCAAGTATGGATTCAGCATCTTGTATCAATGTAAGAGGCAGACCATAACTGTCTCCAGGATGGGTGTATATATAGTTACCAGTCATATGTTTTTTTCCACATGCACATCCTAGGTGCTGTTAGACTGACCATGTGTTAACATGTTGGGAAGATCTGCATCTGGTGGCTATGAGATCATCTCTCAAATCAACTCACCAGTGTACCTGGCTTTCCATATGATTTGAAGTGACATTGAGTGCAAAGTCTATTTTTGTATCATCTGAGGTGACCCCAGTACAATATCATGAGTGGGATTAATTAAACAGATACATTAAATCTTTAATTAGTCTAATTCTTATAATGACACAAAAACTTCCTCTGGTAGGAAGAAATTGGTTATGGTTGTATTTTAAGGGGTTAATTTAATTCTAAGCAGAGATTTGTTTTTCCTATTGATTCCCACTGATCTTGTCACTGTACCACCATTCCCCTGCTTGCCCTGAGCAATTTTCAAGAAAATATTTCGATATGGTTCTAATAATTTTATGACAAGGCATGAAACTTTGCTAAAAATAGATTGTGAATTGTTAGGAATTAAGTCAAGAGTCACTGAAAGGAAAAACCTGTTATATGTCACATATATTTTAGGCAAATGAATTACAAAGTCAAAAAAAATCTGTATAATTCATTTTGCCTTCTAGAAGGTATTCAGTCAGACTGAAATAATATTTTTGTTGATGGAATTATATATTTATAGAGGGAAGGGATACTTAAAAACACAAGCATCACTTATAATTATGCTGAAAATATTGAAATATTGATTTTTAAAATTTTTAACCGATTTTGTTTAGTTTCTTATACTTTTGTTTGTATCAGTTTTGTTATTAATGATACCACATTTTGATAATAAATCTGCCAAGAAAGGGGAAATGTTGTAAAAACTTGGACATAAATATCTATTTATCTATCTATCTATCTATCTATCTATCTATCTATATATATATATATATATATATATATGTGTGTGTGTGTATAGACAGAGAAATTTATATTTAAATTTTCCTGCTAAACTTAAAATATATATATATATATATATATATATATATATATATATATATAGAGAGAGAGAGAGAGAGAGAGAGAGAGAAAGAGAGAAAGAAGAGAGAGATAACATATTTAATAATATAGTCACTTTATCAATTTCGTGTAATATCAACTGTCACTTGATGAGTCTTTTTTGAAGAGACTAAAATGAAAATGACCAAAAAATGTCAAAAAATCAAGGTTTATATAAACCTTGATTTTTATGACATTTTTTGGAAAATAAAAAAAAAACAATTGTCCTCTTCTCCCTTCTTGAATCCTGTTCTTTTATTGTCTCCTTTCCTTAATAATGATTTTTCTCACATTTGTTCATACTCAATAACCCCTTGTGGCTTTATTCACTTGCTTGGGGTGAAATGATTTTGAAAAAAAAATGTAAGAGATTTTACTGTTTAGGATGAAAATTTTAGGAAATTTCCTAAGTTATTCTCAGCAGGGAAACTAAAAACTTTCATAATTTTCTACAAAACTTTAACAAAGAATGCATATTACATTTTGATTAAGAAAATGAGCTTGAATTTGAAACTAACTCATTTGTTTGTCTTCATGTACTCATAAAATGAACTCCCTGGGTACCATCTCCCATGGAAAACTCACTAATATATTGACAGCAACTACCATTTAATGTGGGTCATGATTTAGTTTTTGTGTTACTTGAGTTCAGGAATCCCTCAATTAATGCACTTTTGATTAAGTGTGTTTTCGAATAGTGCACAAAAATTTTTATATCCACAAATTTGATTAATGCATACATAATACATGAAAATTGATTTTTTTATAGTTACCAATGTCTATGTTAGCCCCAGTAATCAAAGGATTCCTGTATTGAAATCTGTCATTATTTTCTGTCATGGTAATAAATACAATATGATACAACTGGAACTTGACAACTTTTGAATGTCACATGATTGTCATGTTAAAAATTACATTGTTACCTTCTTATGATGAAATAATGTATTTTGATGTCCTCTCGCCTAAAGTATATTCTATTGAGTCAATGTCTGCAAGAATTTGCATATATTGACTAATTTTCTTTTATCACTTTATTACACTATTTTGACAATTTTGGTAACATAATTACATAAGGTATCAACTTTGCAATCCAAGCTCCTTTATTTGAGGCTTTGAATCCTATCCAAAACTATTTCTTCATCCAAATTTCTTGCAATTTAGTCTAATAACCATAGAAAAAATGATCAGATAAATATGCAGTAAAATGCAAGAAACATTCATTAAAGAAAACAAGTGAAAATATTTGTCATTTGAAAAGGGGTTGCATTAATTTTAATAATTTCCATTCAGTCAGGTTACATTTTGAAATATTGACCAATTGTTTCTAAAATGTTCACTTCTTTTTTGATGTGCCATGTTCCTTCAGAATGTAGCTAAACATGGCTCTTCACAATTTCCAAACCTTTGTAAGTCTTAGCAATATTTGCTTTTTACTATCCTTCCCACTTTTGTGTCTGCTATCCATTTACATGTTCATTTGTTAGTCACTTTCTTTTTCTCTCTACCACTTTTGCATTCAATATGCCTTCAATGTTAATTTCCCCAAGCCTTATTTTTACATTCTGTATCCCAATAATTTCAACGATTTCTTTTTGATTCTAAGTATAATTATCTTTTTTGTTTCCATTTGTCTTAAAACTTCCTTGATGCTTATATACTTTCTTTATGGTATTCTCAGCATCCTTCTGTAGAATAGCATCTCTATTGCTTCATGTTCATCTTCATCTGTGTGAAAATTGTTTAACATTCAATGTCATATAGGAGGATTGATATTACATATCAGTTCAACACTTTTTTCTTTTTTACTAACAAAATTTGTTTTGGTTTTGGAAGGTATTATTTACTATTCTAATGTGCTTCAGATTTTGCTGTTACATTTTCCCTTATCGGTTACTTCCCAGATATTTAAATGTTTGTACTGACTTGATTTTGACATCTTCAATATGTAACTTGCATCTAGGACTGTTTCTCTTGCTGAAAACCATTCATTCTGTCTTTTCACAATTGATAGTTAGTCTTTTCTTCCAGCTTTCCTTTAATACCTTTTCTGGGAGTTCCTGAAGTTTTCTTTCTGTGTCTACCATCAACATTATGTTGGTAAAATTGTAATGACCAATAATAAATTTGGGAAGGACTTCTAGTTTGCTTAGTGTTGCCTTGACGTATAGGTTAAATAAATTCAGTTAAAAGATACCCTTCTTGTCTTATAGCCCTCCTATCTTTATGTTTGTATTTAATTCATTTTCTATCCATATGCAGGCATTTTGTTCCTAATAAATGTTCTGAATTATTCTAATGTCTTTCCATAATAAATCAAGTTTTCATAGCAGTTCAAATAGATTTTTTTGTTGTACCTTATGAAATACATTTGCAGAATCTATAAAACATGGGTATATATACTTCTGTCTTTTTATTAGGTTGGTGTAAAAATAATATCGTTTTTTGACGTTTACGTCAAAAAACGATATTATTTTTGCACCAACCTAATATTACTTGCTCTGATATCAGTCTGTTTATAAATATTACATTTCTTGTTCCAGTGTCTTTAATGAAACTGCACTATTCTTATCTTATTTCTGGTCTAATTCTGCTTCATTTTAAATACATATTCAAGAAAGAAAAATCAACAGGAAAAATACCCTAAAAAAGGATGCCATGAAAATTCGTATATGAGTTTTCATGAATAGAACCCAATTATTCTTAACATTTTTTAGTTTATATGTAGTCACTGAAATTAGTTAAATTTGTCAAACATTTAACACAGGCAATTAGAATATAACTCATATTCTTTGTTTTAGATCTGATGTTCGTTTCTCATTGTCTTAAAGAAAATACAGGTGTGCAGATAGTGCAATGGATATTGACATGAAAAGTGAAATTAGTAAGCCAAGTTCAAATTCCAGGTTATTCTGTTGCATTCGATTTCACACAAATACTCTTGGGAAAGGCATGAATCCATCTCTTTTCCCCAGCTATAGGTTAAACAGCAGGGAAGACTAAACTTGATAACCTTTAGCGGCGGTAAGTCTAGGAGAAAAACCTACTCTGAAATATCTTCCTTTTTCTTTCACCATTAATCTAGTGTTCTACCTTCTTTTGATCTTTATCTCAGTTTTTCTTAGTATCACTGTTTTGTCTCTACAATTTCTTTTGTGTCCTCTCTACCTGTCGATCTTTTTCTCTTTCTGTCGCTCACATTTCTTCTTAGCACCTTTTTCTGTCTTTTCCTCTCTTCTAGTTTTTCCATTCACTTTTGTACTAATGCCGATTGCAAAGGCAAGAATCCATCTATTCTTTCTCCAGTAATGTGTTAAATAGTAGGGTAAACTGTGCCCTCTAATTTTTGATAGCAACTAGTATAAGAAAAGGAAAACTCTGAAAACTGTAGAGATGATAATGGAAAACCACTCCACTATTTTTATCAAAAATGCATGGAAACCCACAGTTAGTAATGAACAGGAACTTGTGGAGAGTCATGATTGGTTATATTTCTGAAATTAAATGGCATTAAAAGAAATGAAAAGAAAAGAAAACAATGTATAACAAAAATCAATACAGTATTTTAACCATAAAATACAAAGAAGTTAACAAAAGATTTTTCTCTGCACTGTAAAAATTCTTTCCGAAAAGTAACTCTTATCAAAGAACCTTTTGTTGTTCAATAATTCCGCTAAGTATACAAAACAGGATTATGATTAATTTCTCTTGAAGAATATTTTATCTAAAGAGAAAGATAAGTAAAGAGTTGGTTTATGAATGGGAAATTCTACTAAGATCTATTCTCAACAGATACTTGTAAATGATACAGGAATAAGGAAGAATTGATAATTCTATAGCTTGAAAGAGCTGAATTTTGATCTGAAATGTTCACTGTATAAAGTTCAGTGTATAGAGAACATAGAGAAATGTTGAGTTAAGTGCATTAGCTAGGAAGGAAATTATGTGGAAAAGAAATCTTTGTTGTGCAAAAATAAATGCTTTTATCATCATAAGGCTACCACATAGATGTTGAACTTAATGATATATATTTGTATGTAAGGTAATTGAGTGACAAAATTAAAAATAATTACCTAACATTAGTCTTATATATAGAGATTTTATACATCAGATTTCTCACCTAAGTAGGTAAAAACCATTTTTACTTACAAACAATGCAAATGTATATTTGCTTAATGAACAGAATCTCATTATTGCTCTAAGAAGGGTAGTGTATGGGTATGTACCCTGATGTCTGTAGCAGCATTTGAGGATTCTGAATGTTTTTATTGAAACCCATGAAGAAAAAATAGAAAAAGATGGATAGTGTTTGGTATGCACCCTGATGTCTGCAGCAAAGTCTGTGGGATTTAGAATGTTTTTATTGAAACCCATGTTAAAAAAAAGAAAAAAACTTGTTTCATATTTAGCATCATAAATTCTTTTATTGTCCTAAATACTTTCATTATGCAAAACAACTAGTAACTAAATAAAATATTGTAGTATATTCTTCTCTTAACTGTAAATATTTAAAGCAGAATGTTTCTCAAGAAATAATAATTTCTTCTTCTTTGGCTCAAATAATTAAGTTGCTGAGGATGACAAACTAAAATGCCACGAGATTAGCATTGACTGCAGCTTGATTATCATTTTTTAGACCAGAAGTTAGAAACAATGAAAAAAAATTAGGTAAAAAGAAGAAAGCAAATCATCTTATCTTCGAATATATTTACAACAGACAATGTAAGAGGATGAAGAATGAAAAAAATAATGATAGCAAAATATAAGTAAAAAGTTACGTATAAGCAAATTGAATGAAATAAAGAGAGGAACAAGGTGCATTGTTATTGATAAGTAACCCTTTTGTAATCTAATCCATCTGTAATGT
Organism: Acanthosepion lycidas; assembly: GCA_963932145.1. Taxonomy (NCBI): domain Eukaryota; kingdom Metazoa; phylum Mollusca; class Cephalopoda; order Sepiida; family Sepiidae; genus Acanthosepion; species Acanthosepion lycidas. The sequence goes on along the minus strand of OZ010596.1, from coordinate 66,005,080 downwards.
GTGTTTTTCTTTTGTGTGATGCAACAAGAGTTTATTATAAGTAAAATTCTAATCCAATTTTATGGTGCTTGAATTTGTAATCCGTAATTGTATCAATCTGCTGACAATGCTACAAGAGCTAAAATTAATAGAATTAATGATAATAAAAAACAAATATAATCATAAATAATAATAATAATAATAATAAATAATAATAATAATAATAATACAAGAAAAGAAACAAGAGTCATTCAGTATGAATTGTATAAATCACACTTTGTTTTTAAACTATGTAAACAAGATCTTGTATAAAAAATGAAAAAAAAAAACAAACTTGCAGATATTAAGAATGGACATCCAAATGAAGTAGCCCATCCAAAGGAAAAGATCAAATCTGACAGCCAGTAGAAGGGGACCTACCAGATCATAGACATGATAATACAAAGTGATGACTCATGTCACTAGAGAACTAATAAAATTATTGGTCATGAAGGTGAAGGTTGTTCCCATAATAGTTTATGCACTTGGAAATCTGGTGCCAGCATTAGAACTGAGATTAGATCAATTGAAAGCCTGAAGACACATTGCAGCTCTCAAGATGATGACAGTGCTGAGGTCTGCAAGAATACCAAGAAAAGTGCAAAACATTGAGTAGACTTGCTGTCGCTCAGACATAGCCACAACACATCTGCAAATTTATTAAATAATAATTATTATTATTATTGCCATTAGTATTATTGTTGCTGCTATTATTATTATTTTTGTTGTTATTATTGTTGTTATTATTATTGTTGTTGTTGTTATTTACTGTTATTGTAGCATTATCATTAATGGTAATGGTAATATTAGTTTTTTCCTTATAAGGAAATATTTGACATTGACTAACCAAGCAGCAAGTGTTACTGTTGGTTGAAATATATAAAATCTTTCCCTTAAAACAATTTTTCAGGAAAATAAGTTTCACAAGTCCAGTAGTTGTTATTACACTTTCAGGTACTGGAGGTAAACTCCTTCCTAACCTTTTGTTTGAAGTAGCGTGGAATGTCAACATCTTGATGAAGTCATTATTTTCTTTTAGAGTTACATGTGTTATCCATTGTAGATGTGGCTGCTGTTGTTGAAGTTCCTCAACTGATGTGGTTCCTGTTATTTGGTACAGTTCTTCATTTGTGATTTGGTATTGCCAGTTCATAATGTTCAAATAAGTATAATTCTTGATTTTTAATGCAATTAATATTACAATCATTATGATTATGATGATTATGATTGTTGATGAGGAACATTATCATTATATTCATTTTCAATACTAAATATTCATTTTCAGTATCACTCAGTCAGTTATGTGCCATGAGTGATACACACTTAGAGAATCATGTATCTTTTGATACATGACTGACGAGGCAGATTTTTTCATGCAGTATGTTGCCGTTTCTTTCTGCAGTAGACCAGTTGACATTCAAGGCTATAGAACCTGGTCTGTCCTGCTACTTACCCATAGCTGGGGGCGAAGAAGAAAAGGATTCATACCTTGTGTATTAGCATGTAAGTAAATGTAATGGATTTGACTGGAATTCGAAATCAACTCTCCAATTCCTCAATCTGAGCTGATATCCATTACTCCGCCGTACCTCCTCATCACTACTTGTGTTATTTATTAAAATATCTATTTTGTCTTATTGGATGTTTCAAACCCTTTCTACATTTGATGTTTCAAACCCTTTCTATATTGGATGTTTCAAACCCTTTCTACATTTGATGTTTTAAACCCTTTCTACATTGGATGTTTCAAACTATTTCTACATTTGATGTTTTAAACCCTTTCTACATTGGATGTTTCAAACCCTTTCTACATTTGATGTTTTAAACCCTTTCTATATTGGATGTTTCAAACCCTTTCTCCATTTGATGTTTTAAACCCTTTCTACATTGGATGTTTCAAACCCTTTCTACATTTGATGTTTTAAACTCTTTCTACATTTGATGTTTCAAAAACTTTCTATATTGGATGTTTCAAAATCTTTCTACCTTGGTGTTTCAAATAATTTCTACCTTTGGTGTTTCAGACCCTTTCTACATTTGGTTCACGCTTTAACTTAATGAAAATATATTAGAAAAGACAATTTTATTAAAATTTTAAACTACATTTAAGAGGCTGAGCTGCCAAACAGCAAGAATGTAAACAAAAACCTCTTTGATTGCATTTCTATACCAAAATCATTTTAACTAGCAATGGTTGATCAGCCATCATTTTTACTTTTTTTAAATTTTTATTGTAGTAGGTTGGTGCAAAAATAATGTCGTTTTCTCACACAGTAACATATGTGAGAAAACGACATTATTTTTGCACCAACCTAATACAAAGTTAAGTTAAAATTATCTGTACTCTTATATAAATTATGTTATAGTGAAATTGCAGATAATTTTTTACTTACCCTCATATTCAAACTATAAGTAATCAGTAAATGGTTGCTTAACTATCTTGCTGGTGTTCCAATTATATGACAGTTATGAGGCCTGCTAAGTTGCAATACCCACTTACTATTGGAAAATTTGAAACCTTACAGATTCTTGAAGGACTTTCAAGGACCTCAAAAAGGAAAAATGATGTCGTTCTTTCCACATAGCATCTGTGGTTCAACCTTGCTTCATTAAGATTTCATTTCCATGTCATGGCACCTTATCACAATTACATTTTCTATCTTTTTTAGTTTGCTAGTGGGAATTGTATAAATCTCTACAAATGTGTGAAGTAATTTATATATTTCAATAATCCCAAACCTTTCAAGTTAGAAACTTGAGTACCAGTCTGATGCTTGACTCTTTTGTGAGTTGTGTAATTGCTCTGTCTTGCTCATTTAGACATAGTGAACTATCTAGGAGGCATGGTGGATAGCAGTTTGGATTGAGGAATTGGAGAGCTGACTTTAAATTCCAGTTGAATCCATTACATTCATTTACGTGCTTGGGAAAGGTATGAATCCTCTTCTTCTCCCTCCAGCTATGGGTAAATAGCAGAACCAAGTTCTATAGCCTCGGATGGCAACTGGTCTACCACAGAAAGAAATGACAACCTAATATGGGAAAAAATCTGTCTCATCAGTCATGTATCGAAAGATGCATGATCGCCTAAGCGTGCATCATGCATGGCACATAACTGAACTATCTTTTACTGTTTACGTAGGTGCCTGGCTTTTCTTTTCTTCTCAGTTTATGCTTTCTTTTCCTCATTTCTTTTTTTTTGCTGTTGATTCATTGTTTTTGTGGGTTTTTTTTATTTGGTCACTTGGGAGCCTTTGTGCTGGTCTTGCATGAAACTGAAATTAAAAAAAATGTGACATCTTAAAACTAATGATACACATGCAATAATTGGATCCCAGGGGATAGAAAAATGGTAAAAGAAGAACATGAACAATATCATTGGTGACCCTTGTTTATAAGAGTTTAAAATAAAACAACACAATGTGAAATTGTCCATATACTCAGGAGAGTATTATCAATTAAAGTAAATAAAAAAACTGTACATGTTAAGTATCACTTAGCATCAGAATTTGTGGAAACTAAATGCATGTATTTACTATCTTGCCTTACTCTTGGTCTCAGGTAATGACTTGATAAAGGATGGTACTGAACAAAAAATAAAAAGAAACAATAACAATAATAATAATAATAGATGATATTTGAAAACCCTAATCAGCATGACTACTACAGTAAAACACTTTCATTTTATAATAATAATAATAATTTCTTATTGAAATGGCAGTCCCTGCAGATTGTAATGTATCTTTGAAGATCTTCAAAAAACTATCAAAATACAAAGATCTTCAAGAGGAAATCTCATAAATGTAGCACATGAGAACATCAATAATTCCAGTTGTAGTTGGAGCTTTCTGATTGATGGTAAAAGGTTCCAACAGACTCATTGAATGGATTCCTAGTACCCCATGCCTAAAAAAAATACAAGAAAATTGTACAAACAAGAACACACATTACGTATGAAAATGTGTGTGATCTTAGGGTTATTAAAAATGTTTTTTTTATAAAAATTATCTGAAGAAAATGTCATGAAGCCATTTCTGACCTTAGGTTTCTGGTTGGGACCCAAGGAAATGTGTATACAACAGAAATCAAAGGAAATTATAATAATAATAACAATAAAAATAATAATAATAATAATATGGTTAATCTAACATAATTACCACTACTGCTAGTGCATTTTGTTTCTTAAAATAAATGTTATTATTATTATTATTAATTATTATTACATAATGATTTATCCATCGCACCATTATATAGGATAGAGGCAATAATAAATTTATAAAATATAGAGAATATGAGATCCAATAACAATATTAAAATTCATAAAAATTATTATAAAAATGCCTTACTGAATAATAACTTTAAACTCTCAAATATAATGAGATAGTGTTAATAGTATGGTAGACTAAGTTATCTAACCATGGTTGGCAACCAGTCTAGGAAAAACTTCAAAAGCACATATGCAATCAAGAAAGGATTGTGGATTTCACAATGACATTAGGATCTCAACTGCAATCAATGGGATATATATATATATATATATATATATATATATATATATATATATATATATATACATACATACATATATACACATACATACATACATATATATTTATATATATATACATACATACATATATACATATATATATATATATATATATATATATATATATATATATATATATATATATGCATACATATATATATATATATATATATATATATACATACATATATTCATATACAGGATGCGATGGGTAAATTGTCACCATTTTATCTTTTTAATTTTGCATATATGCATTCATGTTTTTAATTTTGTCAATTGCACAGTAGTAGGGTTAGTTGAGCACCATCTGTGAGAAAAAGAGCACCATGGTGCAATTCCCTCTGTCAGAAATTTGGAAACAGCATGCTGTACTGCTTGGCAGTCATGCTGGAATCTCCAATACAAACATTTTAGAATGTTTGGTTGTTAGTCTGAGTTGTCTGAAGTCTGTGGTTGAAGCCAATGGCGATATTATTGAATCACTTTACTCTTTAGTATTTTAAGAAATTTTTGTGTAAATATATCTGTTAAAATGTAATGTCAGCGTCATTTTAATTTTTACATAATTTAGACGATAATTTTTCCATCGCACCCTTCTATAGGACAGAAGTAGTAATAGACATATAAAATATAGAGAATATGAGATCAAATAACAATATTAAAAATCATAAAAATTATTATAAAATTGCCTTACTGAACCCTATGATCTTTCAGAAAGATAACAAGTAAATTCATTGTCTTCAATATAACCTAATATCCCCATTTTATATCTTTTATACATATGGTTCAAGATATCTACAAGATATATGTATGCCTCCTTGTCAATAAGTTTAAATGCTTGAATTATGGGAATATTTGTGTTCTTATGAATAGATCTATGACTCTTGTACTCTTATAAAAATGTAACTGTGTGTGTATGTGCATATATGTACATGTCTACATGAATGTTTTTATTTACTTATTCACTTTGTCCATCTCTTTGTGCTCAGTCATTCTTACTAATTATATTCTATTCGTCTTGAATTCACTTGGATTCTACTCAAACCTTACAAAATCATTATTCCTCTACTTTAATGTTTACCATCTGCCCAAACCTTTTTCTTTCTCAGGTTTTACTTTCACTTTCACTTTCACTACTTGTTCACTTGATCTGCTCACAGTTTCTGATAAAGATGGAACTTCATTTCTGTATAATGTCCTTTCCACCTGTCCTCAACCAGGAGCCATCATTCTCAATGTTTTCCATTCTGATAAAATCTGGCCTCTTTTTTTTTTCAAGCACACACACATACATGCACTCACATACAGACAATCACACACAAAAACATACACACATTCTGATAAAATCTGGTCTCTTTTTCTTCAAGCACACACACACACAAACACACACACAAGTCCACACACATACACACAAAAAATACACAAGTTCAAACGCATAAACACAACCACACACAAACATACACACACTTGCACACATAAATATATAAACATATACACAGATTCTCTCTCTCTTTCTCTCTCTCTCACACACACACACACACATATATACTTTGATTTTTATCTTACCACTATTCTCATTAAAAATCTGTCATTCTGGTATTTTCTCTTGTTTCTTTTTTTTTTTTGTTTCATACTCTTTTTCATGTTTTTTTTTTTTTATTCATGATCTAAACCATTTTTTCTTGACTTTTCCTCTTTTGCTCATGGCTTCTCTTTGCTAACTTCTCTAATCCCTTTTCATCTTTATTTTAAAGTTCCTGAGCTATTTATTTAATAAAAATATTTTTCTTTGTTCTTTCACTACCTGTTTCGTTATAGAATCCTTTGTCTTATTATTCTTTTCTTCTCACTTCTTCTTTTGTGTTTATCTCTTTTACTTCCTTTTTATTTAACATTATCTTTCTTTCTTTATTCCTCTGATTTTTAGAACTTTTCTTTGCCTTTTCTTTATTTCTTTCTCATTTCTAATGTTCTTCCCATGACTTGTCTTCTAAACATTTTCTAAGCTTCTTTTCTTAGTTTTACTCAAATTTTCCAGTCATTCCTTTCTTAGAGTGAAAGTAGTAGATTTAAACAGAGGATGCTTTGGTAGAATGATGAATATGTTTGACAATGATATTTATTTTGTGAAAACCTTGCAAAATAAGAATAACTATTTTTTTTATATCAAGTATATATATAACTGTATTCCTTTTTCCTTTTGTTATACCCCCTTAACATGATTCCACTTAAATTATTTGTTCCTCTCTCAGGTATCTTTTCTTATTCTTCCAATTCTTTTCATTCTTTCTTTCTTCTGCTTGACATTTTTCAGGATCATTTCTCCAATATGAAAATCCTTTTTTTTTTATCATTGCTCATTTTCAATAATCACCTGCAATTCTTTTCTGGCTTTTGGTTTTTAGATATCAAAAATACTCTATACAATTTGTTTGTATTCTTCCCCACAAACTTCTTCCATCTCTCTATTTTTCGTAACTTAACATTTACTAAGCTGAGTATGGCATAAGGATAAGAAGATTGTGTTGCTTTAGTTTCTGCCAAGGAAATAATGACTGAAAGTCTTTGCATTTACCTGGGTCCAAACAGTAATCTCAGTTTTACTTTGCTGTGATATTTACAAGCAATGTTTATGAGCAATGTCTTGTAAATAAAAATCATTGAGCTAAGTTCAAATTCCAGCTGAATTATATTATTTTTTAACAAATACTGACAAGAAAGATATAAATATCAGGGAAGACTGAGTTCTTTTAGACAGAAGCCAGTCTAGAAGAAAAACTCAGAAATTAAAACCAATTGGAAGAAGGATGAGCTTTACTCAGCTATCTTATCTTAGAAGCACCATTGTTGCTATGACTACTGTACATGTAAAGTCATCCCAAACTAGGAATAAAATATACCTAAAAGCTATCTCTAGTGCAACCAAGAATATGAAATATACCTAATGGCAAAGACTACCCCTAATTCTGGGTATAAAATATAGCTAATAGATAACCTAGCTGTAAATCTAAATATAGAACACACACACACACACACACACATATATATATATATATATATATATATTGTCATTCCCACAGGAGCATGTATATATTGTCATCCGCATATATATATATATATATATATATATATATATATATATATATATATATATATGATTATAAAGAAGTTATTGGTCAGAGTTGAATTAGATCAGGAAACAGTAACATTAAAAAGTGCTCCATACACATATAAAGAAAATAAAATAAAACTTAGATTACTGTTTGGACCCAGGTAAATGCAAAGACTTTCAGTCATTATTTCCTTGGTAGAGCGCCCTTATTTCTTTCATTTTTTCTTTCTTCCTTTGCCTGATTTCCTTATTGTTTTCTTTCTTTCCTCCCCCTCACTTAATTTCACTTCATTTTCCCTTTCTGTCGCTTTGATTCTTTGAATTTACCAAACTCTTAGTTTCTTTTCATCCTATCACTTTTTTCATGCTACTTATATTTTCTCAAGTTTCTTTCTCCCTTTTCTCTTTCATTCATTTCAGTCATCTTTCATTCACATCATTTCTTCTTTTTTATCTTTCTTATTTGTCCATTACTTTTCTGCTTTTCTTTCTTTTTCTTCTTCATTTCTTTACCTTTTTACTTCTCTGTTTCCCTTTAAAGTTTTCATCTTTTTTTTCTTTCTTTTAATTTTTTGTTATTATTTTTTTTTCCATTTTATCTGTTCTTCATTTTTTCTCATATTTCTTTCACCTTTTCTTACTCATTTACTTCGGACATAACCCATTTTCATTCTTACCCTTTACTTCTTTCAAAATCTTTTTCTCTACCACTTTCAGATTTCTTCATCTCTCTCCTGAAACATCCTTCAGGATTTGTGCCCAATCACCATCCCTCCCAACAATCTTCATCAAACAAATCTTTTTCTTCATCCCCAAAGTTCCAATTCCTCATACTCAAGTCAGATTTATTGCGCAGTTCATCCTATTCAAGGAATACAAGAGCTTTGAAGACCCAAAGGCTTTTTGGCTGAATCTACAAGACAAAACCAAAAATCTATAGTCACAGCAGCAGCATCACATCTGAATGAGATACACGCCTCTCTCTCTTCAGTCACCAAAAATACGCAATATCTGCAGCTGTCTGTATCTCCTACCTATCCACTCAGCCCATTTGCCCATCTACTGGACATCAATCCTTGGTCATAGAACACAGGCTAATCCAACGAATTTTGTGCATTGGTCAGCTTAATCCTGCAGGTTCAAATGTCTCCTTTTTCTTATCTACTGTCCATCCAGGACTGTTTTTGATGTGCCTCTAATTTCCATCTATAGCTTCAAGCTAAAACCTCTGTATATTAATATTGCAACATCAGAACCTCTACAATACAAATCAATACCAGTGAGACTATCTTATGGAGAAAAGCAGGCAAATATTGTAAAATACCAAATATCATTATGATTTATGTTATGATATAATATGATAAAAAAAACAAACAATGCACTTTGGTTGTTGTGATATAACCCTGTAAACATAAAGTATATGTTGTCGGAACTTCTGCAATGAAGTGTTGTTTGTATTTTATGATGTTCTTTTGATCCTAATACGAGGCTGTGAAAGTAGGTATACAGTAAGTATTATACCATTATTACCAGTATTGTAATATTAGGTTGGTGCAAAAATAATGACGTAATAATGTCGTTTTTTGATGTATTTTTAACATCAAAAAACGACATTATTACGTCATTATTTTTGCACCAAACTAATAGTAGTTCTATGATTCATTTAATTCATTAAAATCAAATTAGAATTTATCCTCTGAATTATCTCCCTTTGCTATAAATAAAAACAATTCAAAATAAATGGAAATAATTTTAAATACAGGGGCTGCAAAAGTAGGTATACAGTAAGTATTACACCATTATTACCAATATCATAATAGTGGTTCTGGGATTCATTTAATACTAGAATTCATTTAATTCATTAAAACTATTTTTAATATTTTTTTACTAACTTTTATTATGATACATTTATGATACATTTATTATAATTTTTGTTTTTTAATAAATAATAATGTTTTGCAGGTAAAGAGGAGTTTTTGAATGACTGGAGCAAACAGTTTGAATATTAGAAGGATTGATATGTTTATTATTGATATGTTTATTATTGATATGTTATTATTAGTATGTTAATTAATGATATATTTGTATAATCGATACAATACATTTTGTGTACATATTTTTTCATTACTGTATACTTACTTTTGCATCCCTTGTAAGTCATGTATACTGTCTAGTCTTTCAAATAGAACCTAAATTCCTGCAATAAAGCATTGTTATTATTCCAGGCTTTATTTGAAATTGTATCCTAGGAAGTGTTTTAACAAATGACAGAAAATATGACCCTGAAATCCAAGGATGAATTGCCATGGTGAAATTTCAAGAATTCCTGACACACAGAATATATTAGGTTGGTGCAAAAATAATGATGTAATAATGTCGTTTTTTGACGTATTTTTTAACGTCAAAAAACGACATTATTACGTCATTATTTTTGCACCAACCTAATATATGCATTTATTAATTTATAGTGTACTCATATTGGATATTCCAATCAGTATATTTTAATCAATATACTCTTTGGCCTTCCTAAGAGACATCCATTTATTCTTAAGTGTCAACAGTATTTTTGTAAAAATCTCAACACTTCTTCAAGCGAATAAGAATAGTGGCGAGGAAGACTTTCCAAATATGAAATAAAAAAGAAAGTGTCAGTTAAGATTTCACTTTCACACAAAAATTGACATATATGTGTTATTTTACCATATTTTCCTCTGTCAAAGATGCTCTATGTTTCAATAAGTCTTGAACATTTGTTATATATCATATAGTTGGGCACAACATATTGTTTTTATTGCTGCAGCTGGTGGGATTGGTATGCTGGGACCAAATTCCAAATGTGGCATCCCATTCACTTTTGCACAAATACCCTAGGAATGTTACAAATCCACTTCTTCTCATCGCAGCTAGAGGTTAATACCATGGACCAAACATATGAGCCATGACAAAGTTTTAGAGAAAATGGAAAGAAAAAGGACACTTATACTTAGCATCATGAAGAGACAATTCAAATTTCTAGAATGCATAATAAGGAAAGAGGGCTTTGAAAATTTGATACTCACAGGATAGATTGAAGGCAAGAGGGACAAAGGGAGATTGACTAAATGGATGTTGGAAAAAGATTTAGGAGAGATAACAAAAAGAAAAAAATATTTAAAGGATGCAAAAGACAGGAAATTGTGAATAGCCATGATCACCATGCCCTGAAGGGACATGCCATATAGAAGAAAAGAATTTTGTGTTTATACTTTTTTCTCAACTTTTCCAAAGTTAAAATTGGAATATATCCTTAAGGCTAGAGTTTTTATTGGTATTTATTGTGTAGTATATGATTCACACTACAAAATAAGAGATAGTATGAATCAAATATAATGCCAATAATAAACCTTTGTTCTAAGAAATGTTAAGCTGTAATGACCTCATTATATAATGGGTTCACCCTAAGAGGTATTAAAGTATACTTTGCATTCAGTATCACAACAGAGCATCAGAGTAGTCAGGTGCATCAGAGGGCTGAAATGGAAGGAGACCACATCGTCAACCGGTGAAAATTTGAACCTCACATGATGTCAGCAAGCCACTGATATGTAAATTTGTGGTCAGCCTAGCTGCCCTCAGCAAGTGAAAAATGCAACAACTGCATGACAAAAACACATATATTCACATATATGCAGGAATATATTTTTGAAAGAACTTTTTTTTTTATCTGCCATTATTTCTTATTACTATAAATATTATTTTTAGTGGCTACAAGTGTTTGATTTGCTCTCCCTGTTTTTTATTTCATTTTATTAAACAGTAAAATTAATAACAACTAGCTTAAATTAAGAAGCTCTACCAAAGAAAAATTGAGCCTCTGACAGGAATTGAAGCTACATCACTTTTTGCCATCAGGGAAACCACTTTTAAGCTAAAGTGTACCTCTATGTTTTAAGGCAATATGACAAGACTGATAGCAACTCAAACATGTGTACCCACTAAAAATAATGCTTATAGTAAATAAGAATATATATATATATATATATATATATTCCTTGAGAGGTAAAATATAGGTTGTCACATACTCACAAAAAGAAGAATTCTCATTTGGATTGATCGATTGATTTGTTTGTTTAACAGCATATCAACTCCTTATGAGTCATTTAATGCTGAAATTTAATTTTCTTGGGAGCTTTGAAGTAATAAAAATATTCTATATGTTATTCTGCTTCCACAGTTAAATACATGGTAGATAATACTCAGCTTTTGTGAATATACATGTTCATATGGATATGATTACTACAGGCAATGACATGTGTGTTTTATGTTGTAGATTTGTTGAAGTTATACTTTGGAATACAGTTTGATTTCTTTTTGAAATTGTAGGGTATTATATGAATTAATATCATGAAGGAGTTCTTTCATGTTGGTTGTTTGGTTGGCTGATTTTGTTTGACAGTATCAATTTCTATGGGTTATTTAATGCCAAAATATAAATATTTTGTATGTAACTGTATGCTTTCAACTACAGATATTTTGTACATAATTTTATACTTACAGAGCAAAGGTATATTTTTTAGAAATATACTTTGTAGATCATAAAATGTTGGTAATTTTACTATAAAGATATATCTTTTTTAGTGTTGCATTGATTGTCCTTTTGCTATAAAAATGTATTGTTGGTAATTTTACTATAAAAATGAACTGTTGATTTTTATTTGGGTGTTCACTATTTGCCCATAGCTGGGACCCTAACAGATGCTACCACCCCGGGTCAGGGTGGACCTGAGAATGACAGATATTAAAAGAAAGTCCCACACTCCTCAAAACCTCCAATCTTGATCAGAGGCCTTGCTGCTGGATGAAGTTTATCATCATACCCAGGAAAATCTGTGTTTTGAGAAAGCTCACGAAATCACAGAACTTTACAAAGTCTTGGTGTCAATAAGCAATAATTTTATTTATGAGAGATTTAGTCTTGCATTCTTATTAGTCTTACAATCATAATATTGCACTTTCATCTTACAGAGAGAAAAATCAGCCAATATGATTGTTTTTTTTCTATTGATAGGGAACCAACAAAAATATCATGTTTCATTGATTGTACACCAATATATAATCCTGACCTGGCATCTCACCAGAGTGACATGTCTTCTCTCTGCATTTTCTACAAAATTCTTATGACAATTGTTCTAATAAAGCTTCTTGTTGCTTTGACTTCATGAATTATTGTCTTGACTGCATGCTTAGCATTGCTATGAGATTGGCAACTATTAATAGGTCTCACCATTTTACTGCTGAACTAACTCCATATGCAAACATAATTTCTGCTCCAATGGTTTTTTGCTCACACCTCTCACCTGTGTAACTCCCTTCCAAATTTCTTCAAAAATTTAAATGCAACATCATTCACCATCTTCTGTCTTCTGGTACACTGTTTCTTTATTGTCTTTTTCTTCACTTCTCCTCATTAAAGTCTTGTTATTCTCTTTCACTTCCTGTAACTCCCATGTCCTAGTGGCATTATTGCCTTGCTTTAGGTGAGAAGCTTAGCATACTTCATGCTTAAAAATCAATATGATGTTTTCCTAAAAAATAAAGAAATGAAAAAGAAATATCACCAGAAAATCTTAATAGGAAATTATCGAAGTGTAAATATAGTCTCTAACCTCTTATGAATATTTGAATATTCACAGTCTGCAAGACACAGATATTAAGGACAGCTTCACCAAAATATATCCCAAAATGTTATTTTGTATTCATAATTTATTGCTTTGTGGTATGATAATGATTTTTCAAAGTGTCACATTATAAAGTAAAATATTGCAACAACTAAACTGCTTCTGATTTTTGAAAAATGCTAAATAATTTCATAATTAGATTATCCAAATGCCAATCATATTACATGATTTGACCTTAATGGGGAGAACTTTGGAACTAAGTTAACGCAGGTCTTTTAAATCTACCAAAGATTCTATTGTGTTTAAACCAAACAGATTTTATAGAAACACATCTGCATGATAAGTAAAATGTTTGTAACTCAAATTGGTAAGAAAAATTGCTTTTTTTTTTTATTAATGCAGCCATCTTGGAATTGCTTTCTTGCGAAATACACCCTGGAGAAAAATCTATGGTAGATCATAATGTACAGTATCAAGTAGATTATTATAATTAAATCTCTGAACAGAGTCTAGTACTGGGAGATTACATGTCTGAGGTTTCAAAGACAAGCTAAAGAGTAACCTCTCAGCTGTCAATGTGCTTCACACTAACTTTGAGCAAGATTCCCTTGATAGAAATAACTGGAGATATTTGTGCCAAAATTGTATCAAAAATTTTGAAATCAGTCATATTAATGAGAAGCATCATCAAATATTCGTGTTGCTATGGTCCAAGATCTTTGCTGCTGCACAATATGTGGACTTGTATGGTAAAATACTTTTTTGAACTCCTACAATGACAACTATGACTGTTATTTTCTGCCATGTTTAATTGTAAATGTCTTTATCAATGTTCTCTCTCTTCTGGCTAGCCCTTTTTCACTGCATTTGCTGTCTATTCGGAAACATTTTCTCAGCATTTTGCACCATTACTTATTCTTTCTTCTTTCTAGATATCTCAATCCCCACCATTTTCCTAATTTATTTATTTTGCTCTGTCCTTTGATGCATGTTAGCCTCTTTCTATCATTTAAAGTTATCCATAGTATTCTTTTTTCTCATTAACTTTTGTGCATTTCTAAGTTTGTTTTCAAGAGACTTTGGTAATTTCCATCTTTTGCAGTTCTGTATCTGAGAGGAAGCTGAAATTTCTAGGGCACATAATGAGGAAAGAGGCCATGGAAACTTTGATACTCATAGAACAGATTGAAAGCAAGAGGGACAGAAGAAAACAACATATTAACTATCTAATGAGCTTGAGTAAAAGTATGTCAAAACAGGGTTTAGGAAAGATAACAGACAATATTTAGTAAGATCTTCAAAGAACAGGAAATTGTGGGGGGGGGTCATGATTACCAATCTCCTGAAGTTTTTGTTCCACATTCATTATGTGTATGGTAAGGTCCTTTTTCATTAGGTTTGGATTTTTAAGAAAAACTTCCTAAATACACACAAACACACATACACACAGACATACACACACAAACAGTTGAACATATATATATATATATATATATATATATATATATATATATATATATATATATATATATATATATATACTCCTGGTCAAAATCTCAAGACCAGATACAAAAGGGTTAAAAAAAATATAAAATACTGTTACTTTAATCAAAATATATTTGTAAAACATTTATATTTAATTAGAAAATGTAATTTATCAACAAACAAGCGAACATTTTAAGCTTTTAATTGATTAATTTAAACAAACATTGAAAAAGTATTTCTCAGTCCAAGCCACTTATCCATTACTCTATTATAGTTCACGACATAACACTGCATGTTTTTTTAGTGATTTTGTCAAGAATCTCTAGATGCATAAACAAAAGCACCAGACCAGATGTAGCAGCAATATTTAATGCATGGAAATATTGTTAAATAATAGTTTAGCAGAATATTATTTTTAGGGAGAAGTGTACCTCTGCTCTGACTTCTACAGGTTGACTTTAGGGGTCAGATACAAGACAAAATAAGGAAGTCGATTTTGATTGGCTGAATGAACGTAGGAATGATAGTGATATGGAAAGATTTTTCAGGGAGTTCTTATACATCAAGCAATATAGATGTTTTGACATTTGTGTCTGGAAACTGATCCTTAGCAGAGGGAGAGAGCAACACCACTGGCTAGTTAGAAGATGTATACATCGAAATTAATAAATCTTTATGTCATATTCAATATTAAATAACCCAATAATTATTTATCCTTAAATTAACTGACTTAACCATCAAATCAGAAATTATTCATATGCATTAAAACAAGTTAGAAATTCAAATCAATATTGCACTTTTTGAGGGTTGGGCATTTGTGCAGGCCACATGAGTCACCTGAAGAAAAACTATTTCAGACAGTTCCAGTGGCAGTGACCCATTGTCATACAATTGCACTCTTTTGCAACAAATCCGGTCAAATTGGCACCATCGCTCAAGACCATGCCACCAAGGGACTATACAACAGTATGGTAGACTTATGAATATTCAAGACAGCTTTTGGATAGACAAATTGTCTAACTTGACATAATGAACCAACTTTCCTAGCAATTGATGATTGAGCAAATGATTCAATATAATCATTCCACTTCTTGCTAGTGGAAAACCTGAAAATAAAAAAGATGCAGTGAGTTGCTCTCCTGTACATTAACATAAGCCATGCTGATGTAAGACAAAAAAAGTTCTCTAAGATGATTAACCATGAGCAGTTTCATTTTGATAGTGTTAAAATTAACAAGCCACTTCTTGCATCAGGGATTCTACTTTATTATTAATGATGTAGCTGACTTAAGTAGGCTTTAATTAATTTCAAATATAAATTTTAGGTTTTTATTTCATCAAGCATATTAACAAAGATACAAATAGAGAATATGTTATTAGTGGACATAGCATAACATGAACTAAGTGGCACAGGAATTTGGAGTAAGAAGGTCATGACATTATTTGTATGAAAGTGTGTGCAGTAGTAGTTTGGCTCTAGATATCTAAAAGGCATTTGATGCAGTTTGGCATGCTGGTCTTCTATGCAAGCTCCAAGAATACAGTATCACAGGATGATTGTTTGATTTAATCCAGTCATTCCTTTCAAATCATGTTTCAGAGTTGGTTGGTATGCAAGTTGCAAATTCATTTATAAACCCAGCCAATATCTAACTATTTGACTGTTGTATAACTGGACATATGAATAACATTTATGTTGTGTGTGAATTGGACCTTTTTTATTCTAATGTGCGAATCTATTAATTCATTGTAATTTTTGTCATATTCAAATTTTATATGTCATATTCAACATTGAATAACCGAATAATTATTTATCATTAAATTAACTGACTTAACCATAAAATCAGAAATTATTCATATGTATTAAAACAAGTTAAAAATTCAAATCAATATTGCATTTCTTGAGCCTACCAAGAAACTATAGTTTTTCTATTTCATTCAATTTAACTTCTGTGAGGGTTGGGCAAGTGTGTAGGCCACTTGAGTCATGTGAAGAAAAAAGTATTTCAAACAGTTCCAGTGGCAGTGACCCATTGTCATACAACTGCAGTCTTTTGCAACAAATCTGGTTAAATAGTGAAATGTGGAAACACCAAAACCAACTTCCTTAATTCTACAAAGCAAATCTTTATTTTTACAAGTATTATCACACAGAACTCTGCAGTTTGACCTGAAATTAACAGGCAGAGACATGAAGTAATATCTTAATATTTTTGTTGTTCTGTTCGTAATATGCAGATACTGAATTGTCCTTCCTATTTGAACTTGAAAAGTTAATATATATAAATAACAAAGCAAATGGTAAGGCTATCAGATGATATCAACCAAGAATAATGACAGCCAATGATAATCATTTATCAGTGGGTTTGGCTTCACTGGAGTTGGAAAAACATGTCTATCTTAAAATTCCCATTAAAAGCTACAGAATGTGGTAAATATTGAACTTTGTCTACCCCTATATAATTTACAAATAATCAATTGTTGATCACTTTGATTTCCATTTGATCAAAGATGTTCAAAAATCTTATGTCCACTTTGTGATTATTACTTTTCAACAGATTTTCTTTGGTGGTGCTGATTATGTCTTGAAACAATTACAACAATGATTCAGAAAAATGGAACATTCCATTTTTTGGCAATGAACTTTCATTTTTCTCACTTAAGTTTGTTTAAAATTAAATAGTTTACTCAATTAGATATATGTAAAGTATCTGGCATTTTCTCCCTGATGACTGAAACTTTATTTTTTCAAAATATAGCATATGTCATACCCTGCCCTCTTCCGACACCAACCAGGAGAGATAACACAGTTTCAATGGCTAAGGAGGTACTGCCACCCCTGGCACCACCAGCAGCTTTTGTCACCAGATAGAGTATTGTTTTTTTTATTGTAGATGTGTCAGTCTCTGCAATTTTTATGCAACTTCAAGTCCAAGATTTTCCAACGCTGTGTTAAAAGAGTTTGCTTTTAATCATTAATCAATACACAACATGATCATAGTGACCATTATCAACAACATATAATGGAAGGTAAACAGATGTGTTTCATGTTCAAAGTAGCATTGTTTTGTGAGCATGGTTTTAATTAAGCAGATCCAACTCAATGCCTATTGAGCTGTGGTCTGGAGACACTGTGAAGCACTCTTCAGGCACCAGCCAGTGATGCCCACTTTCAAAAGAAAGGAAATGATTGATTCTCTAAAGAATCCATAGTACCTGACCTCAATAGGTAGCATGCCCACACCCTTTTCCATGCAGTCAGATCACAATGATTTATAGTGGTTTTTCTTTCACTTGTGTGCCTCCTCACTATTCTCCTCCCAAGGAACCAATAATTCTACTAGGAGGACACAATTCTTTGAATCAAACCATGCTACAATGTCAGGCTGTATTATTTAATCATTTACATTTGAGGTCAATTCATAAATATTCTCTGTGTGAAACTATTTGTATAAAAAAGTGGTATCTTTGATATTTAGCATAGTTTAAATCAGCATTATCGATGGCAAGAGTTCAGGATATGTCAGAGGCACAAAATAATGATGTTCACACATTAGGTGAAGCTGGCAAAACTCAAAAAAAGATAGCTGTTAAGGCAGAACACACTGTGTCTGCTCTCTTGAAAATAACAAGATGAACTTGTTCAAAACATTTCAAATGTAGTTCTAAAGTTAAGACAACTGCCAGAGATGAACATCAGTTGAATAAGATCCTTTATTTCCAATTGATTTTCCAATTGTGATGAAATTTATAAAACATAGAATGATACTGGTGTTGCTGTTGCTTAGTTCCCAACACTCTAGATGCCCTATTAGATCAGCAGGATTACCAATTTTGAAACCATTTCTAACTTTTAAGCAGAAGCAGAAGTGTTTAATTTGAATGAGAGAAATTATGAAAGTCTATTGATCAATGGAACCATTTTCAGTGATGAATTAAAATTCTGCATTTTCTTTGGAGAAAGTAAAATGAGAGATGCAATGGAAAATGTGTCAAAAATTTCCTTAATCAGTGATAGTATTGAGTTGTATGTCTCTTACAGTTGTCAAAAAGATTTCTTTCTTGAAAAGCTTAGTTAATGCTGCTGTATCAGAATGGAGTTTGCAAGATTTCCTTATTCCATACATTGAGGACAAGTTTGGGGACAATTAATTTATCTTCCAGCATGACCCTGCTCCACCTGACAATGAAATCTACAAAAGAATGATTTAGGGTGAAAAGGATAACTTTCTTGATTGACCTGAAAATAACTCAGATGCAAATCCAATAGAAAATTTATGGGGAATCATCAAGAGAAGTTTAAGAAAATACTATCCATCAAATCTTGAAGAATTAAGTCTTTACTGATGTGTAGGCATTGGTAACACTGAAAGATTGTTGTAGATTAATGGTTTGTTACCACAATGAAGGAAAAAAAATAGTAAATGTAAAAGGTGTCATGACAAAGTATTAATGTACTAATATAGTTTTTCCAAATTGTGTTCATTAATAAAATAATTTTTCTTGATGAAAAAACAGCTTTTTGGTCTTTTTGTTAATAGCTATACCAATCTTCAAATTTAGAAGTTTATACATTGTATAATTCAAAGAAAACTTGTTTCATTTGTGAAATAAATCTAGATTATTTTTGTAAATAAAATTGATATACATTTAAGAGTAAATTGTTAAGATTGAAAAGAATTTGAACAAGAAATGTGAAAGTCATTCACAAAAAAATAGAATATTTCATTTTTCAGAATTGTTGCTGTAAATCAAAGAATTTTGCTTTTATGATTACATAGCTCTGGCCTCACTAGAATTTGATATTCTTGCATTGAAATATAGTATTTTGTATTTGAATTCATCTCAGAACGTTTTTATACTAGATTTCATCCAATAAAAGTCACAAGAACCATGCAAAGCAAGTTCCTGTTAAAATTGTTATGATGAATGAGGTGTTGGATATGAATAAAAGAAGAAGTGGTATAAAATGAAGAGTTTCAAGATAGGCAGGATAGAAAAAGACTATCTGTTGATTTGAAGACATTAATATTGGAGTGGAAGTCTGTTCCATAAAGTGGCAATTCTAGGAAAAAGACTGTTTTAGTGGAACTTTTTTCTTAAATTTGGAATATGGAGGATGACTTGATTTTGTGGAATTAGCATGGCATATCCTATTTGGAAATGTTTGAACTCTTCACACTAAAGGATGGGGCTTAGCCAAACATTTGCCATTGATATAGTAAAACTCTAGAGATAGGCTTGCAATGTTGCATCTGTGGGAAAGAGACTACAGAATGGCGAATGTCTGCCCTAGAAAACCATATAAGCTTGGACTTACTCAAGGCTGACGATTGAGCAGTTTCAGTCCAGATATGGCAGTAATACTTCATTATTGGTTTAAACTGACTCTTTTAGATATTAAGCATAGCAGAACTTAAAATAGTCCAGAATCAACAGAAGAAAAAAATAAGAACATAAATATTATCATTAACTTTTTTTAACACAGATCAAGTGTGGAAAGATGTGATTTCATAAAAAATAATGATACTTGATAGTGTTATATTACTGAGTTAACAAATTCGTGACTCAGCATTATATTTCTTTCTAGTAGCAGCAGGTAATTTTTTTGCATATAATCAAATTGGATCTAAGGGATTTAACTTCTTTTGTTCTTTTGTCGTTTTACTTGTTTTTTGATCCTTTTGTTTTTTGATCAGTGAGTGAAAATTAATTTAAAAATGATAACATCAAAACCTATCAAAACACTGATTCATAATCCAACATGATGTACATTGAATTCTGAGTGAACTGTATCATTTATTTCAACAGAGTGAATGCAAGCAAAATTATGAATTGAATTAGACAACGTGTGAATACTTAAAGATAAAATATAGCCTTTATTTGTCAGAAATACACAGTGTATTTTTAAAAAATTGTACAATGTTTTTCCATATATTGTTCATTTTGTTGTTTCCTTTAACAAGGAAGGCTAGTTGTATGGAGGGGGGATATTTGGTACTTTCTTTGTAAGCAATCTCACATATAATTTTCATGAATCTCAGTTTGTTCTTCCTATTGATAATGGAATTATTGTGAGCTTCACAAAAATTTAGAAAATAAAACAATAAACATGAATATTAACAAAGTTTTATCAGTAAATGTAATTTTGTCATGATTTCCTTTGTTTTACTTGTCTGTGCTTGTGTGAATGTACACTTTTAAAACATAACACACACACACACACATATATATATATATATACATATATATATATATATATACATATATATATATATATATATATACACATATATACATACATATATATATATATATATATATATATATATTTTTATATATATTGAGATATGAGAGTTATATCATAAACAATGAAAAATATTCTCCTCAGTATGCATAAAGCATATATATATATATATATATATATATATATATATATATATAAGAGAGAGATAGGTGGAGATCATGATCGAAACTCAAAAAGTTATTCAACTTTGAAAGACAAATTTCTATGTGAGGAATGGGTGTTGGAATATGAGGAAATGTTAATAAATATCTTTATCGGACATTGCAGTCAGAGAGTTGGTGTTTTTCATACTGAAGCCATTAACATCTGCTGGACTTGAAATATTGCTCACACGTAGGAGATCTCAATTTTTCCTCTTTTAGTTCTATTATTATCGTGTAACTGAAATTTTTGTGGTAATGGGAGTATTGTACATGAGCTCAGTCTTAAGGTAACTATAGAAAATTGTGTGATCAGTGCACATTCAATGTATTTTCTTTTGAGTAAGTTACTTTCTCTTTTAATCAGACATGCATTTAAAAAGCATAGTTGAATAACTTTTCCACTTTGTCTTAAGATACATATATATCTGGTGATAGGGTTTTCAATACTGATCTTCTAACAAAATGCAACATTAGTAAAACTGAGACTTTTCTGATGCAGTCACAACTTTGCTGGGCTGGTCATGTTGCAATGATGAGTGACAACAGAATACCTAAGCTCCACATGTATAGTCATCTTGACAGTGGACAAAGGATTGTTGGACAGCGAATGGCTCAGATATAAAGACAAGCTAAAGAGTAAGCTCTCAGCTATCAATGTGCCTCATACTAACTTTGGGTGAGTTGCCCTGGATATAAATAACTGGAGATATTTGTGCCAGAGTTGTATCAGAAATTTTGATATCAGTTGTGTTGACCAGCTAAGAGATGAAAAAAAAATGACAAAAAGCATCAGCAAATATTCCTGTTGCTATATCCCAAGTTCCTCGCTGTTGCATAATATGTGGACATATATACAGGTCACTAGTAGGAATGAAGTCTTACATACAATGCAAACATAAAAACTAAATGAGGTTGTCACCTTCTCAAAATAGTACTTTTACTGAAGGCTGACGATTGAGCAGTTTCCGTCCAGATATGGCAGTAATACTTCATTATTGGTTTAAACTGACTCTTTTAGCGATTAAGCATGGCAGAACTTCAAACAGAAGAAAAAATAAGAACATAAATATTATCATTAACTTTTTATAACACAGATCAAGTGTGGAAAGATGTGATTAACAATCACTAACTTGAAATCAATGGGAGAGTCCATCATCTATAATAATTTAAATTACTTCTACACAATTATTTCTACTCAATAGTCTTTTATAATTTGAAATATAAATTTTACTGCTTACTCAATAAACATTAGGATAATACAATAAAATAGAACTACTTAGCACTGATATGCATAATGCTCCATTGACCATAATAAACCAAAAAAAAAAACAGGATTTTCCCAACCATGTAACAACAAAAGGAGCTTATGCTACAACCACATTAGACACATGAATTCATTCACTAGCTCAGTCTCTAAATCTATTTTCCAAATCTACCATGACTCTAACTGTAGAAGTCATAACATAATTTACCTCCTAGAATGCACACTATGCCAGAAACAATATGTAGGAAAATCTGAATGGCCCTTGCACTACTGAATTAATAATTATCACAATCGAATTTAGTTGGCTCCCCATGAAAGATTATTACCTGTAGAACAAAATTTCTGACTACACAAACATGATTTTAAAACCCATGCTAAATTCACTATAATTGAGAAAATAGAAAAGATCAGAGCAGATAACATTAGACAGATTTTAGAAGGACATGAAAATAAGTAGATTTGATGCCTGGGAATGTTTCATCCAGACAGGCTTAATCACAAATTTAACATAGCTAGAATTAATATATAACCCCACAAATCAGGACCTGCCACCATTCCCACCCACACAAGACAGACATACTTGCGGAGGTGTTGAGGCCTCACACTTATACTCACACCCATACTAATATACACACTTTCACACATCATATTCACTCACTCCCTAATGAGCCAAAGGATAACACACACCCATACTAATATACACACTTACACACATCATACTCACTCACTCCCTAAGAACCAAAAAACATGCATACTTAACAGAGACGCATCCCCTTTCCAAGAACCAATAAAACTGTCAAAATGACCAAGGAAATTCAGAGCAGCAGGAATCCATCCAGCTCCTATCTTAAATAACAACTTAAAAGAGACTGTTTGATCAACACAGAGACTGACCAAAATTCATGTTAAAAAATAAAAAAACAAATGAAAGTTACAGATAAAGTTCATTTTGTCCATCAAGTCTGTAATTTACTGCTACTAACAAGCAGAAAAATTTTTTCTCCCGATGATGGGCATGTTGGTCAAAAGTAGTCAAAGAATCTAACTGAAGTAATAAAAATGAAATAATTTTAATATACAACCTAGTGTCTCTGAAGATTTTCATTTTTTAATATTTTTTATTGTTCAAAACATATATATATATATGATCGACTCTTCCGCTGAGATTCAACGTATGAGGGTCAAGCAGATCAGTTTCCAGGAAACCGACAGCCCAACACCAGCACATGAGATTTGATTATAGTGGTGAAGGCCTCATGCAGGACCATCCACACTTTTTGGAGGGACGAATACAGAGACCTGGTGCACCGAATGCCACAAGGTTCCCAAACGACCCTCCGCAGGTTTTGAATTCAGAGTTGTCTTTCTTCTAGACCAGTTGCCATCCAAGGCTATAGAACCCAGTCCAGCTATTTTACCCATAGCTGGAGGGAGAAGAAGAGGATTCATACCTTTCCCAAGGGTATTCGACTGGAATTCGAACTCGGCTCTCCGATTCCTCAATCTAAGCCGATATCCATTACTCCACCGTGCATCATATACATATATATATATATATATATATATATATATATATATATATATATATACAGTGGCTTGCAAAAGTCTACATCCGCTTTGAAAATTTATATATTTTGTATAATTTAACTGGGAACAACACATTTTTTCAATTCCAATGATTGTTAAATAATAAGCAGATTCATCACACTTTCTTTTGATATAAAAATTACATTTTAAAAATTTCACACTGACTCTTAAAATCATATAACTTAGAAAAATGTCTTTGCAAATGTTTACACCCCTCAGATATTATACTGTGTTATCACATAGTTTATCATTGATGCATACAATCCAGAACAATCAAAAGTGACATGTGTGTTCTACCATAACAAACAAACAAACTTGGCCAGTCTATTATTTTGCTATATAAGGTGATTTAACTGCCTAAAAAATCATCCACCACATGGTTTCTTGGTATTCTGGTCTTTGGACTCTGACTCTAAACACAAGGTGTCCAACTCGAGTAAGAAAATGGGCAAACCTCTGTCTCAGGAACTTAAAAACCTTATTATTCAAAAGTACAATGAAAATAATTGCCCCTAAGCACTGTTAAAACTGTAGTTAAGAAGTGGTTAGTACACAAAACCACTGCTACCCTACCAAGATCTGGGAGATTGAGCAAACTTACCAGAAGAGCAAAATCAAAACTGGTCCGGGAGGCAACATTCAACCCTAGTGCAACACTAGAAGACTTGAAAGCTTCAGTTTCTAGTACTGGGACAGATGTCCATGCATCTACAACTTCCAGAGTATTGCACTGGTCTATCCTGCAAGGGAGGGTAGCTAGAAAAAAAAGCCCCTTCTGAAGCCTATGCACAAGCAAACTAGGCTAAACTTTGCCAAAAGTCACATCAATGATTTCATGACCATGTGGCGAAAGATTTTGTGGTCAGTGGTTTTGTGGTCAGATGAGACCAAAGTTGAGTTATTTGGAAAAAATATGAAACACTATGTTTGGTGGAAAAATGGCACTGCTCACCAACCTCATTACACTGTCCCCACTATCTAGAAATATTGGAGGCAAATCTGCTGAAGTCTGCTAGAGCTCTGCACTTGGGTTGCAATTTCAAGTTTCAACAAGATAACGACCCCAAGCATATGTCAAAAAGCACTAAAGCTTGGTTTGTTAGTAAGAAAATCACAGTTTTGGAGTGGTCCAACCAGTCTCCAGACCTAAATCCTATAGAAAATCTATGGCGAGATGTAAAGCTAGCTGTGCACCAATGTTCCCCATCCAATCTGACACAGCTCGAGAAGTTCTGCCATGAAGAATGGCAAAAACTGTCAGCAGACCACTGCAGTAAGCTCATGGAAGGCTACCCAAGGCATCTGCAGGCTGTAAATGATGCAGCAGGATCATCCACAAAGTATTAGCTGAAGATATTCCAAAGGGGGAGTGTAGACTTTTGCAAAAACATTTTTCAAAATTATCTTTGTTTAAAAATCAGTTAAAAATTTTTCAAATGTATTTTGTGTATCAAATAAAAGTGTGATAGGTCTGCTTATTAAAACAAATTATTGGAGTTTAAAATATTAATTGTTCCTATCAAAATAAACAAAATACATCCAGTTTTCAAGGGGGTGTAGACTTTTGCAGTGCACTGTATATATATATATATATATATATATATATATATATATATATATATATATATATATATGTAAATGAATTTAGGTTTCTGCTAGTGGATTATATTATTGGATGGTGGAGGATTTAACACACACACATACACACACACATATATGTATACATATATGTGTGCACATACACATATAAACATGCATATATAAATGTTTAAATGTATGAATACATAGACACACACACATGCATACATATATACACCATCCCTTTCTACCATTATGGTTCAGTTATAATATTAGGAATGCTGAGCTGTACCCAAAATTCTTTAAGGGGAAGATATTAAAGTAAAAATTTAATCAGATGGGGTTATATCAATTTAAGCACTGTTATTTTTTGGTAGTTAGTGAGTGATTGTGTGTATATATATATATATATATATATATATATATATATATATATATATATATATATATATATATATATATACAATATATATATATATATAGATATGTTCTTATATAAGCTTGAATCTGATTCTGTGCCTACATTATAATACTAGTTCTCTCCTTTAGTTTAATAGTTTGCATTAATCATTGTATTTAATTATTTTAATTTTTTCCTCTAAACTTAACCTGCATCTATCTCTAAAGCTATTAGGGGTATGTGCGAAGCCTATAATTTTCCACTCTATCTATAGACCCTTTTCCATCAATTCCCAAAATTTCTTTGAAAGGCATGTTTGTAATTTTAGTTTAGGATTGGTAAAGAGGTCCCTATGGGTATAAATTCTTTGTTTTAATTCTCCTACAGAAATTCCAATGTTGAGAAATAAAACCAAATTCAAAAAACACCATTTCCAGACAGTTTTGGCACATAGTAGTGCCAGTTTGAAATAGACTATATCCACATGAAGTAATTTCAGATTTTTTGCTGTATAATATATATATATATATATATATATATATATATATATATATATATATATATATATATATATATATGCAGGATATCTCAAAAAATGTATACTCACTTTAATTAATTATAAATTCAATGTTTACAAAAATACCTTTCATTTTCAAAATTTGATAGAATCTACAGACATTATTTCATTGTTTTGTCAATGGCTGTTTTCAAACTGATGTCCAGTCTAGTTCAAGCAAAACAATGGAATCTCAAACATCACCAAACATTTTGTTTGATATTTTTGTGCATTCTTGTGAAATGACTGCTCTCAATGCAGTGACTGTTGCATGTTTCAAAGCATAGTCTTTGTCTTTTAAGTTTTCCCATGAAAAAGTCTAGTGGTGTGAGGTCTGGTCAATGCAAAAGGAATTCTACAAAAATCCACCTGTTTGGCAGGACCTTATCAGAGTAGGATCTAATGCCACTCTTTGGTCTGGATCTTTCATCATTAATAACATTGAATAATCTTGGAATGTAACTTTTCTATTGAGAATGCATCAAAATGCTTTGGACAATTTTGAAATACCTACCTCATGACTCGCTTGCTGCACAGATTTTCTTGAACTTTGGTGATATGTTTACAATACTTTTTCTTGCTTTGTGGGGCTTTTCGTTGACACTCTGAACAGTTCCCTTGGCTTCAAACCTATCTCTAATTTGAGTGATGGTAAGTTGCATTGGCAGATCTGTTTGAAACTCCCTTCTAGACTGTCTTTGCATTTCAACTGCATCTTTACACTTACAGTAGTATTTTAGAATAAATTTCCTTTATTCAATGCTTTAGATTTATAAACAATTTGGTTTTCTACAACATGTTAGTCGGTGTTGAAGAGTCTTTACAAATGATTGAATTAGATATACTAGATTTAGTGTAGTATATAATTAGTTTTTTGTTTTTACTAGTGTCTGTGATGGAAATGTTAGTATTTATTCATTTTATTAGGATATTTTTGCCTTGTTTATAATTAGAATGTATTTGGTTGCAATATAAAAGATTAATATATTTTGGGTTAATTGAAGAAATATTATATTCTATTTGCTTTGTATTAAAATTTCTGATAGAACATCTTATTTGTTCATCAACAACAGAGTTAGGGAAGTTATTTTCAATAAGAGTTAGTTTTGTATTTTTTTTTTAATTCACAGTAGAAAATCTGTTTTGTAGATGAATTAATTTTTTATTAGTTTTTTTTATAATTGCTATTTTATAGTAATTTAAACATTAACTCTGTGTAATTAAGGGTGCACAAATTTATGCTGGTAGGTTTTAATATGCGGAGATAGTGAATTTATTGTTATTAGTGTTTATCAATATATCTAGAAAAAGAATTTTATTGCCATTATTAAGTTCATATGTGAATTTAAGGACAGTTATTTTGGAATTGTTTTTGGAGTTGATGCATTTCTTCCGTATTCTCAACTAATATAAGGATATTGTCAACGTATCTTAGGTAGATGGATTGTTTTTAAAAATTGTTATATATATTATTTCCAAGATTAGACATATAGAAATTTCTAAAAGTAGGACCTAGAATTTGGGTAGCAATCCCTCTTTTATACAAGTTTAATAAAAAACAAATGCCAAGATACTGCAGTTAAGTTTTTAATTTAAATTTGCTTGTTCTTCTAATATTATAATATTATGTTGTTCATAATATTATTGATAATGGTTAAAAGAATAGCTGAAAGCACTTGGACATTCAGAACATTTGCATGATTTCTACATTTGCTCAAGTTCTACATAATTTATGATCAGAATAGAAAAAAAATAGAAGGACACAAGAAAAATTATTCAAATAATTAGCCATGGTACCTTGTCCGTCATTTTTAATGAAACATATATATATATATATATATATATATATATATATTTCTTTATTTTATTTTACTAATATTATTTAAAATATATATATAGCATTATATTGACACATTTAATTTCAAACTGTTTACTTCGACATCAAAAAAAAAAAAATATGTGTATAGTGGGCATTGGGTAGAAGTAGTACTTTTGTTGCTCATCTACTGTACCTTATTTTTAAGGGTAACGGGCATCACCGGTCTTCACCCATCCTCTAAATTTCTCACGTATATATATATATATATATATATATATATATATATAATGTCCTGGGTATGACGATAAACTACATCCGGCAGCAAGTCCTCCCAGTGGGAAATTACAGGATTTGAGGAGTGTGGAACCACCTTTTAATTGCTGTTGTTCCCAGGTCCGCCCTGACCGAGGGTGGTAGCACCTGTTAGGTGCAAATAGTGTCTTCCAGGGCTGACCACCTGTTATGGGCAAATAGTGTCTTCCAGGGCTGACCAAGCCCTTTAGTGTTATAGAACACAATTGGTCTAGGAGATGGAAAACTCTTACACAAAATGCATCAGTTATATTGTCTGCTTCATCTGTGACATTTATTTGAACCAACTGAGTGTATCAATAGTTCCAAAAAGTGTAGCTGGTTCTGCACAAGCCTTCACCACTTTAATCAAATCACTTGTGTGGGTTTTCTGGCAGTTTACCTTGATTTGTTCTTATCCACAATACCCAAGATCCTAATATACAGCCAGTTAGATCAGGGCTACAGGAATGTAGGATGCCCATGGCTAAAATACAAAGACAAGCTAAAAAGCAACTTGTCAGCTGTCAATATACCTGTAACACCCTTGAGCACTTAGCCTTGGTGCTGGTAGAATGGAGACCAACATGTTTTAGTGAACTCAGCAGTTTTCAATTTGCTAGTCTGAATTATCTTCAAGAAGTGAGAGGAAGATCTAAAAGGTTAGCCAATCTAACAGTGATCTCATCTCCCAATCCTCACTCTTGCTCCATATGTGGCCTCCTTTGTAAATCACTAGCAGGTCTTAAGTGCCACTTAAGATTATTGCACAAAATTTCATAATTGAATCAATAAGCTGTCAGATCCTCATACATCGAAACTGACAGGATAGTCCATTATTATATAAATATATATATATATATATATATGTAGTGCTTCGAAAAAGTAAGTGAATCCCTTAGATAATATGTAAAATAATTGTTTCTTTTTGCAGATAATCAACAAATCTTAATTAAACTATATATTTGTTCAGAAAAACCTTCATTAAATAAATTACAAAGATGTTTACAAGCTGGAATAAAAATATTAATTAAAAATTAAAACATGCAAAAGGTAAGTGAACCTAATTTTATTTTTTTTTGTTTTATTGCAAATAATTAATTTTTTGTGCCCATTAAAAATCAAAATGACACATGTTTATTTTTTTGTTAAGCTGTGTATACTGCAGCCAAACTCATTGTGTATGCATAAGTGTGCAGTTAGAGACTAAATTTTAAAAATATATATGCAAAGATGAAAAGAACTTCCTGAACCTTTAAAAAATCATAGTTGAAACATTTTATGATGGAGAAGGCTATAAAAAGATATCAAAATGCACTTTGGTATAATGGAATCGCAATGAAAAAGTGGACATCCACAAAATTAACAGCAAGACCAAGTAGACATCTAGTTCAGCAAGCCCAGTTAAATCATGCTATGACATATCCAGTCTCCAGTACTCACTGGTCAATGTTAGAATCAATATGCATACATCTGTAGTGTGTCAAAATCTGAACAATGCTGATCTTCATGGCAGAATGCCTAGAAAAAGCCATTGCTTACGAAATAGGACAAGAATGCTCACCTCAACTATGCCAAAGCTCATATGAAGCTACAAACATTCTGGTAAAAGGTTTTATGGTTAGATGAGACCAAACTAGAGTTTTGGGGGAAAAACAATAGGTAGTATATCTGGCGAGCTTCTAATATGGCTTTTGAAGAGACTAATTTGATACCAGCCTTTAAATATGGTGGTGACAGCATCATGATTTGGGGTTGCTTTGCTGTGCAGCTGAAACAGGCAAAATAGTACGCATTGACAGCACAATGGACTCTGCAAGACACCAAGCAATTTTGAACAAAAGTATCTTGTCCTCAGTTCAAAAGTTGGGTTTAGGTTGGGGCTGGAACTTCCAAAAGAAGCATCAAAGCAACTCCACAAAAAATGGGTTCGTAAAAAGAAATTTCAATTCTTAAAAGAGCCTAGTCTGTCCTGATCGAAACCTGAACCCAATTGAAAATCTGTGATTCAAGTAAAAGAAAGCAGTGCATGCAAGAAATCCAGGTAAAATCGAGCAATTATGAGGTTTTACCAAGAAGAATGGTCAAAAATCAGCACTCACTACTGACAGAAATTACTTAAAAATTATAAGGTTGACATTGTAACCTCAAAAGGAGCAGTCACCAAATATTAAATGTAAGGGTTCACTTACTTTTTGCACATCTTAATTTTTAATTAATATTTTGAAAGTGGTTGTAATTCATTTAAATAAAGGTTTTTCTTAATTAATATACACTTTAATTAAGATTTGTTAATCATCTGGAAAAAAAAGACAATTTTTGGAAATATTATCTTAGAGGTTCACTTACTTTTTCACAGCACTGTATATATATATATATATATATATATATATATATATATATATATATGTATGTATGTATATATGTATGTAAAGTTTCAGATATAACAAAAATATATATCTATAAAAGGACAATTTGAATTGTCTTTATTCATATGTGTGTGTGTGTGTATGTGTATAAAATGATAAAAATATTCACTGAAAATAATTAAAACATATTTGTTATCAATTTCAAATATTCTTCAAACAAATCAGCCTATTGTGTTACATATGAAAAAGTGGTTAAATAATTTGAATTTAAAATAAATCTTTTAACTTAATGCACGATTACATGGACATTCTATCATATTTTATTGCTATTTTATATTTAAATAAGAATAGGGAAAGTAATTAATAATTACAAAAATGTTCTTTTAAATGTACAACTTGACAACACTTGTTTTGTATGGAAGCCATTTCCAAGGTTAAATGTGCAATTTCAAGTGATAAAGATGTTTCTTTTTCAGACTTCCTTCCTTGTGCATAAACACATGTTAAAATGAACCCATACAAGTTTTCAAAGGAACCAAAATCTAAAGAGTCTATAACTGTGATACTCTTGAATTCAAATAATTCCTTAGTGAACTTAGCATTGTTGATTCCTGCTGGAACACAAAATTCTTCCCATAATAAAATTCAATGCAACTGTGATTATCAGTCAAAGAAGTAACCTTATTTCTGTTAAAAACATAATGGTATTTAATTCACTGGAAACTTGCTGGACCTTTCTTGCAATTCTATTAAGATCAACTTTATTTGAGAGTCTTGTACAATGACTGATTTGTTTTCTATGGCTTATAAATAATTTTAGAGTGTAAGAATTTTTTATGATAATAATGGTCTAGTGATACAAGTCTTACTAATTAACCCATAACTGGGGGGAAGAAGAAGGGTACTTGCATGTAAGGGACAAAACAAACAAAATGGGAATTGAAATTCAACTCTCTGACTAACTATTCTGTGCCCTTATACATTTTTACTGTCTACACATGCAAGCTTACAGCACCCTGTATTTCCAAGGGTCACTCATCTAGATACTGACCAGGCTTGAAGTTACTTAATTTTAGTGATCATACGGGAACTGGTGTTAAGTCAAAGTCTTGTACAGGAATGGTTATCTTCTGATGCCTTTTCAAGGCAATAATGGTCTGAAGAGATCAATTTTGGTAGTCATTTCTTCTATATGCCATGTCTCTTCAGGACGTAGAGGATCATGGTTTTCCACAACTTTCTATCCTTTGTAGTGCTTGGCAATTTTGGGACTGTCTTTCCAAGTTCTTAAAAAAATCAGTAATGGCACTTCTACATCAGTCCAGCTTTTGTAGAGCAAATGCTATTTTTATATCAACCAAAATTTACATCATTTTCTTCTTTCATAAGGTTTGTTCCTGTCAGAATCTTCAAAAGGTAAACAATATGCAGTTTGTATGTTGTATGCAATATTCAAATGACAACTGGCAACTTCTAGTATAACTTCAAATAGATTTATATCAATAGAAAGTTCTACATAAATGTTGGAAAATATCTGTAATATGTTCAATAAAAAAAAGCATTTTATGATTAAATTTTGCTCTCATCAAAATATCCTCCTTTGGCCTTGATTACTGCAGCAAAAATTTTTGGCATTCATTATAAAAATCACTCAAAATATAAGTTTGATAACTGATTCCATTCTTTTTTCAAAGAATCTAAGAGTTCTTTTTAATTGTGTTTTTTTACTCTTCTGTCAAGTTTATTCCATGCTAATTCTGGGAGTGGCTTCAAACTTTTAAACTGTAGTGTATATATATATATATATATATATATATATATATATATATATATATATATATATATATACAAGAGGTTCTGAAAAGTCCTCTGACTGTGAAAGCAAAGGTTAAAAGAAACATATGATTTTGATCATTTGGTCATTTTAGGAAATGAGTGAGACTGAGAATTTTTCAGCATCTTCACATATTTCTTATACAATACCATATCAATGTTTAGAGAACAAAATTTTTTTTTCTCTTGTCATTCTAGAAATCAGTCAACATACATTTGCTTATGTAAAATATTTTCATACTGAGATTATATATAAATCATAACTACAAAAATTTTATGGATGTATTTATTTAACACTATCAGTAATATGAAATTAGAAAATTAAAAACCAAATAAGATTTTAATTAAAATAATACTTAAATTAAAATAACAGCTGCATATTTCTGGCTGGAAGAGTTGATTAAAATATTCAGTTTAAGCTTTATCTTTGCATTTTCTGTATATCCCTTCATTTATCTCCCATATTAGCTTTCTTCAAATAAAGTTTCTCCTGCAGATGTTTTCAATTGGATTTGGGTTTAAGATTCTGGCTAGCCACTTTATCACTGATACTTCTGAAAAACCTTCTTTTTATTAATGTTCTTTGCCTTTTCAGAAGCTGCATAATCCTACATCAATATATTAATCTGCCTCTTAGCCTAGTAAATTTATCAGCTACCATTCTGATAGTCTGTGTACATCTGTTCTGATATTACCATTTAAACAAATTAATATTAACTCAAGTAGTCTTTGAATTTCTTAAACAAAGCATTGTTATTATCGGTCATTTCTAACTACTATTTATTTCATTTTATTAATTTTTATGTTTCATCAAAAAATATATTATTGCTAAAATTGTCTGTTAGAAAGTGATGTAATGGAATAAACTGTCACCACCATGAGTGACTACACTATAGGTAGTAACTACCTATAAGTATCTGTAAGTCAACAACAGACTACAGAGTCTAGCTGGGATCTGTTGAGTACGACTCAGACTTATGCACGAATTACCAACCTTCCAATAGTAGCACTCACTACTGGATTGACTTGCAATGACCTTGTGCATAACTGTTACCTTTATTCTTATTGTATTGGTTTTTACAATAAACCTTTACTTATTTTATCCACTGTGTTTTTCAAGTATATATTCCTATTAGCACGGAATATAACAGAAAGTAAAAGGAGCTCTATCTACACTTAAGAAAATATCAAGTTATATTTTAAATATAGTTGTTTTTTTAGTTTTTGTTTTAAACATTTCACCCCAAGCACGGCAAAATAGCCACTAAGACACAAGGAGTCTGAAAGAATAAGAAAAAAGAGAAAAATTATTATGAAGCAAGACCATTAAAAGAAGGCAAATCAAAAGATGGCTGGAAAGCATGGAGCTGGGAGAGAGTTACACAAGCAAGAGAAGAACCTATTAGCATAGAACTTGCATCAAGCCAATTCAACTGTAAATCTATGTTACCACTAGTACTTCATTGAAATTCAAGAAGACTAAGTACCATAACAGAAAGCACATCAGAACAATTACCATGAAAGTATTTATAGAAAAAGTACACAGAAGCTGTTATGGCAGTGTGAAAATGATTGATACTGAGAATCATTGTAGATTCTTCTTTGGATTTTATCAAGAATCTCTAAATATATAGCAGGAACATCAGCCCATATTAAAAGCAAAAACTA
Source organism: Acanthosepion lycidas (assembly GCA_963932145.1). Classification (NCBI taxonomy): domain Eukaryota; kingdom Metazoa; phylum Mollusca; class Cephalopoda; order Sepiida; family Sepiidae; genus Acanthosepion; species Acanthosepion lycidas. Next base: position 65,970,444 of record OZ010596.1, on the reverse strand, counting down.
GCACAAGAGAGCTATTAGAGAAATAAATCATATATGGTTGCAACCCGGCTGGTAGGATTTATAAAAATAAACATTTTTATTTTTATTTACTCTAAGCATTGCATATAGAGTGAACAAACAAATTCTGATAGAAGAAAAAAATTAAATACTAATTACAATTTTAACACCTACTTCATTTAAACATGGTATATATAGGCAAAGGTTTTGGGGTTTTTTGCCAATGCCCACTGACTTAACTGCTATTCTCTCACATATTTATCTATTTTCTGATTTTTGTTGTTATCATGACAATATTTCAGTTATTGTTGTATTCTTCAGCCTTTTCAGATGTCTGTCAATCTGGCTAACCTTCTCTGAATTAAAAACTAGATCCTTTATTTAATCTACAACTAGAGGCTAAAACAGTCAAAATGCTATAATAATAACAAAGATGAGGATATTAGTCCAAGTGTAAATAAAGTAAATAATGACAATAGCACATTCCAGAGATTCAGACAGAAATGAAGTTTCTGCTCAAAATAATAAAAAAATTCTGCGTCAGTTAAAAGAATATGATAAATAAAAAAATTTTTGATCTAAAGTTAGCTGTGAAATTTCAGCCCTCAATCTGTAATCTGTGCATTGAAAATAAAGAAAGAAATTATTACAATGCTTACATCATTATGTACGCAATGTAATTTTATTTACAAAAATCATGATAATAGTTTTCAATACTTCATCTGATGAATGAAGTGATAAAATAAACAAAGTTAGATGGCAGATTGGACATTGGAAAAGAAAGGAAATGAGCTATATAGCAAATGGGAATGACACCAACATATCAAATTCTTGTTGGCAAACTCTTAAGATAATGCTGCAGATTGATAGGATCCCAAAAAGTATAAAAATGTTAGTTGAAAACATGCCAGAAGCCTGTTCATTATTTCTGACCCATGCTGTTTACTTTAATGATTGAAGAAAGATAGCCTAAGAATGACTTTTCAGCAATAAAGATAGACCAATATAGAATGAGAAGAAAAAAAGGACAAAATTAATAATCTTTGTATATGAACGTATAGCCTCTGTCAAGGTTGTTTATGGATGAAGCAGTACTTTGCAATAACTGCCTGGGTATGGTAGATAGTTGTTAGTGGGTAATTTTCCCAAATGTTCATTGAGCCATTAATATCTTTGCCAGGAATTGTGACATGCCAGTGATAAGAGATTTTTTCAAGATATCTGATTTTAGAATATAGTAAAAGATAAAGAACGAAAGAACAATATGACTAACACTGAATATTTAGAGATTCTTGATAAAATAAAAATAAGAATTTGCAATGTTAATGGGCCTGACCTGGCATCTTGGCTTCAGTCATTTTCCTACCATGGTAATATAGCTTGTGTCGATTTAAAAAAAGGGTAAATTTCAAGAAATCTAATTTTGAAATACTCAGAAATATAAAAATGATAATCAACCCCCGCCCCACACACACACATACATGCATATATATATATATATATATATATATATATATATATATATATATATATTATAATTGTTTTTTAAAAATATATTATCATCGCAACACGAAAATTCCCATGTTTCAAAACTGAAACTTCAATTCAAATTCAATTATAAAAATCAAACTTAATTTAACTCAGTTTTGAAAATATCAGTTTGACTATTGTTTTTGATTCTATAACAATAATTTGGAAAACTTATCAAAATCAATGACAGCAAAACAAAGATACAGGACTAAGAAAAATAAATAAATTAGAAACAAAAATAAACTTATAAAAGTCTTCCAAGTTTTAAATAGGTAATTATTTAAATATCTAAACCCAAGTTCCTAAACTTACTCCCTTAAGCAGTCTTTTAAGCATTCTTAAGGTCAACATTTCCAACATAACCAAATGCAAGCCTCCTTAAATTCATTTCCTTACTTTTACCATTTGCCATTAATCAACTGCTTATCACTGTAACTTGAATCTTCTCAACAAACACCCAAAAACTTAATGAATTCATACATACATACATACATACATACATACATACATACTTATATTTTGGTATATGTTAATATCTTCTTTTATGTGCCAGCTCCATTCAGGGCATAGAAGATCATTCCCTCCACACCTTTGCCCCACATCTTCCCTCCACATCTCCCTACCCCTTGTAACTCTTAATAAGTTTTGTCTTTTCATTTTTTTCTCCCAAATTCTGTTCTACCATACATTTACTCAAGCTCATCAAATATATTACATGCTGCTTTCCTCTGTTTCGCTTTCCCTCAATTTGTTCTGTGAGTATCAAGTTTGCCAAGCCTTTCTTCCTTATTACATTCCCTAGAAATTTCAACTGCCTGTTTCTGATATTAAGTATAAATTCCCTTTTTGTTTCCATTCTCTCCAAAACCTTATCATTGTTCGCATTTTCAGTCCATGGTATCCTCAGCATCTTTCTGTGGAATCACATTTCTGTTGTTTCAAGTCTCTTCCTCATCTTTGAGAAGATTGTCTAGCATTTGCTGCCATACAGAAGGACAGATATCACATAAATACTCTTGAAAATAGTTATTTGGGGTATAGACTTTATTTGCATTTTTATTGCAAGCTGTCAAAGGTTCCAGAAATTGTGTCCATTTGACATTTCAGATGGTTTAAAAAAATCTATCTTCAAGATGAAAACAACAAATTTGCAAATCTTATTAAAAAATCATCACAAACTTGAAAAACTAATCATTAAAATCTTTTTGTATGTGTTGTTCTTGCAACAAACAGCAATATTTCTGGCAGGTATTATTTGGAAGATCAGCAACTTATACAGAGAAATGTACTCCACTAAGTCACTGCAGAGGCAGCTTAGCATAAAATGAAGAATTGATTGTTAAAAATTCTGAAATTCCTTTGCAACAAGCAAATGAATAAGTTAGGAGTACCTGGAAGATGACTGAATGTTACCAATACATGAGGAAGGCTGGTGGTTAAAATATAGAAGAAGTTCTAAATATTCTCTTCAGAAATTTGGAATTAAAAATAAAAAGATAAAAGGACGGTAAAGATAATAAACTCAAATGTCATTTGATCTTTAGAAAAATTTTGTATTGAGCAATCATCTGGTTAATAATAATAATGATAATGCTAATAATCACTTGCAACTGCATACATCATCTCAAATTGATGTTGATCGTCTGTACGTGCCCAGATTCAAAGTAGGCAGAGGATTAGTTCAACTAGAATTGTCTTACAAATCTAAAACAATTGGCCTTCAAAGATACCTGGAAACTATAGAAGACTGGATGATGATATGTGCCAAAGAACATGAAAGTAGTAAGCAACTTTATTCTGTAATAAAGGAACAAACAAGTTCAAAATGGAGTTTCAAATGGGTGCAGAAATACAAGTAAAGCACTGACTGAAGCTGCAAAATACTTAAAAAAGAAAGCAAATGCATCCAACCAGATAGAGAAACAATGGACAGATAAACTGCTTCATGATTAATACTCTGCCTGGACCAAACAAGCTGATGTAGACAAACCCCATACCCATCAGTGGCTATGTAGTGAAGGGTTAAAAGCTGAAACTGAAGGTTTTATGCTTGCTGCACAGGACCAATGCTTGTTAACTAGAAAATATCAAGCACACATGCTAAAAGTTTGTGTTAGGCCAAAGTGCAGATTCTCTGATAAATATCCAGAAACAATTGATGGTCTTGTATCAGGTTGCAAGGTATTAGCACCCACCTGGCATGACAGAGTGGGGCAATATCTGCACTGGAAAATCTGCAACTTCTAGTGAAGGAAAGTGAAAGAAAATGGTATGAACACCACCCAGACTCGGTTATAGAGATAGGACCTGTAACAATTTTATGGGATTTTACAATACACACAGACAGAAGAAATCAAAGCTAACCGCCCAGATATTGTTATTAGAGATCGCACACAAAAAAAATGCCTCTTTATTGATATGGCAGTCCCTGCAAACTGCAATGTATCTTTGAAGATCTTCAAAAAACTATCAAAATACAAGTTCCTTGAAATTGAAATCTCAAAAATGTGGCACATGGGAACATCAAGAATCCCTGTTGTAGTTGGAGCACTCATATTGGTTGGAAAAGATTCTAGTAGACTCATTGAAGGGATTCCTGGAAGCCCATGCCTTAAAGAAATACAAGGACCCAGAAAGTAATGTGTATGCACCAGAAATCAAAGGAAATAAAATAATAATAATAATAATAATAATAATAATAATAATAATAATAATAAGAAGAAGAAGAAGAAGAAGAACAACAACAACAACAACAACAGCAGCAACAAAATAGTAACAACAAAATGTTCTTCTGTTTGCCATGTCCCTCTTCAGGGCATTGGCAATCATGGCTCCCTACAAATTCCTGTCCTTTGTAGCTCTTAATAAATTTTGTCTTTTTGCTATCTCTTCTAAACCCTGATCTACCATGCTATGCATTGTTTTCCACTGTCCCATTTGCCTTCACTCTATCCTGAGAGTATTAAATTTTCCAAGCTCTCTTTTCTCATTAAGTGCCCTGCACCATTGTTTTTGCTAACAGAAATAGAATAGTAACAATAAAAAACATGAAGAAAAAAGAAAAACATTAGAAATGAAAAGGAAACAGATCATAAAACCACATCAACAACAACAACAATAATAATAATATAAAAGCTCTGAGGTTACATCAGGTATGGCTCTCATGCCTTCTAGGCTTAAATGAATAGAAGTGTTAACAGATACATGTTTTGTCTTGATAAATTATGATGGACTACAGTAAATATCCCATCCAATTGCATAGATTTGTTTGTCACTTGCCTGAGCATCTCTCTTTATGAGCAAGAGAAGTGGGAATTCACCTCGGCCATGTGGTGATTGGGTAGGTAATTTTTTTATTTGAAGGCTACTTTAGAGTCCAATGTTTATGTATATATGTATATATATATATGTGTGTGTTAACAGTATGAAAATAGTGTTCTCTAAATTCTTCCAGTTGATAAGGACATTTTGTTTTGTTATTATAAGTTACTTTGTTTTATAAATTCATTTAGTTTTTGCCTTGAAAAAGTCCACATTGGATGAAACACGTTGGCTACCATTACAGTTTTCCTATTGGCTTTTACATTTATAAATGTGTGTGTGTTTGTGTGTGTGTGTGTGTGTTTAGAGAGCGAGAGAGAAAGAGAGAGAGAGAAGTTGTGTTGAAAAGTTCTCATTGATGACATACTTGTCAAACAAATGAATAAACAGATTTTTTTCAAATCTCTTCTTCATTAGGCTAAGAACATTTCAGCATCCTCTTGTATATCTAGTCATATATGCCTATATAAGTCTATGTGTGTGCATAGATACCTTATCCTCATAATATTCATTTTCTATCACACATCTCCTTCATCATAAACATTTTGACAGTAACCATTTACCTTTTGTGGCTCTCAAGCTTTGTTATGGATGAATTTCAGTATTACAAAATAAAAACATATATATATATATATATATATATATATATATATATATATATATATATAAATTTATAATATGCATAATTACAGGCATTTATACCCATGTATGCTCACCCCTCAAGTGGTTGTTTTTTTCTATTTATAAATTATTCATTTTGGGAGAGAGAAAGTGGCTAGGGTGCATGTATGTGTTTATATGCATATATGTGCTTGTATAAATGCATAAAAAGAAAAGAGACCTCACACTCTCACTGCTTTTGTTAACACACATACAAACATACACTTTTTCTGTCTGCTATACAAGTACTTGCATGCATATCTACACACACATACACACATGACTTCTTCAAATCACAATCATACAAACGCTCATGCAAGCAGATGAATTCATTTTGTTTTATAAAAATTCCCAAGTTTTAATTAGGAAACTAAACTTTAAGTTAAAATACTTAAATTATCTTTTAAAGAAATTATTTTTCTCCTTGTGAAGCTGAACTTTTAGTCCCACAAGAATAATTGCTCAACAATATTTTTCATTGAATTTGCATTTTTTAACATTACTAATAAATTTTGAATGCTTGAAGGTATAATTCACTATCACAGCATTGGGCTGTCAACTGAGAGGTGCATGATTCAATCTCAACAGCATGAAAATAGTGTATCATTTTAATAAAAAAATAAATTCAAAAGGTTTATTTTTGCTTTGTTTTTTTGTTTTTTTTTCTGGTGGTGATCTCTGACTTTTATTGCAAAGAAAGCAGAATTAATAAGGAATAAAAAGTGGAAATAATTTAGCAATGGAATGATAATACAAAAATGTTTTTCTTTCTTATTTTTTTTTTTATTTCAGAAGGTTTAAAAATCTAAATTCAACTCAGATTTTTCCCTGCACAAACTTTTAACCAATTATTTATTTCCAGCTTCTTTCCTCCTGTTCCTATTTCCTGCAATTCTTTGTTCAAAGAGATCACAACAACATTTGAACAATGGCTGATAAAATGCTAAAATGCTTTAAAAGAAAATTTATTTAAGTTAACTCAAGGAAAAAAGGCAGACAAAAGATTTTATTTGTTAAACAAAGAAAACATCTTGTCTTTAAAAAAGGAAAAGCCAAATTACTGCAATAATATCTAGAAAAGAAAGTTGATATATTCCTAAAAACATATAAAACAGCCAAATATTTGAACATATTTAAAATTGATTTGGCATATGACCTTAAAAACAATCAAAATAAGTTTGCTTTTTTATTGACAAAAAGATATTCTTCATCAGTCAACTTTTAAAAAATGGTGATTATAACTTCAGTAAACAAACTTTTCAGTTAACAAAATTCTATAAAAATATGGTTTTAATATTTCAATGTTTAATTTCCTTCATTTTAGTGATTGATTAGAAAGAGTTCGATTTTACTGAATTCAAATTTTGAATATTTTCCAACCATTTAACTTAATTCTCATGGAAAGGTTTACTGGTTAAGTGTTACAATCTTTATTTGGGTTCATTCACACAAATCTTATCATCTGTCTTTATTTCTGAGATGAGGTATTGTAGTTATTTACATTATTTACATTGTTCAGACTGTTATCCTCATCTTTATTGTCACATTCACAACATTCACAACCATAAATTAATTGTCAATGATTAGTGACAAATTTTATTGTCTATAACTCATTTAATTTCCAAATTTTGATCAAATCACTAAACACCATTTTCCTGGAGCCAATTCATTCTTTGACCTAATTTTTTTTTTTGTAAAAAATGGTGACAGAAAATTAAGTCATTATTTATCAATGGAATCAGTCTATTTAGGCAGTGATAGCTTGAAGCACCTTTCAAAAGTGAATAAGGTGGGATATATTAGTTTATCAAACAGGTAGACAAAGTGGGCTAGCAATGATTTAATCAGCATGTGTCATTCTTTGCTTACCAATTAGGAACTGAAGAACTTATTAATATACAGTTTGGAATTATCTGGATATATGAGTGACAGTATAATTATCTGGACTTGGCTGAAGAAAATTGGGAAATTTTTACTTATAAATTCTATTTACATGAAGTTATTGATCATTAAGGAATTTAACAGTTTGCAGACTTCATTCACAAGCTTTACAGATTCTATACTTTGTATGTAAATGCTTTTTTCATCAGCTGATAATATTGCATTCATCTTGTAGGTTTCATCAAAAATTATGGGAAGTAACATTGAATTTTTAACAAAGCTAAGCATATCAATATGTCTGGTTTGTATGAGTACAAATATTCAAAAATGAGAAAATTCAGTGCATTACAATTTAAATTATCAATATGACTCTAGTTGGTACGAAATTGTGGCTAGTGCGTCAAGCTGAAAAAAACTCAGATCCTGTTTCAAATATCATTGTTCAAATTCAATTATATTTCTTTATTACAAATATGTAATGTATGGACAGATCTGCTGGGTGATAAAGCTAATAAATCTTTTGCTAAAAGCAGATATAAAAAAAAGCTGATAATATTGATTTAGATGGGAAATGTTTTGAATGAAACTTATAAAAGTTTTGTTTAAAAAGTATCGTTCTTGTCTATTTACATCTTTTAATATTAATGAAAACAGCAGAAACAGAATAATATATATGAATAATATGTGATTTAATTTTCTCCTTAAGGTCTAAAAATGTTCTCAGCTTTTCCTAATGTGGGATTCAGGCAGAGATAAAGTGAGCTTGTTATAGTAGTTGATCAGGTTTTATTCTGAATTGAGAGTTTGCATTTCTTGATGTTATAATACAAAAATATATAAAAATTATAATATATATATATATATATATATATATATATATATATCATACCATAGTAATTAAAATTACATTAGGTGGGGATCATTATCATCTTGTAAATTGAAATAATAATTTACAAGGATTTTCAAACCAGTCAATAGATGACAAATTATGCATTTCAATTTACAAGGTGATAATGATCCCCACCTAATGTAATCTTAATTTCTGTTGTATGAAATATGTTGCTATGTTTAATTAAAATATTAAGCTCTATGTGTGAATCAGTTTTAATATTTAATATTTTATATTGTATTAATAATATTCACTTGGATTATATACCATGACCTGTGTGTGTGTGTATATATATATATATATATATATATATATATATATATATATATATATATATATATATATGTATGTATATATATATATATATATATATATATATATATATATATATATATATATATCATATATAATATAAATATACATCTTTATGTATGATAGGATAAGGAACAAATAAGATACATTACTGAATTCAATGTTTCACTTTTATTTAAGCTTCACCAGAAAATGAAATATGGAGAAGAAAAGAAAATTCTGATATTTTTATTAATGTGTTGTTTGTCCTGTCAACCAGTGTCTGTCTGTATAATTCATATCTGTACCCATTTTACTCAGATATTCATTAGTTTTCTTCTAATGTAATGGAGCAGTATCATGCATAATAACATCACCTTTTGAATGTCTTTGGTTTCTTCTTGAACCTTTACATTACATGTGCCTTCAAAATATCAATATATATCTGAGTTGTCATTAAAAAGTATTTGGAACTTTCCATAGGTCAACCATTACATATAATCTCCATTCTTTGCTCCATTTATCGAGATTATCAAACTAAAGTATTCTTCAGTTAAAAGAATGGTTGAAAAACCGGTCTTCATATATTCTTTTTATCTATTTCGTATTGATTTTCATTATGAATGTCTTTTCAATGAAGTGTCATGATTGGTCTCATATATTTTGTTATGTCACTTGCACTTTTTGGCTCTCCTTCATTGCCACAATGCCTAATAATTTCATAACTTGATAAAGAAAGTTCTTATATAACTTCTCTCTTGATATGAGACAAAAACTGGTAAAATAATGCATTACATTTTTTTTTTAATCAGTATCAGCCCCTGCAAGGAAATAAAGCCCCTAAAACACAAAGGGTTACTGCATGTGGAGGAATTAGAAGCAGAAACATTAAGAATGAGTGGAAAGAGAAAAGAGTAATCAGGAGGACAGTAGATAGCAATTCATATTGCATTTAAATTTTTGAAGATTAAAGTTGGTTGGAAAGCATGGAGCCGGAAGGAAGCTCCATAAACAAGAAGTGTGAGAAAAGAAACTGCTTGTATAGAACTTATGGCTACATCTAGCCAGCTCAACTGAGAGATCTCAATGCCAGTCTAGTATAGCGCTTAAATTCGTGAATCTAGGTACCATGTGGAGGCAGTTCAGATTCAGGAATTGGAGAGCACAGTTTGAATTACTGTTGAATCCATTACATGCCTGGGAAAGGTATGAATCCTCTTCTTCCTCTCCTCCCACTACGGGAAAATAGCAGGACAGACCGGATTCTATAGCCTTGGATGGCAACTGGCCTACCACAGAAAGAAATGGCAAAAAAATTTGCCTCGTCAGTCATTTATCGAAAGCCTAAGCATGTATCACACATGGCACATAACTGACTGACCGAGGTACAATAGTGAAGAGCTCATCCTAGTGATTACCATGAAAGTATTTATAGAAAAGGTGTGGAAAGACACTCTTATGGTGGTGGAAATTTGACTGATGCTGAGGTGCTACATCAGGACCTATAACATTGCTGATTGTTCTTTGGATCTTCTCAAGGAGGTCTAGGTAAGGGCACCAGACCATATGTGGCAGCAATATTCTAAACATGAACAAATGATAAACTTATAGATATGTAATATAGACTCCCTATATATATATATAAATATATATATATGCATGTATTGTGAAACCTGTGAATAGATCCAGAGTGCATTCTTTTAATGTTACAGCATATGCCACCTCTCTCTCTCTCTATATATATATATATATATATATATATATATATATTCTAAATATGAACAAATGATAAACTTATAGATATGTAATATAGACTCCCTATATATATATATATATATATATATATGCATGTATTGTGAAACCTGTGAATAGATCCAGAGTACATTCTTTTAATGTTACAGCATATGCCACATCTCTCTCTCTCTCTCTCTCTCTATATATATATATATATATATATATATATTCTAAATATGAACAAATGATAAACTTATAGATATGTAATATAGACTCCCTATATATATATATATATATATATATATATATATATATGCATGTATTGTGAAACCTGTGAATAGATCCAGAGTGCATTCTTTTAATGTTACAGCATATGCCACCTCTCTCTCTCTCTCTCTCTATATATATATATATATATATATATATATATATATATTCTAAATATGAACAAATGATAAACTTATAGATATGTAATATAGACTCTGCAGAGAAAAATTATCTCACATGACGCACAGTGAACAGTGCAGATTTGCATTGGAGTCGACCAAAAGATCTTCAATGCGCTTCACAATCACATTTTACAATTTCTATCATTATTTTACATTTTGCAAAATCTGAAACCATTAAACATTTTCTGCCAAATTCACCTTGCAAGCCATTTTAAAGCCTCAAACTCACAATACAGCTATTAATTTGTAACATCAAAATTTAAGATATTTCACACAAATATTTGCCATTTGTTTACATCTGTGCTGAAAAAACAGCTTTTATCAGAGATTTCTTGTTTGTCAGTATTCAGCTAATAAGCATTTAGGGGCCCAAAAGTATTTATTTCATATCAATAAAATATGAAGTAGGTTATAATGTGAGATACCATGCATATATAGATTTGTGTGTATGTGTGTGTGTGTGTAGACAACAAAGTGATCTAAGAAAGGACATAGTGTTGTAAATGTCACTACTACTTTGTTTTACCCATGCTTTGCTATTTTGGAATTACGTATAGTTCTATATAGGTAGAGTGTGGGCAGCCCAGGGCAGGGTGTATGCAGCCCTTGAGTTTACTACCCATTCTCCTAACACCAGCCTCAGGCAAAAATACAACATATTTCACAGTGACTCCCTATATATATATATATATATATATATATATATATGCATGTATTGTGAAACCTGTGAATAGATCCAGAGTGCATTCTTTTAATGTTACAGCATATGCCACCTCTCTCTCTCTCTCTATATATATATATATATATATATATATATATATATATATGAAGTCACTGTGCATTATGTTGTATTTTTTGTTGAAGACTAGTGGTAGGGGGTGATATATATATATAAACTCTTAACAGACTTAAAAGACAAAAAAAGCAACACTTACTCTCAAATAAGTTTTTGTTTATGAAAACAAAGAAAGTAACTAAAATTTATAAGAAAACAACTAAGATGTGTCTCCTATACATTAAATGGCATTAAAAGAATGCCCTCTGGATCTATTCACAGGTTTGTCATTGTCAACAATGATAAAACAGCCCTGAATTCATCACTGGATAATGGTTATTCTTAAGCCAAGACAACAGTCACTTAAATACATATGCAATAGTTTAAGTTACTCAAAATCAAAAAAGTTCTTCAACTGTGAGTAGTGAACTAACCACTTTTCTTTCAATACAACCTATACTGGCTTATACAACAAACCCAAAATTGCTGCCTAGGTTCAAATGCTAAAAATAGGATTAAAAGCATTCTCTCCACTGGATTGTGACATTGAGTTATTTACCCAGACTACTCCTAAGTTATAAAGCTATGCCGCATGAAGTTAAAAGACAAAGCCCATCTGCCTTGATGGGAAGACAAGTAAGTGCTCTGATTATTATGTCATTGGCAATGGATGAAAAAGTGTGGTACAGAAAAGACCAGGATTCAAGTCCTGAAAAGGCAAATTTTGTGGTGCAAGAGGGATTTAACACAACCGTGTTAAGAAAGGATAGACAGGGCATACTGGCTCATAAAGAGCAATTTAGAACCACATGAGAACATGGAAAAGGAGAAGGAAAAGGAAGATATTTGAAGAACAGATGGTGCAAGAAAGGATGAATGAGTCCAATATTGAGAGTGATCAAGAAGAACACCAGAGATATGAAAGTGAAGAACAGGAGAGAGAGGAGAGAATGAGTAGCAGTAGTAGTGACAAACAATCAAGGAATGATAGTGATCAGGGATATCATGATGATTCAAATGAGGAGAATCAGTTAAGACTTAGATCTCCTATAAAAAGAAATAAAGAAACTCAATGGATTATGTCTCCCAGGGTTGTTTGTAGAAGTCAAAAATTAGCTAAAGATATAAAGCCTCTTAGGTTCAGGGAGGTGTAGTGATATGAAATTAAGTACTGTATAAAAGACAGTATCGCCATACTTACATCTGTTAAAGAGAATACCTATCATAAAATATTCAAAAATGAGTAAATCAGTGCATTACAATTTACCTTCTCAATATGGCTCTGGTTGGTTCCAAATTGTAGCTAGTGTGTCAAGCTGAATAGAATTCAGAACTGTTTTATGTATCATTGTTCATATTCAGTTATATTTATTTATTATGAATACACAATGTATGGGCAGATCTGATAGGTGATAAGGCTTATAAATCTTTTGCTAAAAGCAGATATAAATAAAATCTGATAACACTGATTCAGATGGGAAAATGGACTTCATTTAGAAACTAGCTTTAAACATCAAAGGAATTAGACAAAAAAATGAGTAGTCAATGAATTTAGAGATTTTCTCCTCTGGAACTGATGAATTTGTAGTTGAGGACATTTAAATTGATTATTTTTGATATATTCTTGTCCTAGGTCAATGTCTTTTTTTATTTATATATTGACTGAAAATAAATTGCAACACCTTTAAAACAAATGCCATTAGGTAGTAAATATTCTGGTAAAATGTTTAGTCTTTGGCTGTCTTCGGACATACTATTACTCATATTAGTGAACTACCTGTATTTAAGGTTTAGACAGTCAGCAATACTGCAATAGAATTCAGTGAGGTGAAAGATTCCTGTGCAAGTCGGTGTCATGTCAAGGAAACAGACATACACTACTTTTGTTTAATTAGATACAAATTATTCATCTTCAAGAGGATGTCTAGACATTTTGGAGAATTGCTGAAAAATGTTATATGTAATGAATTAGTAGTGCATCAATGTTGGCTAAAGTATTGATATGAACACTTTTATAACTGTAGATCAGGTTCTGGATGGCCATATAATATAGACATTTGCCAAGATCATAAGAGCTCCATGGATGGTCATATTCTATCCACAATAGAGAACAAAAATAAATGTACCCTCAGTTCCTGCATATTAAAAAAGGAAACTGTAGAGAAACATTGTTGTTTAAATCAGCATTTTTTTAACAGGTACTCTAGGGCACACTAATGCACCCTGAAAGGTAGCCACATTTTATTTTATATAAAATCTTTATTTTTAAAAGGCTAGAGACACCAAGCATAAGTCAAGTGTTTGTCATTTCAAATTAGATGTTAAATTCCTTAATCTTTAAGGAATGGATAATCCTTTTCCTCTTGTCTTACTCAAGGAAAAACATATAAGGTGTAACATTTAAAAAATTTCCAATCAAACACATGTTTCATTCAAAACCACCATACTTAAATATACAATGTAGTGTCTTAAAAATAAATGCTTATTTCAGGAGACTTTTTTATAAGTTTCATATTTCATGACTAATTTTTCCTTATTAAAATTTAAAGTGCACCCTAGAGTTTTAGTTATTCTACAAGTGTGCCCTGAAGTAAAAAAGTTTGAGAAACCCTCAAGTGACATAACCTTTAACAATTATTACCTTATTAAGCCTTTATTTGGATCTTGTTATTTTTACCAAAAATGATTTAAAAGAACATTTTTCAATGTATAAGTTAACAACACATTTTAAAAACTTTCAGAAGTATTTATAAAAGTTCCAAGGTTTTTCCAAATTATGACATGTAATTAGATTTTTTTTGTAATTGATAATCTTTATTTTACCTAATGTTTCTTAAAATCTTTTTTCTGATGTTTACTGTTGATACACATATTAAAATTAATGTTCTCTCCGGGCTTTTTTTTTTAATTTTATATTTTTCCTTTGACTTAAAAAAAATTAAACATTCTTTATTTTTTTTTATTATTGTTTTTTTTTTATTTTGTGCTTATTTTTTACAGCAGATTGTCATTATGTCTAAACCTGTGATTTTTTCCATTTTTGTTCCATAATTATCTCCCTTGTGTGCTAGTCTCATTGGGCAGATCAGAGCAAGCTTCCATTGCAATATTGAATATGTAAATGAACACACTTCCACTTCACAGTCTTTATGTCTCTTTTGATGCAACAATCTCTTCATTTGCATTTTGTTTCCTGCAGCAGAATTGATTCCTGACTTTCTTAAATCCACTTCTTATGTATTTTTAATGATATCATCATCATCATCATCATCATCATCATCATCATCATTGTTATCATCATCATCATCATCATTATCATCATCATTTCTAAGTTTTTCTTCTTTTTTATCATTTTTTTTTACTCTCCCTCTCCTCATTTATTTCTATTTTTATTCTTTTCCTGATTTTTTTTTTATTATTTATTCTTTTTCTCTTTCATTTGTTTCATTATTTCTTACCTTTCTTTTCTTAACCTCAATACCTTTTCATTTTTTTTCTTCTTTTTTTGGTCTTTTTCTGCTCTATCATTATTCCTTTCTCAATTTTCTTCTCTTATTTTTTTCATATTCTCTTATTCCTTTATCATATTTCTTCCTTTTTTCCATCCTCTTTTAGTTTTTTCTTCTATTCCTTTATCTACCACTCCTATTCATTTTTAGCCCTCAACTTTGTTTGTTTGTTTGTTTCTTTCTTTCTTTCTTTCTCTCTTTTCTTTTCTAATCTTCCTTTTCCTTCCCTTTACTCTTCAATCATTTTTTAATGTTATGCTTCTATTCATTTTTATCTTTTTGCTCTCTCAATCTTTTTTCTCAAAAATGCCCATCCAGACCAGATCAACAAACATGGATTCCATTTTTCCCCATTTTAGGCTATTTTTCAAATCACTTATTCTGAGTTTCTTTCTCAACCAGCCAAATTAATGCTTGAACCATTCTAGAGTTACCTATTTTCACTTGCAAATGATACTTATTTCCCTCAAGCTGATTGCAATAACACAATTCCTCTGGCTTCTTCCAGGTGAGTTGTAATTGTGGCAATTATCTGAAGAAGAACATCATTCAGGTTTTGAAAGTGCATTAATCCATTGAAAGGTTGTGAATATAGAAATGTCTGGTGAAGCATAATTTCCTTAAAAAGTCAAAAAATAAAGAAGAAAATCAATTTTCAGGCATGGGAGTCATGATCCACCAAGATGGACATTGAGCCAGACAGAAATACTAGATTGGCAAATTTTCTCTGTGAACTATTATACAGAAAATAACATTTCCATGAAACAGAAATTTTAATCTACACATTCTAACTAGTTAACAGCCATCAAGGTATTTTTGGATTGGCCAAGTTATTAAACTTATTAATACCTTCAACAGACACAATCATGTAAAATATGACAAAATCTATCTCTCAACGAATTTCATTTAAAACCTCAAAATTTATAATCTGTTCTTTATGTATTTAAGCAATTTCAAATGCTAAAAAGATTAAAACTATAATCAGATCGTGTAGCTAGAAACACTGTTTCTCCCCTTACTTCTAATTCATGTATTATCATCCATTTACACAACCATATTAGATATATGACTCACTGTTTACCTCTGTCCCTCTTCCCTTCACTTTGCCCTCTGAGTGTCAAATTCTCCAAGTCTCCTTTCCTTATGATCCCAGAAATATCAACTTTTGATTCTAAGTGAAAGTGTTCTTTTTGTTTACATTTTCCTTGAAACTTCCTTCTTGATCACATGCTCCCTCTATGGTATTCTCAGCATCCTTTTTTTAGAACCTCATCATGAACTGGTCTCTAGTTTTTACAGGTTTCAGGAGAATTGATGTTTGTTTAAGAGAATTTTGAAGAGATTGAAATAATAGTAATCTGACGTTGCAATCAGGTGAGTACTATGTGTGTTGTAGAACATCCCAAGCAAAATGTACAAATTTCTGCATTGATAACTTTTATTCTGCATGTATATCCATAGAATTCACTTTACTAGTTACATATTGTAAACTGGTAAACACCAATCCATTCTCCTTATTTGAAATGAATGTATATGGAGTCAACAAAGAGTGAAATTTTGAGAAAATTAAAGGAAAGGACACAATGTTGTGTGTTTGTGTATATTTTAGGTGTCCATGTGTTCACATGTAAACAATTAGAGAAGAAGCATATAAAAACTTGGCTTTCTACTACAGACTGTTTTTATATAAATGGTCATGAAACAAAGTTCTCAATGTTTCTTTTCTTTTTCTAGTCCAGAAGTTAGGGTAAGTAAGTATAAGCATTATTATAAGGATTTTACTCAAATCAGCCTTGTGCAGAGTTGGAATGACCAAAGAAAATTTGATACTTATTTCAGTGATGGAGGTTTAAGCATAGTTATAATGATTGAACTCAAGTCAGCTTTATAGTGTGTTGGAATGACCAAAGAATATTTGATTTACTTCACAGGTGGATGTTTTAGAATACATGTGCAAACACCATGTGTTGGGAAGTGGAAAGAGAATTCAGTCATCTGTTGGCCATGTAAAAAATGTATTTCAGCAGGGACATAATTTCCATGTTCTGTTATATCTTGGAGCAAGGGGGCAAAAGAGATAAAGGAAGGAAAATGTTTATATTTTTATAGATTTAAACAGCACCACCTAATGGTTGTTTGGTGAAGCCAAGTAGGATAATAAGATTTCCAGTTCCTTTATTATTTTTAATTACTGTATTTCTTTTTCTTTTATTTTTTCATTATTATTATTTTATTTATTGATTTTATTTCATTTTTCAACAGTAACCTTGACAGGAAATAAAAAGAAAATCACCTGATTAAGACACCACTACCAACTAAAATGCATACATAAGCTCCAGGGTATTACCAGATAATTGTTTGATTTAATCCAATCATTCCTATCAAATCATGAAATGGAGGTCATTTTGAATGGCCTCACTTCCAGATCTTTTCACATGAATGCAGATGTCCTCCAAGTCTCTATCTTGGGTCCTACATTTTCATCAATGATCTTCCTGATGTCATCAATTACCAAGTAGGCATTTATGCTGATACTACCATATACTCCTGTCTCAATAGCAAATTCACCAGAGCTAACAAAGTTAACTTGGCTGACTGATACTCTTGAAAAGAACCTCCAATCAGAGGTTAACAGAGGCAGGAAATAGCTTGTAAATTCTAATGCTTCTAAAAAGAAAATGCTCTCATTTAACAATCATAAAAAATCTTTCTGCCTGCCATAAGCATGGCTGATGCTAGACACTAGGAGAGCAAGACACTATCCCTTCTTGGCTACCCATTTTCAAATGATTTGAAGTAGAACGACTACATCGAAACATTAGATGCATCTACTGCAAGAAAAGTTGGGTCACTGTGTTGTGCCAGAAGGTTTTTCTTGTGAGAGTCCATTTTGCACATTTAAAAATCTACCATTCATCCATGCATTGAGTACTGTTGCTATGTTTGGTCTGGTGCACCTGCTATTCATCTCAAGGTCCTTGACAAAATCCAAAGAAGGATCTGCAATGTAATTGATCCTGAATTGGTATCTCGATTTCAGTCACTTTCTTACTGATATGACGTGGCTTCCTTCTGTCTTTTCTACAAATATTTTCATGGCAACTGCTCTGACAAGCTGTTTTCCCTGTGCCTGGACAACATGAGTTTAAGTGTGCTACTAGATTGGCCTCTAGGTTCCACCCTTTGACTGTTGAATTAGTTAAATACAACTGCCACTTCTACTCCAACAGTTTCTATTCTCATACTTCGTTCCTGTGGAATTTGCTTCCCTGATAACTACAATCTTCAAAAATTTAAATGTAGCATTAATCGCCATCTTCTATTTTCTTGAACCACATTCTGCTTTTGTCCCCTTTCTTTTGGTCGCCCTTATACCCAATTATTTTGTCCCACCTTCATTCTTTTTAACCCCCTGCATACCAGTGGCATTCCCGTTTTGCTTGGGGTGAAAAAAATAATCAACATTCAACACTACTTTGAATAAAAAGGTTAGAAATGAAACCCCCATCAGTACTGGAAAGATCAATAATAGCTACTGGACTTGAGAAACCGATATTTTCCTGAAAAATTCTATTAAGTAAAAGATTTTATAAATTTCAACTGACAGTAGTACTGGCTGCTCCGTGAATGAATGCTGAATGTTTCCTTATAAAAAAAACAGCTAATATTACCATTACCATTATTAATGTCATCTAAATGTTTGGCATGCAATTACAAGTCTCTCCTACAAAATATTGGTATATTAATTCAATGTTCCTTTCAAACAACCATATTTGGTTCAGATATACTTTTTAGTATTAAGGCTGTAACATAAACAAATATAAAATTAAAAAATATTTAATATTATATGTTTTTATTTCATAAATAATTGTATAAAATATATAGCCTTCAATTTGTGTCCAAACAGATATGTATGGGGTTTTTTAGAAGATGTACAACCTATTATTTTTCTATTAGTCACTCTAATTGAAGACAATGAAAAACATTATCTCAGAGATTTTGCATTCAATTATTCATATTTTAATCTAATAATCAAGTTTATTATAAACTAAGTTAATTATTTGTCTATTTTGCATTTTTATTTCTCTTTTCTTCTCTTTGCTTTGCTTTTTCTGGTTTTTAAAACTACTTCTCAATTGAAAAATTGACAACATTATTTTGCAATTAAATAAGATCTTTTGCATGAGTTAATTTTCACTGTCTTGGATGACAGCATTTGAGATTGTTGATTGTCTTCTGTCAAGGTTTACAAAGGGAATAATAGCTTTCAGATTCTATTGCTTCAACATTTAGATGTTATCTTTTAAGATATATCATGATAAGACACAGATAATATTTTATTATTAAATGATATTTTTAGATGATATTTTGTCAAGATATCTCATGATGCTACACAGAGCAGGGAGAAGTGGATTCATGCCTTTCAAATGAAATTTGAACTCAGTGTAATGATTTGACATAAAAGCTTTTGAGATTAGTAACCCATTCATTCATTTTTTACAGATTTTCAAAACTAAACAATGTATTAAGAAACAGGAAAATTTCATTGAAAACAAAGAAAAGAGTGCTGAACTGCTATGTAATATCAATTTTCCTATATGACAGTATGGTATGGATTATCTCCTCTTATATGTATTCTGTATTTAAGTAAGTCCGGTAAGACACACACCATTCTAAGTTGAATGAAGCTTCAGTTAAGTTACACCAGCATTCGAATTTTCACTACAGACAGTGAATGCTAAACAATTTTCTCAGAGATGAAGAGGAAACTTGTGGCAACAGTGATGTGGTTCTACAAAGAATACCATGAATGTAACATATGAGCAATGAGGAAGTTTTAAGGAAAAATAAAAAGAACACTTGTACTTAGAATGCAATAAAGACTCTTGGAATTTTGGGGACATATAATGAAGAAAGAGGGCTTGGAGAATTTGATACTCACTGGATAGAGGGGAAGAGGAAAATACTGCGCAACCTACCTAACGATTTTATGTAAATGAGTGGCAGAACAGGAACTTTTAGTGATAGTAAGTGGGCAAATATTATTTAGAGTTACAAAAGATAGGCAGTTGTGGAGAGCCTTGATCACCCATGTCCTGAAGAAAAAGAAAATAAAGAGAAGAAGTATCTGTTTTAACCCCAGCTACTGACTGCATTTCTTAACAAAAATACAAACATTCATTATGGACAAATCAAAGATTACTGAACTGTTCTGTAATATCAATGTTGAGAATACCATGGATGGAACATGGAAGAAATGAGGAAGTCCTAAGGAAAGTGGAGAGGGCTTGGCGAATTTAACACTGACAGTACATATTGAATGCAAGAAAAGCAGAGCCTACCTAATGAGCATATGTGAATGGATGACAGATTAGAGAATGGATAATAAAAAGACAAACATTTCTAAGATCTACAAAGGATAGAAAGTTGTGGGGAAGTGATATGGAAAACAAAGAACCCATTTATGATCACCATTTTATTTGCAGGGGTAATTGAATACGGGTAGAAATCTCTAGTGAATACTGTATTTTTTATAAACCTATAATTAATACCATATATTTTATAAAATATTGTAATTACTACTAGATTTTTAATTTTTATAATTAATACCAGATTTTACTGTGGCCATTAATAGGTCTAGGAAAATTAAATTTAATCAAAACTAAAAATAATCAAAAGTTGAAAAATAATAATTTAATGAATATGATTATATATTTTTGTATAAAATTAATTTATACAAGTCCTTAAAGAACAAACATTACAAAAAGGAACAAAGGATAGAAAATTGTGGAGAGCCATGTCCTGAAGATGATTATTGGGTGTTTTTTTTTTGTTGTTGTTTTAGTCTTCTAAAAATGATTTCCTCTGATCCAATTATTATAGATAAATTTATTCATATTTCTCAGTTCTGAGACTTCTGGTATTTTCCAAGCTTTTAACTCAATTTCACTCTGTAGTGAGTGAAGATGAAACCATCAAGAAATGATGCAGAAGTGTATGGTTGGGGGTAACGCAGATCATGCAAGCTTCATTGCATACTGGAAACCTTTTCCACTGAGAAAGAATGAGAAAAATTATAGACTAACAGAATATGAAAGAAGAGGAGGAAGGAGAAAGAAGTGAGGAAGAGTAAAAGAAGGGGGGAAAATAAAAGTAAAAAAGTAAAGTAAATGAAAACTGAAAGAAAATTAAATGAAAGTGAAAAATGAAAGGAAAAAAAAAAGAAGGAAAATGGAAAGAAAAGAAAAAAATGAAAGAAAAGAAAAGAAAATTATAAGAAACTAAAAGTAAATGAAAAGAGAAGAAAGTAAAAAGAAAATAAAATGTTAGAAGAAAATGACAAGAAAGCAAATGAAAAGACAAAGAAAGAAGAAGAAAAAGAAAATGAATGAAAAAGACAAAGAAAGAAGAAGAAAATAAAATAAAGAGGAAAATAAAGAAAAACAAAATGAAAAACTAAAAGAAAATGGAGTGAAAGTAAAAAATGAAAAGAAAAAGAAAGTGAAATGAAAGTAAAAAAAATGGAGTGAAAGTAAAAAAAAATGTAAGGAAAGACAGAGAGAGAGAGAGAGAGAGAGAGAGAGAGAGGGAGAGAGAGAGAGAAAATGAAAATAACTTTAAAAAAATTAAAGTAAAGAAAAAGAAAATGGAAATAAAATGAAAAGAAAGAAAAAGAAAAAGAAAGAAAATGGAAAGAAAGAAAAAGATTAAGGAAAAGAAAAAGGAAAAATATGTTAAAAAGAAAAAAACTGCTGAAGAAAGAAGTTTTACATCATGAACCATTTCAACCTTTCTGATATCTCTAGAAATGTAGCCTTGAGCCAGACCTAATTCAAGTAAATCTTTTACGCAATACTAATTAGCTTCAATTTTCACAGCTTCTGAGCTCGAATATCAATGACTTAGGTAATTGCTTTCGGTAATATTCAGTCAGGCTTAGCAGATCTCATATGGAAGGAAAAGTCACTAGCATTTATGAAATGAACTTGATATAATACAGAAAGAACCCAAATGGAAAAGACAGAATTTTAATGAATCTGCATACAGTGTATTATTAAAAAAATATTAAACTATGAAAACATAAAATTTATGGGAGTTGTGAAAGGTTCTTTCAGAAGTAAGTAAATAAAAAAGAAAAGCTAAAAAGACATCATCCAATGAAACTACACAGCTCATCTAGACAGGTTTCTAAATTATGTGACTGGTAATGAACATTTTTTCCATGATACTCTTGAAACCTACATTTCTAAAAACAGCAATCAAATGAAAAAAAAGGGCCAAAGAATGCATCAGCTGAAAATATGTGATAAGAAAAGTTTGCACACATAGGGTCCTGTAAATTCTGTTTCTTTGGGGTATGGAGCCACAGTATTGGTGCTGTAGTGGGATGCAGCTGTTAACTCCAAGACCAACTGGTTTTGAATTCAAAATTGTCTTTCTCCTAGACTAGTTACCCATGAAGGTTGAAGAGCCCAAACTCTCCTACTATGTAACTGATAACTAAGTGGGGAGAGATGAATTTAAACTCAGTTCACAGATTTCACTTTCCAAGTCACTGACCGTTACATCCAAGAAAAAAAATGCAGATATACTGTAAAGTCACATTTAAATCTATAATATAAAGTTCAACCATTGCCAAAGATTGTTTTTTATCATTACACCCTAAACAAGGCAATAAAGCCACTAAGACACAAGGGTTACTGAGTGTGTGAGAATAAGAGAAAAAAATTATTAAAGAAAGAGAATAAAAGAACAGGAATTAAGAGGAGGGAAGATAACACTGAACATTGCATTTAATTTTTTGAAGATAAAAGTTGGCTGGAAAGCAAGAAGCCAGAGGAAAGTTCCACAAGCAAGAAGTGCGAGAAAAGAAACTGTTAGCATAGAGTTTATGGTTACATTTAGCCATTTCAACTGTAAATATAGATATAGATATAAGTGGGGGTGTAGATTTATCAATCTAGTACTGCTGTTAAATTCATAAAGTCACACTCCCATAGAACAGTTACCATGAAATTATTTATAGAAAAGGCACAGGGAATCTACGTTTCAATGATGGAAAAGCTGAAATACCTGCTCAGTACCGATAACATTGCAGATTCTTCTTTGGATTTTCTCAAAAATCTCTAAATAAAAGAAACACCAGATGTAACTTGAATATTCAATGGATTTACTTTGGCATGCATTAAGGTATGAAATTTTTTTGTGAAAGTTTTTAATAAAAATAGAAATTAAAGGCGTTCTTATCAAGGATGGAATTTCTGTTTACCTGTTCCTTTATTTTTATTTTATTTACATGAAAAATAGTGAGGAACAAACTGTTTACAAACATTAAAAAGTTGACTAAAACAAAAAAAAGTACATGAAATATTAGCTCAAGTAAATCAAACTAGAATCATGTTTATAAATATATTACTAAAACATTCTTTTGAATTTTCTTCTTGTATCAGAATCATATATATATATATATATATATATATATATATATGTATATATATTGTGTATTTAGGCAGCAATCCTTCTTTTATACATGTTTCATTAAAGATTTTTCTTGTTAAACACACAAAAACATACTCCATCCAAATCATACTAGTAGAAATTACAAGCATAATAACCTCATACACATGTAAAAAAATGATTAAAAATAATGGAAGCCCTAATAATAAAAAAAGGAAAAGCCAACACTGAATAACATTTACTATGAACATGGCCACAATGTGCTGACGGTGTTTGAAAAATAAAACATCTCTATAACTCTAGATATATACATAATACAGGCTATACATTCAATTAAAAGAAAAATAATAATGACAAAACAGAATGTTCTTCTTACACTTTACACCTGCTTGACAATGACACCTGACAGAACTCTTTTTCCCCCTAAAAAACACATTAAGGTGATTATACATCAACATGATAACACTTGATGTACATATGACCATAAAAACTATAGCCAAAAGTACTCATAAATGCAGAACTTTTGGACAGTTTTTACACACTTTGTGTCCAGAAAAGAAAATATCACTTGTATGAACACAAGAAAAATTAAATAAAAAGCTTAAATGCATTACCTTGTCAGTCATCTTTAATAACAAACACACATAGATATATGTATAGTCATCCACAGACAGGCTATTTTGCTGTATCACAGCTCCTCAGTGTGGCTAGACATCTAATTGCTTCAAGCTGGGATCGAAACCCAACTGATCAGATCTCTTTACTTCTAGGCCATCATCACACAGCAGGGAAGGAAGGGAATTTTAACTTCTTTCTCTATATGAAACACACCAGCAGCTCATATTCTGTATTTAGGCAGCAATCCTTCATTTATGCATGTTTCATTAAAAACAACAGACAAGGTACTACAATTAAGCTTTTTCTTTAAATTTTTCTTCTGTTCAAACAAGTGCTTTCTTGTTTGAACACAGAATGTGTAGAAACAGTGTGTAGGACAGTTTTTACACACTCTGTGTACAAAAAAAGAAAGTACTTGTTCAAACACAAGAAAAATTAAATAAAAATTTTAACCATAGTACCTTGTTTGTGAAACATGCATATATATACATACGTATATATATATATATATACATACGTATATATATATATATATATATACGTATATATATATATATATATATATATATATATATATATATATATATATATATATATATTAGGTTGGTGCAAAAATAATTTTGTTTTCTAACATATGTTACTATGTGAGAAAACGAAATTATTTTTGCACCAACCTAATATATATATATATATATATATATATATATATACTTATCTGATAGACTCAGTGTAAGGATTTTATTTTCCAACAAAGATTTATAAACTATTTATAAACTATTATTTTGCAATAAGTACTTATAAATACTTGCTGCAAAATAAAATCCTTACATTTGCCTTGATAACATATATCAGAGGACAAAGCACATCAGGTAAGATAAATTTTCCTTTTGTCATTATTCATATAGTCTGTTTACAGATATATTTTTAGTTATAGCTGAAATTTTATCTATCTATCTATCTATCTATCTCTCTCTCTCTCTCTCTCTCTCTCTATATATATATATATATATATATATATATATATATATATAGAGAGAGAGAGAGAGAGAGAGAGAGAGATTGATAGAGATATTGTGTGTATGTGTTTGTATGTGTGTATGTGTGTATATAGTTAGTTCATATATATATTTAGTTTTTCCAACATTGTTATATTTAATTGCTTTATTTTCTTCCACCAAATGAGAAAATGTAAGAACACTGGAAAAACTAAATAAAAAAAATCATAAAATTTTCCTTGTCTGTCAAATTAGCAGAACATATTTAAAAGAAAGGTTACTGCCCAAAATAACATACATACATACATACATACATACATACATACATACATATATATATATATATACATCATAGTTTGGAATGTGCAGAGGTTTTTGTCTGAATTTCCAAGATATGATCATACACTAGTTCCCTTGTCTTTGTTTTTTTCACAACATTCAGTTAGGAGACCTTTTGAGAATAAAAAATATAGAAGCCTCTGTCTGATCTACAGGCATATGTTGCTTTCATTTCTTTATTTGACATGTCCAATGTCCTTTCCCAGAGAATTGCATAAAAGCATTTGTAGAATGAGTTCAATCACTGGGTCACTTCGTACAAAAATACCAATCAGTTCAGTTCATTGGCATCAACAGGAAGAACTAAGGTTTATGAGTTCTGAAATTCCTTTAGGAATAGTACCAGACATGACAAGTATCAGAATGAAAATAAGATTCCCTTGGTTCAAATAAACACTCCTGTTCAACATGGCTGAACGGTTATCAAATGCAATATAGGCTTCAAAAAGACAAAAATGGGCCACATTTGGAATGTGATGAAGATGCGGAAGCTGATCAAGAAGAAGCAATGTACAATGTGATCAAAAAGCACATTTTGTTTATTTTCTAACTGATTCCATTTACACTTTGATTTAATGATGCAAGTAAATGTTTTCACAATAAAACTAATATTAACCTTTTTTTTTGTATGTGATTTCAGTTGCTGTGCAAAAAGTTTATCCTGCCACTGAAAGTGATTATGATTCCTGAATTTGAATTTGTTTGAATTTCATACTTGTGTTGTCATATCCTGCTATGGCAACAGAAAACACCTTTGAGTGAAATTAACAATAAGATTACTGCAACTGAGAGGGCTTGAAAACGAATGCTGGGAAAAGTATATACATTGCAAGAGCTATATACCAAGTGTTATAAGATGCAGATTTTGTTATTTTTTTGTCCTTCTTCTACACTTGTTGCCAACCACAGCTACAAAACCCAGTCTGCCTTGGGAGAAGAGGAGGTAAATGCATCCCTTTCCCAAGAATATTTGTGTGAAACTGAACCTAAGGGACCAACTGGAATTTGAACTTAGCTTGCCAATTTCACTTTCTGGTCCACTAACCCAAACATTACCCTATCTGCATCATGGCTGCTAATAAAGTCACAAGAAAATAGTTAGAGAAAAAGTAACAATTTTGGCTGGGAAAAAGCCACAAAAAAAAAATTACAATTTATGTTCCCTGGTAATAAAGTCACAGCAAAAAAGTCACAGAAAATGTATTTTGAGTACCATAAACAAATGAAGCAATAAAAGAGAAAATATTTTAAATCAGTGATTAACTAGCAATACATGAGTGTTAATAGGTTTTATTTATGTCAAGTAGGATATGAGAACCCTAACTATGCAATATATCAAATAATGGCATCCTAAATTTCCAGGAACAAGTTCTATGAAGACAGGTAATCTTTAGGAACCTATTCTGCTTATTTTCTTTTCAATCTGAGAATGAAAACAAATCACTTTATAGTATCAAAGGAATTAAACAATTTGATAATTTAATAGAAAACATTTATTTACTAAGATATTTACAGATTGAAATTCTTCTCTCATCATATTTCTTTTCAGATGTATGATGCTTTTTGACTCTAGTGTTATCAGCTGTGTTGTAGTTTCTTAGCCACATTTGAACTTAATCACTGCAGTTCCAAAGATTCAATAGAAGACCTATCAAATTTATAATTAGTAGATTTAACACATTTTTAACTTCAAGATGATTTCTTTTGTCACAATGAATCATGTTCATCCCTGAAAATCCTTTTTCAGTGGTATTAATTATATTTTTAGCTTTTTGCATAGTTTTGGGTATAACACATGGTAATTTCTCATTATGTTTTCAATGTAATCATGGCAATCATTAACAGAGATCACATGTTTGTCAAGTGTTGAGTGAGGCTTGTGTCTATTAGAGTTTTATTAGGCATGCACTGGAGCCTAGTGTAAGTAACATTTTACCTAGACCATCGTCTATTAATACATAAGATTATTTTTGGATAATCCAACAACTGGTTTGCTAAGATATTATAATTTTAAGAATCTGTTCATGCAAACTGGTGCAAACTGGTAGAATGCCTGCAGTGGATATATCAAGTAGGCAACCCTATGTATAAATCTAGGTTTGAAATAGGCTTAATATCTTCAGTCAAATTAATTACAATTTAATTAAACCATATCAGTTTCAATTCTGAAGATAATCTAAATTGACATTAAACTTTTTATAAAAAGTTGTTTTTAAAGGTTTTACTTGATTTAATATTTACATTTAATTGAAACTGATTTTATTTATGTTTTTAAAACTGTTCTCTCTCTACTCTGTGTGTGAACATTTATGTCACAAAATTAAAAAAAAATCACCTTATAAGGCTTTAAATTATTTTTGACTAAATCCAAGTATTATCGAGAATTAAGAATTCAATAGTTAACCTTTCTATTAAAGAAAGATTCAGTAGCATTGTCCTGTTTCTTTTTTCTGAGACTTTTTCCATGATTTTTTTTACCTGGATTCACATATGCATATATCTACCTTAGCCACCTACTGAAAAAACAATCTATCTGATCGAGCTTTATTTTTTTTTCTATTTTTTTATCATTTCACCCAAAGCAAGTCAGGAATGCCACTAGTATACAGGGGGTTAGAAGGAGTGAAAATGAGAGAAAAGACTGAGTAGAGGGAGGATTGAGGAAAGTACAAATGATGAATGGGATTCAAGGAGATAGAAGATGGTGACTGATGTTGCATTTACATTTTTGAAGATTGTATTTATCAGGGAAGCAAATAAACAGAAGGGAATTTTACATGAGTATGAGAAATAAAACTGTTGAAGTAGAAGTGGTTGCATTTAGCTGTTTCAACAGTATAAGTGTGGGACCTAGATGCCAATCGAGTATCAGCCTTAAATGCTTATAGTTGAAACAGCAAGGTGAAAAGCTAATCAGAGCAGTAAATATTTGTAGAAAAGACAGAGAGAAGCGATGTCATATCAGTGAGAAATTGACTGATGTCAAGATTCCAAGTCAGAATCAATTTCATTACAGATCCTTCTTTGGATTTTGTTGAGAACCTCGAGATAAATAACAGGAGCACCCGACCAGATATAGCAGCAGTATTCAATGCATAGACAAATGGCATGAAGTATGTTTGATAGGTACTGAGTAGCCTTGTGTCAGACTACACCAGGCTTAGTAAATCTGTACGATAAATCCTATACATTGGTATAATATATAAATAATCATTTGATTTCTTAAGGGTTTAAGAGTTTTTTTTCTTGAAAAGTCTATATGAAAAGTTCAATATGAAGAGCCAATATTTTGCTTTCTGATGAAAAAATCTATCTTTTTGATTAATGAGCAGTTACTTAATTTCTCTGTGTCAGTGATTTTCACTCCAAATCTTTTAAATTTTGGAAGGACAGTGGCAATTTTTTGACAATACCATTCCATATACATTTCTTCAAATCTAACATAGATAAGTAACACATTTGTTGTCAACTTGATGTACAGGCTGGCATTTTATTTATTTCAGTTTTTGATTTTCAATCCAGATTCATATAGCATCAAATTTCTAGAGGCAGTTTATTTAGTGGCAATACCTTTCTTCTCTTAATCTTTAAACTGCAAAGAAATGGTCATATGTACATCAAGTGTTATCATGTTGACGTATAATCACCTTAATGTGTTTTTTAGGAGAAAAAAAGAGTTTTGTCAGGTGTTACATTGTCAAACAGGTGTAAAGTGAAAGAAGAACATTCTGTTTTGTCATTTCTGGAAAGCATCAACCAACCAAAGTATTGAAATGTTACACAAGAAGAGAAAGGAAAAAGTTATTAAACATGATTCAAAATATTTTCTGTTTTGAAATGATACTTTTTTAAATGGACACACATAGAGAAAATGTGCTATTTTATTCATTTACAATGATAAGATAAACTAAATAAGTTAATTATTTGTCTGTTATATGAGTTTAGTAATTTAGATTATATTGAATGAATTGCTAGGTCTGCTCCTAGGAAAGTTGACTCACTGTGTCATGTCAGACAATTTTTCTAACACAAAATTTTTCTCACTATTTTACAAATTTAAGTCATTCATACATGCATTGAATATTGCTGCCACATCTGGTCTAGTGCTTCTGCTGTGTATTTAGAGATTCTTGATAAAATACAAAGAATCTGCAATGTTATTGGTTCTTGACCTGGCATCTTGGCTTCTGTCAATTTCTCACCACCCTAAAGTAGCTTCCTTTTCTATAAATATTTTCATGGTAATTGTAGTGATGAGCTTTGCACTTTGGTACCTTGACTTTATTTATTTAAGAACACTACTAGATTGGCAGTACCCCAGTGTTTTGGGTTCAGCCTGGATGATTTGTAGCTTCTATGGAAAGAAATAGAAGGCATCACTTATGGAGTGAATCATTCTTTTACAATTGAAATAGTTAGATGTAACCGTAAGTTCTATGCTAATAGTTTCTTCTCTCATACTTCTCTCTTGTAGAATTCTCTTACAGCTGCTTACGTTCCAGTCACTTTGAAATGCAATATCAATCATTATCTTCTATTTTCTTAATTCATATGTTCTTTTATTGTTTTCTCTCTTTAATAATGTTTTCTTTTTCTCTTATTCTCTAGCACTCAGTAACCCTTTGCGTCTTAGTGGCTTTATTGCCTTGGAGTGAAATGATAAAAAAATCAATAACTTCAATTATTTTCCAACCATATAATTGAATTTATTTTTCATGATGACATATTTTAATTTTTATTATCAATACACTTGTCGCACTTGCTTGAGAGTCAAAGCATAAGAGAGAGGGACATAGAGAGCAAAACAGAAAGAGAGGAATGCATAGAGACAAAAAGAGAGTGTGACACAGAGGGAAATTGGAGTGGAAAAGGCAGTTGTTTGTAGGGACATGTTAAATCGTGGGATGTGACTGAATGAACCAATTTTCAGCCCTGACCTACAAGTGACCTTTTGAAATTAAAATCTTTCTATCTTTTAAGCTTATCTTTGATGAATTTGTTTACATTTCATACATAGTATTTCATTACAGTATAATTTGTCCATTCACTCTGTAAAATTCAGCTTTCACCACACGAAAGCAATTTAATTTAATTTACTGCGGGCTTTCTTTTTTAAATTTTATTTTAAATTAACTTTTTTTAAAATAAAATTTTTAATAATTCTAAAAATATATTTTTTATAAAACTCAAATATTATACACATCACTAACTACAGATGCATTTCATTTTCTAGGTAACACATTCACAAGTTACGTAAAGTAATTGATCCAAGATTGGACACTGGACACTTGATACGGTGATTTTCTAAGCCTGGGTTGACACAGTGCTGAAAGTATAGGGCACCCAGTGAGTATCGAACTCAGTACTCAGTCATGATTGTTCTAGCAAAACAAGCTTGTTAACCATTACACCATGTAGAGGTGCTCCTAGGTTACTTGATATATGTGTTTGTTAACACGTTGTTTCCCAGTCAACCCACCGGATGATTGTGGTGGCATGTCTGCATGGCCGACACATCGTTTTCCAGCTTCTATGAGGTGTTGGGTGCTATTATTGATCGCTTATGAGATTATGATACCCCAGAACCACATTTTTTAACAAAAAAAAATTTTAATATTTTTTTTGTCTTTTATTTCCTTTTCCTTTTGGAATTTCTACTATTGTTTTTTATTCATTTTTATGTAAACAGAGCTGTATCATGCATTTGTGTGGATTGTGTGGGACTCAAGGTTGTAAAATAGTCCCAGGTACTGAATGACACATCGGTGGGTCATAGGCAATAAATACTACCTATGATATCCTTGCCTCATATATGAAACAATGTTAAAACAAAGTCACTTGTACCAAAATTAAGATATAGTGTTGAGACCCTGGGGCAACAAGGGAAATGAAACTTGGGAGACAACGTGTTAAACACCTAAACTATAAGATTTATACAAAAAAATTAAATAAAACTGATAATGAATAGTTAAAAGAATTTGTGGACAAAATAAAAAAAAAGATAAAAACTATATATTAATAATCCGCTTACCATGTTTAGTATGGTTGAGAGGGGAATCAGAAAGAGAAAGTGGCACATAGAGAGGGATAGGTGGGGGGTGGATCATCTTAAATAAAGGTCTGTTGTTTGTAGTGAGGGGTTAAATCATATTTTGTGAGACAACAATCTGTTGAGGACATTTCAGTATTCTTAAGAAAGACTATGTCACTTTTCTTACTGTTTCTGAGAATGATACAAATACAGCATTATTAGTAAACCCATGTAATTTACATGGGTCCTGATGGTTACTATTATTTTATTACTAGTTTTACAAACTGAACACTTTATTTAATCTACAGGGATAGATAGTTCTCATTATCTTGTCTATGTCTAGGGATACCTCGTCTCCTTTTTAGTATTGCTCAGTACGTTCAGCTTAGCTTGCCACATTCACTTTCACACAAAGACCCCTGAGAAAGGCATGAATCCATGTCTTCTCTCTCCCAAATACCGGAATTTCAGTTTCCTTTATTTAGTCCACTGGGGTAGATTGTTTTAGTTCCATGTCCCAGGCCTTTTCTGTTATTTCCCTTTAGTAACTCAACTTTCCAAGTTTTTGTTCACCTCTGCTGTGGCCAGGTATTGAACTCACAACTCTTTTCGTCAAGTCACTGGATTGCTTCAACCAATTTTACAATCAAGGCAAGTGGATGTAACTCTATAAAACACAGAGTAGAGACAAGATAAATAAACATTTAATTGCATTTATTATTATATGAGTTTATATAAATATATACACTTACAATATTCCTTTGTCAATTTTCTTGACTGATCTGCCACTCTAATAATGATTGCTACAAAAGAGTGCAACCAGGTCAGGTATACTGTACCCTTTAATTCAGTTCACCTTGTCTTATATTATTTGCACAGGAGGAAAACATTGTCAAGCAATTCCTCTTATCCAAAAGATACTGTCAAGGACCTAACATGATATTCTAATGATCTCCTAAATCATGGAAATAACTAATCATTTATGCCATCTTGTGGAGGTGGGGTGATTTATTTTCCACTTTGCAGCCTTTTTCTCATAAACACAATGTTGCAAGCCTATTATTACTTTATTGCTATTTCCATGGCAACTGCCCAGATTAGCTCCATTCTTTAGTCCCACCAGTTCAGACATTTACAATTGGGACATACCATGCTACTTCCAGGGAATTGAATCACCCTCATTTCCTCTGTATTCCAAATGTATGACTAAATTTCTACTCAGAGAGATTTTTCTCCAAGAAATGCTTCTTTGGGGAGCAAATTCCTGCATAGATCTTTCCCTAAACACTACAATCTTAACTTCTTCAAGTTAAGGATCAATCATTGTCAACCTTCCTTCTCCTCATAA
This sequence comes from Acanthosepion lycidas, assembly GCA_963932145.1. Classification (NCBI taxonomy): domain Eukaryota; kingdom Metazoa; phylum Mollusca; class Cephalopoda; order Sepiida; family Sepiidae; genus Acanthosepion; species Acanthosepion lycidas. The sequence goes on along the minus strand of OZ010596.1, from coordinate 65,937,620 downwards.
ATCTTTCACTTTCTACCAGCTCTCCTTTCATTCATATCATACACCCTCTCTTTCATCATAATGATTTTAACAATAATGGCTCTTGGGACTTATATTATGTACAAAAAAAAAATAGTAAAACACAGCTTGTTAATAGTTATACTCATAACATTTTGACTGTTGTACCTTCTTCATGTACTCGTCATTGTATTCAGTAATTTTGGGGAATTTTGAACTGAACTCTTTATTCAATGAACAGGGGTAGATTGTTCTCATTGCAATTTCCATGATTAGAGAAGATGTCTCATGTCTTATCAATCTTATTCTTTTTTTATACCACATATTTGTTTCTTCCACTGTACCGGACTATGTGACTTTTCAGCACTACCAGGCCCAGGGATTGAACTTACAATTACATCTGATTTTCTTACAAAGAGAAGCCAGACATATTTTAACCAATGGTTTAATCCACTGGGCCTTTTGTAGAATCTAATGTTGAAAATCTGATTAAAATTTATTATTTTATAAAAGAACTGTAAAATTAAACTAGTTAACTTAGCCTCCATTTCTAAATGATTAATAAAAGCTATTAACACAAGTGTTGCTTGCCTGTTTGTTCCACTGAAACAGAATATGTGACTTTTCAAAACTACCAGAGTAAAAGATAGAACTTGCAACTGCCAAGGAACCAGGCATTTTTAAACCAAGGTTTTAATCTAGTAGCAAAATAAAATGAAAGAGAAAAACAAATTTATTTCTTAACACTAACAACAAAAAAACATTAATCCAAATGTGTAAATAAAAAAAAAGTTTTACTGAATATTTAAAAGACTGAATGAACATTTTTTGTTTTTCATCTCAATTTCAACAATTTTTCACTATTTTCTTTTTATACCTATTCCTCTATCTCTTAATAACCACATGCATATGTGTATACACACACACATACACGCATATATTGTTTTGATTGTTTTCTTTACTTCTTCTATAGCTTATTAGCAGATTGGATTGGATTAAACCACTGCCTGTCCTTAGGGGTTTTTGATAGATGAAGCCAGTCACTTCAAAGGGAAACAATAGTGACCAGTTAGATATAAGTCAGATGGCCAAATAGACAGGCCATGGGACAAAGAGACTGATGGATGAAAGGAAGGATTCAGAGAAGAATGCAAAGTTGGATGGACAGATTGATAGATAGATAGATAAACAGATGGATTCAAGTAGATGGTGAGTCATCCTATGTACCCTGATTATTGGCTTGGAAGCCCTAGCTAGAGAAGCAAAAGTGGAAGTCACATGCAAAATCATCTCAAGCCGAGCTATTGATCAACACAGGCATTAGATCATCTTGCGGTCTTTGCTGGCTTGCTTGCTCGTTCGTTCATTTGTTCATTTTTCTTATCGTTGTTGTGTTCATTTTGTTAAACTCGCCAATGTGCCTGTTTGCTCAGTGAGTCACCCTTAGTGATCTGATTACAACACGCATTGGAAAAAGGGCCGGGCATGGATTTGGGTGGGCTATCATTTATTGAACGTGTGGGAGATAGAAGGTTCACAAATTGGGTGGCAGAAGGGGCCTGCTGGGTGCAAGGGATGTTGCATAATGTGATGGAAATTTTTGGTGGAGTTTCCTTTTTATCATTTTTTAAAGGAGGAGGAAAAATCCAATTGGGCTTTCATTTTAGAGGAACAATCTTTTTCAACAAAAACACCAGTTTTTATTTCTGCAAAATAAATCTTTTTTCTTTTTCTTAATTGCTCCTTATTTTGTTGACCTTATGGCATGATGGCTAACATCATGGTCCAGTGTTTTGTTAATACTTATTGGCAAAGAGAATAAAATATCCTACAACAATGAATTTGCTCAATGACAAATGTATATGTATTAATTATCTTTTCAAGTAATTAAGACTAATCAAGTAGAAAAGTATTTTCTTCAGAGAAATGTTATGAATAAATGGATACATATCAAATGATCTATTTAAGATGAAATAGTTTTATTATAATGGAAAACCTATGAGCAATTCTGGTGATTAATAAGTATAATCTATCTATCTATCTATCTATCTATCTATCTATCTATCTATCTATCTATGTATCTATCTATCTATCTATCTATCTATCTAAGTCTGTTCATATCTGAGTCTGTGCATATCTATCTATCTATCTATCTATCTATCTAAGTCTGTTCATATCTGAGTCTGTGCATATCTATCTATCTATCTATCTATCTATCTATCTATCTATCTATCTATCTATCTAAGTCTGTTCATACCTGAGTCTGTGCATGTCTATCTATCTATCTATCTATCTATCTATCTATCTATCTATCTATCTATCTATCACAGTGGGCTCATCTATCTATCTATCTATCTATCTATCTATCTATCTATCTATCTATCTATCTATCTATCTATGTCAGTCTGTTCATATCTATCTATCTATCTATCTATCTATCTATCTATCTATCTATCTATCTATCTATCACAGTGGGCTCATCTATCTATCTATCTATCTATCTATCTATCTATCTATCTATCTATCTATCTATCTCAGTTTGGTCATTATCTATCTATCTATCTATCTATCTATATTTGATAATCTATTTAAGAACATGACTCAAGTTTTCAGATCAATATTTTAGCTTTTGGTAGTATGTTATGGTGCAGGACAAAAGTAATCCTAACACAACCTATTCTATGTTCAATTTCTTTATTTCTTATGTTAAATTTGTTATAACTGATGTATACATTGAAGCATTTGATATGTTCAAAATTGATTAACTTTCATTACAATTCCAGATCATAGTTTTTGTTTTGGAAAGGTTGATCACATTATAGAGGTGTTTTTTGTTAATATTGTTTTTGATAACAAAATATTATAAGTTTTTTTTTATCATTTCATCTCAAGCAAGACAATAAAGTGACTAAGATGCAAGGGGTTACTTGTATATAAAATAATACCCTAATTTAAAGTTTTGAGAGAAAATTTATCATATTATATTGGGTAGCTTAAAATGTTTATTATTCTTTATCATTCTTCATTTATGTGCAGTGCACCTCCAAGATGTTAGGGATCATGGCTCTCCACAATTTCACATCTTTTGTAGCTCTTAGCTATGTTTTCCCTGTTCTACCATACAGTTACACAAATCTGTTAGGTAGATTACTCAATGTTTCCCTTCAATATGTGAGTGTCAAATTCTTCAAGTTTTCTTTCTTCATTATGTGTCCCAAAGATTTCAACTATTTCTTTCTGAGTCTAAGTATGTGTTACTTTTGTTTCCAGTTTACTTAAAATGTCATCATTGTTCACATGCTCTGTCTATGATATTCTTCTGTAGAACTACATTTCTGTTGTTTCATATCACCTCTTCATTTGTGAAGAAATTGTCCCGTATTCACTAACATGTATAAAGACTGATATTACAAAGCAGTTTAGTGCTGATGACTTTCTTTCTAATGAAATTGTCTTGTTACATAATATCTTGTTTGGCTTTTGGAAGGCATTTTTCCAATGTACCATTGAATTTCAGTGTTACATTTTCATTTAAATTTCTGTACTTGCATGATTTTGACATCTTGCACTGTCCCTTTTGTTCACAACCATTCATGCTAACATTAGGGGCATTTATTTCAAACTAACTGCATTTAAAAAATCACTTTTGATTCTCTTATAACAGCTGTTATTATCCAGATGAAATTCTAAAATTAAATTTATAAAATTTCTAGTATTTTTGCTAATAGATTCTAATATTGAATTTGGAAGAAAATCAGAAACATTTTTGTCATATTTTCTCTGAAGTTTCATGATTTCCTATATCGTGTAAAGATATCTTCTTCTTTGCCCTCCCCCTTCTTCTTCCTCCCCATCCTCTTCACCCCTCCCTCTCCTCTTCTTCTTCTTCTTGTGACACTGAAATTCAATGGTACATTGGAAAAATGCCTTCCAAAAGCTAAACAAAGTAATAAGAGACAAGAAAATTTCATTAGAAGTCAGAGCACTAAACTGCTATGTAATATTAATCTTTATATATATCAATGAATGCAGGGCAATTTTCTCACAGAGACCTGAGGCATGAAGCAAATAAGGCAACTGTTTAATCTAGTCTTCATCCAAAGAAAGTGATGCTATATATATGTTGAGATTGGAAAAGAATCCTCTGCTATGTGTTTCTTTTAGAGAACCAAATAAAAGTTAAAAACGCAACTCAAGCAAGAAATGTTTGTGCATTTTATGTACTGTGAATGAATGAATTTGTCAGAAATAATTTGTAAAGTTTTCTGTAGGAGATTTCTTATTAAATGACGTTCCACACTTGGCTAAACCAGCTTTGGTTGAGAGTGATCAAATTATAACATTACTTAAAAATAATCAATATCATACAACATAAGAGATAGCCACACCCATCACCACTTGGTGATAGTGGATGCAAGACCCCAGAAAATCATTTGCTGAATCTTGTCCTCCATGAAAATGATATGAACTACCCTAATGTACATAATATGACAACTATAATACAACCCCATGTTTCTGAAGCTAAGAACAGGGAATAAATTACATCTTTGAGCATAATATGGCCATATATAAAAAGTCATCCCTATGTCATTTTTTTTAACAGTTGTATCATATTATCCATTAAAATCTCAATGTCATATCCATATAAATTATGATAATATTTTGTGATTTAAAATTACAAATACCAGTGTATAGTATTTATATCACAATATAACCATGTCATGGTTGTTTACATATCTATTTTTGTTGAAACATTTGAAGTTTTCAAATGAGATATTTTTTTAAAACAAACTGAGAAATAAGAAACGACCATCACACTATGAGAATTATCGCCCCATTTTTTAAGCCTTTTGACTAGAAGAAAGGTATAATATTTGTTCTCTCCTTATTTTAAATGGGAAAAGACACTTGTCTCTGGAGATTCCAACATTGTGGCAGCACCTTCCCCATTGCACTAAGAGAGGTTGTGGCAGTGTAATATTGATATTGATGTGACAGTGGTCACAGAATCTGTGTAATTTTGGGCCTTGGCCCATATGCATATTCATTAAAAACTATGTGTCACATCCTACCTTAGTGTAGAGTGTAGAGGTTGGCTGAATAATCACCCCATTTTTCCATTGGAAAAATACACCATTTATACAATAGTTAGGCCTTTGTTGTGACATTAACGCTATCAAAATATGACAGACATTCCATTATTAAATTTTTTAATCAATTTCAGTGAATATCCTGTCTTTGAGACAAAAGATGTTCAATTACCTTGACCTCACCACCCCCAAAAAACAAATATTACTGACATATCACATACCTTTTATAAACAATTGTTATCAACACCTGTCTACTTTGTGTTATCTATTGTGCTAACTTGCAGTCTTGTTTCAAATATGAGGATTTTTAACCTGGTAAAAATTTTTGAAAACATGTACTTGTGTATATTACCACTCCTTTCATGCCTTTAATTTTTGTTCAAAATTTCTTGTATAATGCACAAGAATATAAGGCAATTTTAGTGTGGAAATTCTTACTCACTACACCTGAATTAAAAGCTGCCCACCCCATCAAAACATTCAGGTAACAAGACTGGAGATTAAATGCAAAAATTAGCATCAGTCTAGTTATATGAATAACTCTAATGTGTGACTTCCACATGTCTAATACTAGGAAAGTTTGTTCACTGTGTCATACCAGACAATTTTTCTCATCGGAATCGATCTTGCACATTTATAAATCTACGATTCGTCCGTGCATCGAAAATTGCTGTCATATCTGGTCTGGTGCTCCTGTTATATATGTTGGTGATTTTCAAAGAAAGGTTTGTAATGGCATTTTGATTTTACATTCTCACCAACATGATGTGGCTTCCCACTGTCTTTTCTATAAATATTTTCATAATAGTTGTTCTGATGAGCTTTCACCCCTGATAACTCGATTGCATGAATTTATTATACTACTAGGATGGTCTCACTGTTGATCTAGCCAAATGCACCTGTATCTTCTATTCTAATAGTTTTTTTCTCGCACATCTCACCTATAGAACTTTCGTCCAGTTTCTTGCTTCCCTGCCATTTACAATCATCAAAGATTTAAATGCAACACCAATCTCCATCTTCTGTCTTTCTGACTAAAATCTTCCCATTTTCATTCACTTCCAGTAACCTATTGTCCCTTAGTGGTATTATCATCTTGCTTGAGGTGAAATGATTAAAAAAAATGAAAAAAGGTCACTGTGTTGTATTTGCAATTCACTACTGAAATGTAACAAGATTGCTCCATTTTGAAATATTGCAACAAGAGTTTATTTTACAAGTTATAATGCAAGCAAAATGATCCAGGAATATTATAAAGTTTAATATTTTAAAGAACCTAATGATTGATTCAAACAAGTACTGTTCCTAATTAGACAAATTGAAAGCAACAATCAATCAAAAGAATCTGTCTGGAATTAATTTAAATGTGTAATTGAAAGTGTATATTATTCCTTCAAGAATGTTTATTTAGTAACCAGACAAACTATTGGCTGGGAAATTTGACTCAACTATTATATTCACCAGATATTGCACCTTTAGATCATCATTTATTCCAATCTCATAGAATTTTTCTAATGAAAAAATAGGAATTCCTTGGAAAACTGAACAAAGAGTATCTAGAGTAACTGGTTTCTGAAAAATATGAAATGTTCTTGGATGATAGAAAATATGAAGTTGCCTGAAAGTCAAAAAAAAAAAACATAGTGGCACAAGGAGTTAAATATGTTGTTCAATAAAAGAAATGTCAACAATCATTTTTTAATTGTCTTTTATTTTTACTAATAAAACTGAACCAACATTTTTGGAGAAGGCATGGTGGAGTAATGGATAGCAGTTCGTATTAAGGAATTGGAGAGCCGAGTTCAAATTCCAGTCAAATCCATTACATTCATTTATGTGCTAATACCCTTGGGAAAGGTATGAATCCTCTTCTTCTCCCCACGGCTATGGGTAAATAGTAGGACAGACTGATTTCTATAGCCTTGGATGGCAACTGGTCTACCGCAGAAAGAAATGGCAATTTACTTCAGGAAAAATCTGCCTCATCAGTCATGTATTGAAAGATACATGATCGCCTAAGTGTGTATCACATATGGCACATAACTAACTGATTACAAGAAGTCTGTCTGAAAAGTAACAGCACTGAGTGTGCTGTGTGAGTTATTGATGAAAGAGGCATAAGCAGATTGTGTTATCATCTAACATATCTTGAGAGTATGTAACTGTAATCTTAGATTTCTGCAACCAGTGCATTTTTTTCATATGCTTTTGTGGAGGACAAATTGTGGCTGCTTCACCACAACAATGCATCTGCTCACAATGCCCTGATCATCCAGCAGTTCCTGGTCAAGAAGAACATTGCCATACTGAAACAATCTCCCTATTTACCTGATCTTGTTCTATGTAACTTTTTATTTTCCCCAATCTCAAAGGGATCATCAAGAGGACCAATTTTGAAGGTGTGAAAGCAATCAAGAGGGCTGTGACAATGGAGCTGAAAGGCATCCAAGAAGAATCCTCCCAACATCACATAGAAGCATGGCAGAGAAGGATGGAAAAGTGCATTAAAGAGAATTACTTTGAAAGGAAAACCATGTACTGCATTGTTTGGAATTGAAATGAATTGTTTGTGACAACAATCTTGTTACTTTTCAGACAAACCTCTACGTTTGCTGCAATAACAAGTGAAGGATTTTGTTGGTCCAAAGTTGCGGTTCTTTTCTTAAACATATTAAAGCAGAATGTTATGTCTTTATTTCAATTTCTTTATAAAATATATTCTGGCAGGTGTATCTTTTCAAACAACCAATCATAGCTTAAACAAATTTCTTCCTGTGTTTATTTTTTTCAAATAGAAATTACAATTATAATTAATGGAATCGTTTTTATTCCAGCTGTTCTTAAATGTTTCAGTGGTAAAAAGAATAAAATCACAAATATTTTGCATATTTTTTAAAGGAGTGGCACGAGATATCCATTGTGTAAAGGTAAAGGAATAATGTTTACAAATTCTAAGGTTTTACTATTAGAATTTGTGAAACAATTCTACAAATAATTCTGTCCAGTATCTTATCATTATTGTTTGGATTTCTGCATTTCTGTTTTATCTGAATATGTAATAATGTAGTATGGGATTCATACCAAGAAATATCAGTCTGATGATTATAAGGAAGCTTTGATCCAAGAGTTGATCTGTGGTGACCTCAATATGAACAGCTATATGAACTCAGAATGTCAAAATAGTTAGGTGCCTTTGAAGGTTTTCTTCATAGCCACCAAATGCAAAATCAGGCCACAAAGAATGTCAGTGGTTGTACTAACATAAACTTAGGGAGCTAATACATTCAGAATTCCAACAGAACAACAATCGATACAGAAATTTCCTTCCTGCATTTCCTTGCATTTAACTTACTACTCATGTATCTCCTACTGATGCTATAAGAATAGAAAATTTGAATGACAAATAAGGTTTGATGCTATATTAGTTGAACTTAGGTTTGATGCTATATTAGTTGAACTTAGGTTTGATGCTATATTAGTTGAACTTAGGATATAGAAAACCAAGAGAACTGGATAACAAGTTATATAAAAAATCCAACTAAAGAAGCAGAAAGCAGAATTCCTTGCATCCTCAATAAAAAGATTAAACATTCAAAGAAAATCCCTAAAACCACATATCCTCTATGGCTGACATTAATTTGATGGAGTCCAGAAGTAAATAAACAATTACTTTATATATCAAATAGTCAGTGAATGTTGAGTGATCTCCTCAAAGATGAAGAAGTGACTTGTGGTTCTCCAGAAAGTTGTTGAGGATACCATGGACCGAACATGTGAGCAACAACAAGGTTTTAGAGAAAATGGAAACAAAAAGAACATCAAGAAAAGGCAGTTGAAATTTCTGGGGGGCACATAATGAGGGTTTGAAAAATCTGATAGACACTAGACAGATTGAGGGAAAAAGGAACAGAGGAAAGCAGCATGTAATATAATTGGTGAGCATGATGAAACAGATGGTAGAACAAGGTTTAGGAGAAAAAACAAAGAGACAAAACTTATTAAGAGCTACAAGGGACAGGAAGATGTAGAGAGCCATGATCGCCTATGTCCTGAAAGAAACAGCACATATAAGAAGATTTTTATCTGATCTTCTTAACATAACATTACAGTAGGAAGTATAGTTGTCACCCTTTATCTGCAGGGAATATATTCTGAACACCCACCCATTGTTTGAAACCAAACATTGTTTGTTTAATGGCATATCTACTTCTTATGGGTTATTTAATGATGAAATTTAACCTTCTCTGGAGTTCAGTATTTACCCATAGCTTGGACATTAACATGTTCTACCTCCTTGGGTCAGGGCGGACCAAGGAAGAACAACAAAAGAGGTGGTTCCACACTCCTTAAAATTCCTGATCAGAGGTCTTGCTACTGGATGTAGTTTATCATCATACCCAGGATGTACCAAACATATTAATGAACCCTGTATATATGTTTGTTTCAATACATACAAATATATGGTGATTTGTATTCAAGTTCTTGTTGTTCTGATTCCCATGTCTGAACAACAATATACTCATTTGAGATTAAAAGCAAAAAGATGAATGTGCTAGTCTAAATAATCTGTAGGAATAGTGATATATCTATATCACAAAACAAGCCTTATTTTAATTTCACAACTTATTTGAACTCTCATTCTTATTTGATTTTGATTGCAATATCTCAGCCAGTATGTTCTTCAACATTCCTCTTGTGTATGTTTAATTTAGTATTCTTGGTCTATAACTCAGTTCTTTATTCTTTAAACAGGAATAAATTTCAAAGAAGTGTCTGTAATGTAAATGATCTTGACCTGGATCAGCTTCAGTTATTTTCTCACCCTTTGACTTTTCTACAAAAATTTTAAAGGCAATTGTTCTTATGAGCTTTTCTACTTACCTCAACTACATGAACTTAAGTGTACTACTAGATCGGCAACAAGGTCTCACTGTTTTACTTTTGAACTATCAAACCCATGTTCTATTCTAATAGTTTCTTTTCTCACACTTCTTAAGTGTGGAACTCCCTTCTGGTTTCTTGCTTCCCTGCCAACTATGATTTTCAAAGGTTTAAATACAACATCAGTCACCATACTCTGTCTTCCTCAATCTGTCCTTTTATTGTATTTTTTCCTCACAAAAATCTTTTCACTCTTATTAACCCATTTGTGTCCACATGGCATTATTGCCTTGCTTGGAGTGAAATGATTAAATCTCTTTGATAGTGTTTCCAAACTGAGATCATTTTATGTATGCCTTATTTGAGAAGACATTGTTTTATCTTTTTTATTGTACTTGAATCAGAGTTTTGGCAGCTGATCTCTCCTCTGGCCTAGTGAGTGTAAAATTGTTTGGTCACATTCAATGCCTTGAAGACCAAACTAGTGATGTTCCATCATCACTGAGCAGACACTGAATTTTCACCTTTCATGATGAACAGATGCGCTCTCAGGCAGGCCCCAAACCTTAAGTTCCTATTCAAACTCAAGCCAGATCTCATCCAACTTGTACATATGATCTATCACTTATGATGCTGGAAAAAAGGTCAGTTCTCTGTACTACTCCTGAAAGTAACTGATTCCTCCTACTGTCTTCTACCTTTACATGAGCCAGGTCAGGCTGAAAATTGAGTACTGATGCTATATATAGGCAGAAGCTGCTCAGTTTCACTTTCCAGTCTTCATAGAGTCTAAAAGCCTATCCATGGCCTTTTGAGTGAGTAATTATTTCCCCACCTACAACCCCATTCTCAAAGATGAAATGCTTCCTACATATCTATTGCTACTTCCATGGAAAGTGTTCATATGAACTATATTCCTTCGTTCCTTCATGGCTAAGACTCGCCATGCCACACACATCGTAGCAAACCACACTCATTCAATTCATATTCCATTGGTGAGATATAAGTTCTACTCAAGCAGCTTCTTCCCACAAACTGGTACTTCTCAGCTCATTACGATCTTAACCTGTTCAAGTCTTGGGCCATCCATTATCTTCCCCACATATCTTCATAAGTTATACCCTCTTATTCTGTAACCCTCTACCTCAAGTGCTCTGGGGCCTTCTACAGGGTGAATATTATTGCTTGCTAACATTACTCCTTATCAGTTTTTCTTTTTTCAACAGTTTGGCTTTCTTGTAGTTCATTTTTTATTTAAACAGAATCCACAAAATAATCTGGGGTCAAATCAGGGGAGATATAATTATTGACCTCCACAAAAAAAGGTCATATGGTATTTAAAAGAATCTCTCAGACAGCTTTTTCACAAGAACTGTCACTTTGTGGAACAGACTCCCACATGGATGCTTCCCTGAACACTTCAATCTTGTCATCTTCAATCATTATCTATTCACCTTATCCTCTTAGTTTCCACTTCCTACCACCGTTCATTCCATTCATATCACACATTTCCTTCATCATTACCATCTCAACTGTAACCTTTTAACTTGTGTGGCCCTCGAGCCTTGTAAGCGGTGAAAATTAGTTTGATATCTTTAAAAATAAAAAGAACATAAGAAGGATGACATTAAAATAGAGGCACTTCATGTAATTGTTATTAATTTAGAGAAAAAATTGATTTGATTTTTATGGATTATCAACCTTTTGCAAATTATTTAAAGCCAGAAAGTATTTTTAGATTGTAAGAATTTTTTGAGATAATAATGATTTATGGATAAAAGTTCTACTAATTAACATTTAGCAGAGGGAGAAGTAGATTCACAACTTATTTGTGAGTGAATATAATGAACCTGACTGGAATTGGAACTCAGCTTGCTGATTTCCACTTCTGAGACTTTATTCATTACATTTACCCAGACATCCAAGCTTACAGCACCTGATATTCCCAAGTGGTTACTCATCTAGGTACTGACCAGGCTTGACATTGCTTAATGTGTGTGTACAAAAACCAGTCTTTTCAATATGATATTGTGAACCAAAAAATTGTCAAAATAATACACCTGTGTATTATGTAATTTCTTCAGTTAACTTTTGATCCTGATTTCTTAAATTATACATAAATGCAATTACAATTTCAATATTTATATTTAAAACTTTCTAAGAAATATTAAGCCACAGAGTCTCATGATACTTTTCTAGTTTACCTATCTACATCATGTAATACATTCAGAATTGCAACAGAAGAACAATCAATATAGAAATTTCCTTCCTACATTTCCCCAAAGATAAACTCAACTGTCACAAGTTAACTTACTACTAACAGATCTCCTACTGATGCTATAGTGAATAGAAAATCTTAATGACAAATAAAGTTTGATACTATATATTCAGCAAGGTTGTTGGTATATATTTGCTACAATCCATATTTAGCCACAAACAATTATGTGCTACATTTTATGCAGTAAAAGAAAAGGATATACTTCACCAGAAATATTTGCTTTCATCAAGTTCTTATTATTATATAAGACAAATAATAATTTATCATAGCACCCAATTAAATAAAATATATTCTTGTGGCAAATATTATAGGAAACAGTATCAGTTATTGGATGTAGCATTTTCATACAGCAATGAAATGTTTTCTAAAACAGAATTGTGAATTTACCCAAATATAGTCCAGTTCAATTATTGAAAGAATTTTGATCATTACTAAGAGTTTGGTGAGACTTTTTTGATTTTTTTATATTTTTCTATCTTTTTAATTGGTATCGCCCCAAGCAAAGCCACACAGCCACTAGCATGCAAGGAGTTACAGGGTGTGGAGGGATTAGGAATAGAAACATTAATAATGTGGAGAAAGAGAAAAGAGCATTCAGGAGGACAGTAGACAGTGACTGACATTGCATTTAAATTTTTCAGATTAAAGTTGTTTGGAAAGCATGAAGTGAGAAGGGAGTTCCACAAGTAAGAAGTGCAAGAAATGAAACTTAGCATAGAATTTATGGCTACATCTAGCCAGCTCAACAGTCTAGTATTGCACTTAAATTCATATAGTCTTGGTACTATAGTGAAGAGCTCATCTGAATAATTACCATGAAAGTATTTATAAAAAAGGCACAGAGATAAACATTGTTCCAAGTTTTTAGAATGAAAGGACATGTATAAAATTTTTAGAGCAATTTCAAAGATTGCATCAAATTACAAAAATGTTTGAGTGTAAATCAGTATATACAAGTTTGTGAGTTGTCAAGTTCTCTCTGATAGAAGTTTGTCATACTGAGGAATGGCTTGCCTAGAATCTGAACAGAAATGATGACTTTATTTTCACACAAGTTCTTTTTATAAGAAAGGTACCAACATAGTTGTCAAAAAAAGTTACTTTTCTCTAATTTTTCACAAAACTTGTAGATTTTGTGTTGTTGAATATTTTTTTCTATGGATTTTATCTAATGTTTATCATTGAACTTTTCAAATGGAATAAATCTGCCAAAAAAATCTGAGTTGTGGGGGAATTTTATTGATTTGTTAGACTTCTCTTTTGGAGACACTCTTGAAAGTTTTCTTAAATCTTTGATTAAAAATTTTGTCATACAAATGAACCCCAGAGGTTTTAAAGAATACTACCTTTCATTCAATCACCTAAATTGGTAGTACAGAATTACAAAGAAATTTTTTTTTTAATCATTTCACTTCAAGCAAGACAATAAAGCTAGTAGGCTACAAGGGATTGCTGAGTGTTAGAGAATATTATAAAAAAATAAAATAGGAGTGATAAAAGTAAAAAAAACAGGAATGAAGAAGACAGGAAGTAAAGATTGACATTGCATTTAAATTTTTGAAGTTTGAGGTTGACTGGAAAGCAAGAAGCTGGAAGAGAGTTCCACAAGAGAGAAGTATGAGAGAAGAAACTGTTAGCATAGAACTTACAGTTCCATCTAACCATTTCATTTGATTCTAGTAAATCAATCAAATCAATGGTTTTTGAAATTTTTATTATCACATTATGGGGAGTGCCCTACATTTTTTAAATCATTTCACCCCAAGCAGGACAGTAAAGCCACTAAGACACAAGTGGTTACTGAGTGTGAGATTCTATGAGAAAAGAAAACATTAAGGGGAGAGAACAAGAATTAAGAAGACAGGAGATAACGATTAACATTGCATTTAAATTTTTGAAGATCAAAGTTGGCTGGAAAGCAAGAGGCTGAAAGAGAGTTCTACAAGTGAGAAGTATGAGAGAAGAAAATGTTAGCATAGAACTTACAGTTACATCTAGCCATTTCAACTGTAGAACGATGAGAACTTGCTGCCAATCTATTAGTACACTTAAATTTATAGAGTCTAGGTACCATAAAGGATGGTTCATCAAAGCAATTGTCTTGAAAGTATTTATAGAAAACACAATTGGAAGCTATATTATGACATACCAAATATCAAAAACCACATTATTTGGACACTTCCAACAGCAGCAACGACTAAAATGAATAGCACGTGTGACTCAAGATAAAAATAAAGATGTAATCAAGATGATATTCCACACTACTTGAAACAAAAGGTTAGGAAGAAAACCATATCAGTATTGAAAAGTGCAATATTAGTGGACTTCTATCTATATTTCTGAGATGAGGTAGTAACTATTTATACAATTTACATTCTTTGGACTGATGTCCTCATATTATTGTCATATTCACAACGTTTTTGCCATTGTATGCTCCAGCTTTCTTTTCAGATATCCAGAAAAACCATGGCACATTGAACTAGAACAACCTACCCCCAATGGTGAAATAAAGACTTTGGTTCAAGATTCTTCAAGTGATATATGATAGAATTTCACACCTAAGTCCATTGGGGTAGATTGTGCTAGTTCCACATCTTCTGGATGTCTTAGAAGAAGGCCTAAATATGAGCACAACAGACTGAACAATATAAATAAATAGTGTCTATTAAGAAACTTGTTTTCCACAAAAACTAGAGAAAGATTTAATAAATTTCCAGTGACTGTAACACTGACTGTTCAGTCAATCAATGCAGAATGTTTCCTGCAAGAAAACAGTCAATTTCACCATTAGTGTTGCTTTCTCTTCTTATCAAATATCTCAATTCAGATGCAGTAGTATTGAGAATGAATGAATGAAACATAGACATTTTTCAAACAGCACAGATTAAAGATGTGTTGGCTGTTTAAGAACACTAACTGAAGAGCAACATAGTTGATGACAGAACTACATTTTCTGGCTGAATTCCTTATTTACACTATTTATATTCAGACTACTGTCCTCATCTTTGCTATTGTTTTTACATCACTGGTGTATCACATCTGGTCTGTATTTCTGAATTTCTGGGTTATTATTATTTAGACTATTTACATTCAGACTATCAGACTATAATAAAAAAAAAAAACATCAAATCTGAGGACAATATTCTGAATGTGAATAGTGTAAATAGAGCTAAACTTCTCATAAAAGAAGATACAACATATATCATTCCTGATTCAAACTGTCTGGATATGAACCAAGCCTATTAAGGTGCATATTATGGTCAGGAGACAAGAACTGATAAAAAAATAACATAAAATTATAAAAATAAAAAGACTTTCCTCTATCAAAAATAATATATAAAAAGTAAAGGACAATTATAGATTTCTATGTTCTTTAATAACTTTTTTATTGGGAACAATTCTATGGCTACTCTCATCCAAAGACATTCCATTGGAATGAAAATACTTTTTACTATTGCCTTTGGTGACACAACTTCCTGGAAACCATAATTTTCTTGCCTTAATTCCACAACTTTTAGGTTTTTTTCTATAAATTTTAGGTATTTTTTTTATAAATTTTCTTATACTTATTTATTTCTGATCGCTTTTTCTTTTTTGCTTGTCACTTTTATTTCTTTTTCTGTCCGGGATCCTTCTTAACATCTAGGGTTGTTCCATTAATACATGGACGGGTGCAACACATACTTGATTTAAGCAAAGTGTCAAGAAGATGAGTGGGTGTAATAGCAAAAGGAAAAAGCTTGCTGAGTTTTAATGTAAGGACACGCAATCTGAAAACCATAGCAGATTTGCTGTCATCACATCCTTCTCTATAGAAACTAACCTACTGTCCCATCCCACAACCCTTCAAGACATAATGCAACAGAATTGCTAGCTTAAAGGCTTATAGCTTGTTTGCTACACGATAGCAATCAATTGTTCTGGAAGCCCAACATGATTCTTCATTTGCTTCTTGCTATTTTCTTATTAGTACCATAAATTCTTAGTAGCATAAATTTTGGTATCATAATAATAACAAAGTAATAATAATAATAATAATAATAATAATAATAATAGGTTCTTACAAAAGTTTACACTGCCATCTTTTGTGTACTGTTTGAGAAAATGAAAAAGCATTTATGAAGCTTTCTCAACAGTCTGTTGCTTTTGCAGTAAGTCAATACAGTAAATGATTGGCAGTATATGCACTGTGAAGAATGGTTTGGGAACAAATATTTCTCAGAGTGACAAAGGATAGGAAATTGTGGAGAGCCATAATTGCCTATGTCCTGAAGAAGAAGAGGATGAATTGGAGGATATAGGAGAAGATGAAGAGAAGGAAGAGAGGCTATTGTCCTAAAGAAATGTGCTCCTGAGCTGGCCCCATTTGTCTCGAAACTATATAATTACTTGCTAAATGCTTCCTGCTTTCCAGCTTGCTGGAAGTCCTTCTCTGTAGTTCCTGTTTTTAAGAACTCTGGTGAAACTTCTGACCCCTCTAACTATTAGTCTCCTACTGCATTTCAGCAAAGTCTTTGAGGCTTTAATCAATGCTGAAGTGGTTAAGCATCATACAAAACTTACACTCTGACAAACAATATGGATTCCACATTGCCCAGTCTACCACTGAATATATATCTTGTTCTCAGTAAGTATGGTGAAGCTGGAGGCTGTAGCTTTAGATATCTCAAAGGCATTCATCAGAGTTTGGCATGCTGGTCTTCTGTGTAAGCTTCAGGGCTACAGTATTACAGGACAACTATTTGATTTAATCCAGTCATTCCTTTCAAATCTTGAAATGAAGGTCATTCTGAATGGGAACACTACATCTTTCCTTATGAATGTGGGTTCCCTCAAGGCTCTATCTTGGGTCACACATTGTTTCTGACATTCATCAATGATCTTCCTGATGTCATCAGCTCCCAAGTAGGCATCTGTGCAGATGATTCCTGTCTCACTAGTAAACTCAGTAGCACTGACAAAGTAAACCTGGCTGCTGCTCTTGAAAAGGACCTTCAATCAGTGATTAACTGGGGTAGGAAATGGCTTGTAAATTTTAATACCTCCAAAACAAAAATGCTCTCATTTAGCCACCACAGAGATCATTTCTTGATTAATGCTAAATTCCAATTCTTGGCTTTACACTTTCAAATGACTTAAAGTGGAACAACTACACTGAATCAATAGCTGCATCTCCTGCAAGGAAACTTGAGTCACTGTGTTGTGCCAGAAGGTTTTTCTTGTTAGAGTCCATCCTATATATCTACAAATCTACCATTCATCTGCACATTGATTACTGTTGTCATATCTGGTCTAGTACCCCAGCTGTTCATCTCGAGATTCTTAACAAATCCAAAGAAGGATCTGCAATATATTCAATCCTAACCTGGCACCTTGACTCTAGTCACTTTTTCACAGATGTGATGTGGCCTCCCTCTATCTTTTCTACAAATATTTCCATGGTTACTGTTCTATTGAGCTTTTTTTCCTGGTGTCCCGACTACATAAATTTAAGCATGCTACTAGACTGAGATCTAGGTCCCAAACTTTTACCATTGAAATAGCTAAATGCAACTGCCACTTCTCCAACAGTTTCTTTTCTTGCACTTCCTGTCTGTGGATTTCCCTTTCATTTACTTGCTTCCCTGATAACTACAATCTTCAAAAATTGAAATGCAACATCAGTAGCCATCTTCAGATGTCTTGAAATCCATTCATTTTTTTATCCTTCTCTCATTGCCCCAATACACAGTTTTTCTCTCATCATCACTCTATATAACCTGCTGTGAACCAGTGGTGTTCATGTCTTGCTTGGGGTGAAATGCTTAAAAAATTGTCCAAGTTCTCATGTTATAAACATAACACAGCAAATGAGTTTTGAAGTGAGTTGGAAAATCTTTCCATACATGTATTTTCCAATGACCACTTACCTTCAAACAAGGATTTGTTCTTTTATGTAGCCAGTAATTCCACTAATTCCAAGAGATGGAAAATCTTCCCACAAATATTTTTACAGTGTTGTTCACCCAGTCCCAAGGTCTGGAAACAACTCAAGAAAGTGGGTTACAGAGTATGACACACAGTTTATACAGATATATGGATAAGAAAATGGTCAATCCTAGATTTGAACAGGTTAAGATTAAAGTGATCAGGAAAATAAATTCTTGGAAGCCAGTTCCACATATCAGTGGTTTGTGGGAAGAATTTACTTGAATGGAACCTATATCTCACAAATTGAATATGAAAAGAATGAGGATGGTTTGCTACAATGTGCATTGTAGGACAGTGGGTTTTAGCCATGAAATTTAGAACCAGTAGAACTAAGGAATGTATTTTGTTTGAGCATTTTCCATGGAAATAATGATACAGCAGAAAGAGGCTTGTGATGTTTCATCTGTGAGATAAGGGTTTTACAATGGAAAATAATTTGTCACCTACAACGATGTGGAGAAACTTTTGAACTGGAAAGTGAAAGCTGGGCAACTCCTGCCTATATATTGCTGGGGTACTCCATTTCCGGTCTGATCTGGTTCTTGTAAAGGTAAAGTATAACAGGAGGAGTCAGATACTTACAAAAGCAGTGCAGGGAACTGACCCTTTTTTCCAGCATCATTAGTGATAACACATATGTATGAGCTCCACTTAAGGTCTGGATTGAGTTTAAAACCCAATAGTTAATTAAAGCACAAAGCCTCTAGAGCTGTTTGAAACTCTGTACTGCTTATCACTCACAGAGTTGTTCCTATTTAAGTGATCAACAACATTGTTGATTATAGACTCAAAAAGCTTGCAAATAACATTGAGAAGACTGATGGGTCTATACTTACAGGAGATGAGCGCTCACACACATACTTGAAAATTGGACATACACTTGACACCTTCCACAGATTTGGGAAGGATTTCTACTTAAAGCAACAGTTAAATAATTTCACTAAGATCGAGGATAATTCTGGTTTGATATTCTTAAAAACAACCACTTGGATTTTGTCTGAACCAGTGGCTTTCTTAGGGACAAGACTTTTGATAAGTATTGAAACTTCCTGGGCTGTAATAAAAATACTATTGAGATTGTGCTAGTGAGAGTGGGGAAGTCAGGATGGGGATGCCCTATGTCATCTAACGTTGAGTTAGAGGAAAAGATTGAGTCAAAGAACTTCATCTTATCTGACAAGGAAGAGATGACACATTGGGCACAGATGTTTTACCTCTATTCAGAATTTGGTTGGAGATCTTTCAGAACTCTTGGGATCCAATTTGTTTATCAAACCAAGACTGGTAGTATTTGTTTATGATGGTATAAGATCAATCAGAGAAAGCCAACAAAAATGACATATTTTCTGTCTTTTATAAAGTAGATTTAAATGGACAAACAATTTAGATTTGAAATTTGATCATCATGCTATCAGCAAATTGTAATGAAAAGTACTGAAGTATTAGTAGTAATAATAATAATAATAATAATAATAATAATAATAATGATAATAATAATGCAGTTTGTTCATCATCAGTTCAGTAATCAATAATCCAATAAAATCAATAATAGAGCACAAATTTTCATTGGATCCTTTTTAGTTTTGTTGAGTTGTTAAACAGACCTGCCACAACTCTATAGTGACGCTAGCTGCAGCATCAGCTGTTTTTGAACATTTTCAAATTTAAATTTCACTTGACTTTCATTTACTGTTTCACTTTGGAAGTGTCAGTGATGAAGTTTCTTTTGTAAAATATCAGAATTACTTGTATTATGTTGTTCAGAAAATAAAGTCTGATTTTGGAACACACCTTTTAATTGCGTTCTAATATATTGTTATAATAGTTGGACAAAAACATGTCACTCATTCCTAATGATTAAAGTGTCCTCCGTGTTTATTTTATATCAATCTCTTTCAAAATTGAATTTGAAATATTATATACCCGCATCTTGAACACAGAAAAAGAAGACACATGTTTACTTTTTTGGCATGAGTTCAATCTTGGTCATAATGCTTCTTAAATGGCTGTCAGTATAAACAGAGCATGAGAGTGAAGGATCCACTTACAATCAGACAATGTGGCACTGGTTCCTGAAGTTCCATAGTGGGGATATGAATCTTGAAGATCAAGGTGGTAGAGGATGTCCATCTGCAATTTACAATCAACATTTGAAATACATTAGTTAAACACTCAGATAAACAAAACTCATGTTAAACTGTCAGAGAAATGTCTCAGATAATGGGTGCCAGCATTTCAACAATATCAGACCATCTTAAGAAAATTGGCAAATTGAAGAAACTGAGTAATGCATTTTGAGGTGTATTTGCTGCCATATCTGAGAAATTTAAATGATCCATTTCTTGATCATTAAATAGCGACTTGTGATGAGAAGTGGATCCTTTATGACAATTGTAAACAATTGATTCAATGGCTTGATCATGATGAAGCACCAAAACTTTATTGAAAAAGCATAGTCTTGTAACTTGATGGCAGAAATGTATAGATGTTCAAGATTCCTATTTTGAATGATTTAAGCAGTTTAAATAAATTCAGGAATAAATGTTGATTTGAAAATTGGACATTATTTTCTGATGTCTGACATTATTTTTCAACCTATTAACTTTTCTTTTGCTTGTTTCACTAAAATTTCAATTAATTTTTATTTAATTTCTCTTTTTCTTTTATGAACCAACATCTACTGATTTACAGTGTATATTAACAGTGAGACAAAATGGTTAGCTGATGGGTTAAGTGTTTTAAAATGTAACTATCAGTAATCCAGTAAAATCAATTATCCAGTACCCTACAGGTCCCAATGATGCTGGACTAGTGATGTTCAACCCGTAATAAAAAATATATGAGCATAGCCTGCTTTTTGGTTTAGGTACCTGGGTATTTTGTAACAGTTATCAATGTCCAAGTCTGGGATTTCAACTGTAGAACTTCAAGGTTAACAGTTTTTTCATACTTGAAAAATTAGCAAAACAATTTTTTCTTATGTTTTTTTTTTATTTGGCACTATTAATTGATGTTAAAGTAACTCTTCCTATTATAAAATATACATATAAAGTGACTCTTCCTATTATAAAATATACATTCTGTGTCTTGTCTCAGGTGAATCAATAAAATCTGTCAAATCTTTTACATACCTAGAAAGCAAGCTAAATTTTATTGAAAAGGATGTAAAGATTTTCATACCTAAAGTTTGGGCCACCTTGAATAAAATGGATGTAATCTAGAAATATGATCTACCAGACAATCTCAAGCAAAGATTCTTTTGGAGCCACTATAGAGGCAGTGTTAATTTAAGGTGCCACTACCTGGACATTAACTAAAACCTACAATCTACACTTGATGGAACCTACACTTGGACGCTGAAAGCTATACTAACATCTCCTGGAGACAAAATCCAAATAAATCACAGCTCTATGAACCCATCCCTGATATTTCTGATCTTATGCAAATGCAGAATGTGCATTGCAAGATACAGCTGGTGAGCAAAACAAGAACTCATGAGTGATCTACTATTCTGGACATCTAGCCATGTAGCAAGATAAGGTGGTCACCCAGCAACCACATATATTAACCGACTGATTCATACACTGAAGTAATAGAAGTGTTTAATATTTACTTGTTCCTTACCCTGAATTTGGATTATGGATTCAAGATACATGCCATAATTGCTTCTATTCTTTATAACTCACTTGTAGCAGTTATAATATTATGTCTTGCTTATCAATTCTTTCTCTTCAACTGACTCAAACTTCTCCTGACCCACTTTGTGTTCTTTATTTAAGGCATTTTACCTAGTACATTTGTGTTACCAGAGGTGTCATATTTATTCCACAACACATTCTAATTCCAGAAAATTTTCTGTTTTGGAAAGGTTTGAATCTATTTTTCTTGAAATACTTGGTAGGGAATGCTGATTTCTTTGTTCATTGGCCTCAGGAGGGAAAACAAAGTTTACCCTCAATTTCTTTAATTTTTTTTTATAGTTTTCTTGATTTCCTCATCACCAGATTTGTTATTGTTTACAGACTTTGTAAAGCTTAAGTTAAGTGATGGAATTGCAGTAATGTTAAATGTCAGTGTTAAGTAAAGCTGAAAATTTACTTATGTCTTTTGGGTTCAAATGCAATTGACACTAAAATACAAACATAATTTCAGTTTGAATTTCTGAGATGAGGAGTTATGATTATTTGCATCCAGACTAATGCCTTAATCTTTGTTGTTATTATCACATTTCTGCTGTTGCACACTTCAGCCTTCCTTAGATGTTTCTCAATCTGGGTAACATTCAGGGAATTGTATTTAATCTAAAGTGGCAGGTTGTTTTCATTCCACTGCCCATATCTAGGGATATCTTGTATTGTTCCCTGAAGGCTATCTGGATTGACAAACAACTAAAGAAGGCTGGAGGTCACAATTTTGTGATAATAACAACAAAGATGAGGACATTGGTCTGAATGTAAATAATGTAAATAATAATAAATAATTGTTGCCCTACCAATAGAATTTGGTGTGCTGCTGTATAAAGGAGTTGAACAATAAAGCCGTAGCCTGATGCATTATGTAAAATTTTTCCTGCATAATCCTAGAGCTTTGGGATTAATATTCACTACTTACATTAACAAAGGGGATTATGTTGAAAATATTTGTTGATTAAAATGTATTTTTTTCTCAATCATTAGACTATCAACTTATTCATTCATCCCAGTATTTGTCTCAGAATATAGTGTCAGGGTTGTTTCATGCCATCATAATTCAAGCTACTTCCTCAATAATATGGCACGGTTTAAAGTGATTCTGTTTTTATGCGTATTAATCTGAAAACTTGAGTCATGTTCTTAAATGGCCTTGTCAGATGAGACTTTCATATGGAAGTCATTCATGGTGCCAAACAAGAAATATCTAAATTGTCAGCTGTATACAACTTCTAAGATCAATGGTTAAAAATGGCTTTAAGCAAGAGAAGCCTGTGTGTTTTGAGAAAGACCACATATTTTTGAAAATTGTACACTGATGCTACACAAACAAAAACTATGTCAAATATCAGAAACCGCATCACTTGATGACTATCAATAGCAGAAACAACTAAAATGGATAGCACATGTAATTCAAAGAGAAAATAATCACATAATCAAGATGCTGACATTCTACAATACTTCAAATAAAATCTTAGTAAGAAAATTCCCATCAATACTGGAAAGAGCAATAACAGCTATTGAACTTGAAAAACCTATTTTCCTAAAAAAAATGAATGCCAAATGTTTCCTTATAATGGCTAATATTACCATTACTGTCACTTTCCTATTTGAATTTTACAAGCTATGATTTATTATTGATTATTAGCTTAACCCTTTAGCCTTTGTAAATATCAGCTTTAAAAGTTTCCCTATTTTTGGTCATAGTCTGACTGTTTGCATGACTCCCCATGTTATTTTCAATGATATATATATACCATATATTATGGTAGAGTAAATATGCAGTGAGTTGAACATTGAGTGCCAATATTTACAAAGCAGATTTGGGCAGTTTGAATGTTGAAGAGCTAAACACTCACACACTTCTTGTAAATATTATCTTTGCATATACTGTGAAGTTTTTATGTTAATAGAAATATAAGATAGTTATTATTATTACTATTGAACTTTAGTGAAATTGATTGATATTATCTTTGATTTTACTACAAATTGGTCAAATGAAAGATTTGGATAGATTTGCTTTGAAGTTATTTAAAAATGAAACAAGGATTTCTGCTAATCCAATCAAATGTTCAACTCATTTTAAAATGAACCGTTGTAATGAGTAGAATGCTGACTTTCTTTTCTATTACCTGGGAGCAAGAAGCATCATTTGATCAAGAGATTAATTAGTTATCTGGTAAATTTTGCATCCTGCCAATATTTTTCAATAAAAACAGTTTAACAAAGATCAGATGATGGAATTTAGCGGAAAGACAGGCAATGGGAAACTGTCAATCAAAAATGTAGGATAGTTCCCAATGCCTTTTTGTCTAGTTTTGAAATGCATGCTGATATTTCAAGTTTTTTTTTATTTTGTAGGCAAATAAAAGCAGAAAACCAATGAAAAATCAAGATGGCTAAACAAGATGGTCAGAATGGTAACCAAGACAACATAACTGATATTGTTTTGATTACATTAAGAGTTCATAGACGTTGCTACTTGTATGAACTGCACAGTCCATGAAATTATTTTATTGCATTAAAGGCTATCAAAAATACCATATGAAAAAAAGCTTGAATTGTATGTTTTTGGTAATAAGAAAAGGCTGGTGCAGGTGATGTAATTGATATTGGCATTGAAAGTGGAATCAGCAAATAGAATTCAGATTCAAAATAGTCTGTTGTGTGCACTTTTGCACAAATGCCATTGGCAAAAGCAAGAATTAATTTCTTCTTCCCCAAGCTATGAGTTAAAAAGCAGGGTAGACTGCCAAGAAGCTAATTTTGGCTTGTGTAATAACATCTCTTCTTTTTTTTCAGATAATACCACATTAGTATCAAGCTACTCTCATCTATGAACAACAGCTGATTTATATTTTGCAATGAAAGTTCACGGAAGTAAGGAAATTCATGAATTTCAATGAGGGCAAATAATAGGAAGTCAAATTATGAAATTGCTAGGTTTTTCCAGGTTAATCATCAAACAGTTAATAATATTGTCAAGAAATTTAATGAAGGAGACCATTGTTATATGGAACAACATTCAGGAAGACCAAGCATTGTGTTCGAGCAAACGAAAAGGGTGCTGAAGAAGGAAGTCACAAGAAACCATTGTCAGAGCATCAAAGATGTCACCAACAGCATGGAAATGTCATCATATGTGGTGAGAAAGTCTCTGAAAGAGCTAGGCTATCAAAAAAGAGTTGCAAGAAAGCAGCGCTTGATTTCAGAGATTAAAAGGAACAGACATATGGTCTCAGTGAGAGAATTCAAGAGCAAAGATTATGAATTTTGGCAGTCTGTAATTTGGTCAGATGAAACTAAATTCTGCCAATATTCAAATTCTAGACAGGTTTATGTTTGGAGAAATCAGAATAAGACTTGGAACACTGAATGTCTTCAGGCGACCATGAAACACGGGAGGATTGGAGTAATGGTGTAGGGAGCTGTCTGGTTTGGAGGGAAATATAAGCTGATTCTTGTTGACGAGCAGTTGAATGGTCCAAAATACTGTCAAATATTAGAGAAAGGACTACTTCCACTAATTGAAACCAATCAGATTGACAAGAATGTCTACCTTTTTCAAGAAGATGGAGCGCTATGCCATAGGAGCAAAGTAGCAAAGGCCTGGAAGGAATTGCAAGGAATCAAGTCACTGCCATGGGAGGACTAAAGTCCGGACATGAATCCAACAGAGCACATTTGGGAGCACCTTGACTGAAAACTTCAAGAGTGTGCAACCAAAATTGTGTCAGTGGCAACCCTTAAAGAAACATTGCTAAAGGAGTGGCAAAATATGGATCAGACGTTTGTTGATAACTTGTTCAAATCTATGAAAAATCGAATACAAGTACTGAAACTAGCAAATGAAAGACCTATTCCATACTAGTTCCAAATACTGTTTATTTATGTTGAGTTGGGATTACATAATTAAATTTTGAAATTGGATGTAGTTTATTTCTGCTGACTAAAAACTATTCTTAAGCCACTGTAACCTTGGGTTCCAACAAAAATGAAGGAACGCTGAATTGAATTTAAAACTGTGGAGAATATGAATGCATAACAATTCACAGATAATAAAAAGTAAAACAAAGAAATCTGTGGAGAAACATGATTGGCTGCATCCTTTTCTTTCATCAGAAATTCCCATACAGATTTTATTTTGTTGTGTTTACTTTCGTACAATTGCTCTTAGGAAAGGCTGCACACAATATCACCTTCCTCCAGCTATAGCTTATGTAGCAAAGTAGACTGAGTTCTCTTGCCATGTGTGGTAACCAGTATGAAACTCTGAATTCCAAACTGTAGAGAAAGCAATGGGAAATTACTCAATTCTCCTTCCCCAAAATCCATGGTAATTCACACATAATAAAAAGAAAATAAATATGTGGTTAGTCTTGATTGTTTATATTCTGAAAAGCTATGGTTATCTCCATGTGTGTGTGCATGCACTGGGACCCTCTCCAAATGTTTGTATATCTACTTGCTATGTTTTTATTTTTCCCATGTGTACACACCTTAGGCATAGCTGGGCTATCAGGTTTTCCCATCTCAGGGCAGCCATTGACATACGGTGAAGCACAGATCTCCACTCCCCAACTGGGAGGTCTACTCAGCACTTGGCTTCTCTGAAGGGTTCCGAGAGCAAAGTATATTCTGGTATGATCTGGGGTGAGACACAGAGTTCACATTTTTGGGGGTTGATCATGTGTTCACAGTTTGGTGCAGCCACTGACATCAGATTAATAACAGATTTTCACTCCCAGCTAGTGGGTTATTA
Organism: Acanthosepion lycidas; assembly: GCA_963932145.1. NCBI lineage: Eukaryota > Metazoa > Mollusca > Cephalopoda > Sepiida > Sepiidae > Acanthosepion > Acanthosepion lycidas. The sequence goes on along the minus strand of OZ010596.1, from coordinate 65,910,953 downwards.
TTTATATCAAATTTGCACCTAGCTTCTCTGAAGGAAACTAAGTGCAAAGTCTATTTTGGCATGATCTGTGGTGAGTCCATTATGTACTACACTCTTATGGATAGTGAAGTCAAAGCAATCTACTCACATGGATTGAATAAAACATTTGATTTAAAATTCCCGGAAGTTTATCAAATATGACAGAAAACTGAAAAAGGTTTACGAGTACAACAGCCAAAATGTAATAATAACAACCAAGATGAAGAAACTCCTCTGACTGAATAAATCACTCTATAACAATAAACTCATGACCTCAGAAATTCAAAGAGAGAAACAAACTATTTTCTGTAACATCAGGATAGCAGTCCCAGAAAAGGGTCCATTTGTGAAAGAAATGTTATATTGCACCAAAATATATCCTTTGAACAAAAACAATTGAGAAGAATGTGGGCCCTTATTCTCATGTATATGTAAGGGACTGGTTTTCCCTCTCAGGTGGGTGTTTGTATATCTATGTCTAATGTTTTCTATTTTTCCCATGTATGCACATCCTAGTCACAACTGGGTTCATCACGTTTATCACATATCAGAGCAGTGACTGATAAAAGGTGAAGCACAGATCTCTACCCGCAACTAGGAGGTCCACTCTGCAGCTGGCTTCTCTGAAGGGCTCTGAGTGCAAAGTCTATACTAGCATAACCTGTGGTAAGCTACATACTACACAGAGTTCACAATATTATATTTCTTTCTATTATAAAGAAAAGAGGGTATATGCCACTCAAGTTGGATAGGCATGGTAGAATTATAAGTTTGACAGTATCCATTTCAGTCCCAGTATTTCATGCATTTGTCAAAACATATTTCCACCTCCAGTTCAACTAAACCCTATCTGGCTTCTCTGAAGTACACAGAGTGCAAAGTCTATCATAACATGATCTAAGCTGAACCACATACTAGAATTGTACAGTAACAATAGCCAGACATGCAACCATAATTTTCAAATAACAATGTCTTAAAAATAGGCAGTTGCAGTTATTCTAGCAATGAATAGGAATTGGCTTAAAGCTTATTAAAACTGAACACTGTAAAATTGGTGTTTTGACAAGCCCACAACTGATGGAATCAATTATTATTTTTGTGGGGAGGAATTTCACATATGATCCTTTTAAGGGTTTCTATTGTAAGACTTTAAAGTATGTCAACAATTCAGTTAAAAAAAACATAAAAATGAATCAGTTATATTATTTTAAATACTGTTTCATTCAATGCAGACATCTTAATTGTATCAAAGCAAAATACAAGATACTGTAAACAATAAAAAAGAAATACAACGAAACCTTAACATAACACAAAAATACATAACAGGGTTACAAATACTAGAAGCATTAATCATAAAAGACAAACAAGCCAAAATTAATAAAATGTTATCAAATTTAGGAACAAATATGCCAAATATATTTCATAAATTAAAAAAGCCAATGACAAAAAATTGTCATATGCACAAGTTGAAGCTGAAATATTTTAAACCAGGGATTCCCAACCTTTTTTTGCATCATCAAACACTTTCACATAGAAAAATGTTCCACTGCCCACCTGTAAATATTCAAAAGCATGGAGTGATGGGTAAATTTATGTTTTGGCAGTCACTTTTCCTGCCTTGGTAAATTCAAAATGGTCAATGGATACAAAAGTAAAAACCAATTTTATACTAAATAAAAATTATCCTGAGGTCACTTCCTAATTTCACTGGTAAAGTTGTTCTTGGTCTTCCATTATGTGATTTATATCCCTACCAAAAATGTAATTCCTTCTGAAGAATTATTTGAATATCAATGACCTTTCTCAAAACTATAGAAAATACTAAAATATTCTTTCTTTGTAGGGATATTTATATCTTATTAGGTTGGTGCAAAAATAATGACGTAATAATGTCGTTTTTTGACGTTAAAAAATACGTCAAAAAACGACATTATTACGTCATTATTTTTGCACCAACCTAATATTCATGAATGTAACAGAATTCTCATTTAACCTCTTGTTTTTTTTTTGTTTTGTCTTTTATACAGGGTTTTGCATATCTCCTTTGAATATTTATTTCCAGTAGCATCTGTTGAAATACTTTTTTAATACTCAAAATCCTATATCGCCTACCTTAATTTCCAATTACCTACCATTTTCTGTTCAACTGCTCATCATCTACTGAAATATCCCCCAGGTTAGGAAACCCTGTTTTAAACACAAAGTACAAAAAACAAAAAATAAGCTTATGAAAGCTGAATGTATTGACATTGAGCAATTCATATTTAAATATGTAGAGACCAGAAATATACAAAAAAATAAATAAAAATGATCCAAAACAAAGACCTTTTATTGCTCTTTAGGCAAACATATATAAATGAAAAACAAATACACCTAAATACAGGTATTTATATAGATTTTTCTTCTTATTATTATTATATATTGATAAACACTACAAATTGATCTCTACAGCTTACAATCTCAAACTAAACACCAAATGTTTAGCTATTGCTGTAGAACATGTTACATCAGTTGTTAATATGAGAATTTTGTTTTATTTTTACTTCTCTAATAGTAACCAGCAATTTTCTTTTCTTTTTTCTTCTACTTATCATTAAAAAAAGAATTCCCTAGTTACCACACTATAAAAAATATGTGACAGCAACCTCAAAATGTGTGATAGCACCCTAAAACACATGTGATTGAATAAATGGGTGGAGTCTGACATATATATATATATATATATATATATATATATATATATATATATATATATATATATATATATATATATATATGTGTGTGTGTGTGTGTGCATATATATACATATATGGGCATATATATATATATATATATATGTATGTGTGTGTATATATATATATATATATATATATATATATATATATATATATATATATATATATATATATATATATATATATATATATATAAAATGGCAAATGTTTTGATAGAGTACATTCATTGTTTACTCATGAAATGATGATTTGTATCTTTTGGATTTTGTAGCACACAATGCTGTCAAATTTTGTAGCACACAAAATGTCTCTCAAATCTTTTCCAGCTCTGGGTCAGGTAAAGTAGAACAGGGATCAGATATTGGCTTACAAATGGACTAAAATAGTAAATAGGAGAGTAAAAGAACAGGATGCAGTTACTTTCCCAAGAATATGGAACTTTCAGATGAGGAAAAGAAATTTTAAATACGCTACAATTTTATTTATTATTTGTCTGTTTTAAAAAGCTTTTTATTATTTCTTTCTGTTTTCTTTGTTGCTTTTATTGATATTACCATCATTTCTCAGCTATATATATACTTTCCTCTTTCAATTTATTGTACTTGATATAAAATTTTCTTCTTTTTCTTTTTTGTCTTTCTCTGCCTTTGCTTGTTCTCGTCTACTCTTTTTCTTTCTCGTCTTTCTTCTTAGCTTTCTTCCTCTTCAAAAATTCTTATTCATGCTTGTCTTCATTCTTTTCCCCTTTTTTCTTTCATTCATACTGCTATTCTACCTTTTACACTTTCATTCCTACTTATTATTATTTTCCTTCATCCTCATCATTCTTTCTTTTATTCTTTATTGTCTTATCCATATTCTTCATTTTCTCATCTTGTTACTCTTTTTTTTTCTCCTTTTTTCTTTTGCTTCTTTTTTGTTTCTTTTAACTTTTTCTTATTCATCTTTACATTCTCTTTTCACAAGGATTCTTTTTCTTCTTTTTTTATTTTTCTCTTTCACCTTCTTTTATATCCAGTATTTTCTCTTCTCCAATTTCCTTATTTTCTTTTTATTCTTACTGTTTTTTCTTCATCTTTTTTTAATACTTTGTTATTTTCATACGCATTTCAGGACATTTTTATGTTCACTCTGCAAATTTAGCAAAAATTTGACGTGACTGGATAACTAAGTTATGAGACGTTCTGCTAATAAAAAGCAATGCTGACTATTTAAGAAGAATACGATAGATGGAAAGGAAAAGATGAAAACAAAAATGTATAACATTTTCTTTAAAGAAATTACATACTTTGACGCATTATTATTTTGGTCTCATGCACTCTGGAAGGGAAAATATTTTTTTACACTCATACATTCCTGTCAGTGAAGGTTGCTTAGTGGTTAGATGATTGGAGAGTTTCCTAGTGTTTACAGAATCAAAATGATAGGAGTGTCATGACTACTGGTTTAATCGCTAATTTTATTGAAGACTTTGTGTGATTTTTTTAATAAAATATTCCATGAATGCTTTCAGAAAACAGTAGCTGTGTCTGCATTGAATCTAATTGTAACTCCTGACAGTGTTTTAATTGATCAAATGTTCCTCCCTTAAAAAAAATTAAAAGAGAATGGTTTGTTAATGATAATCTGCCTTGGGAAAATGGAAAAATCTGAGTTAAAATGATAACACAAAGAAAACTTTCTAATCACAGTAATTTTATTGCTTTTAGAATCTAAAATCGTTGTCGATCAAGGAAAATTTCCACTTTCCCTCATTAGGAATTAAAGTTATTTGTCATCGTAAACTCTGTCTTTCCTCAAATGACCTTTTGCTCCTTGTCTAAGAAAGAAAAAAAACACGAGAAATTTGTTATTATTTCTATTTTAAAACTAACATGTCAGACTTGTTCATTTATTGTGACCTACATAATCATTGGTAATGTTAGGCTGCTGACTTTATATATAAAGACGTTTATTTTGTTTATAGCTTGTAAATGATAAGCCTTGCTTAATTTATTGTATTTTTACAGTCACAATTGTTACAAACTGTGAATAAATGGTTCAGTTCAAAATTCCAAAGTGGATGTATTGTTTTTTATGGCTTATCAACCTTTTTGTCAAAACATATTTTTAGAGAATTGTGAGAATTTATTTTTTGGAGATAATGATTACAAATTCTACTAATTGACCAATAGTTGGCGGGGAGAAAAAGTGGATTCATAACTTTCCCAAGGGTAATTGCACATAAGTGAATATAACTGACCCAACTTGAATTAGAACTCAGGTCTCTGAATTCAAATTCAGTTTTTATGTTTGTGTCATAAGTAACACATCAGACTCACTAGTTGCCTGCATACAATTCCATATATTTTGCAACAGAAAGGATCTCAGGACATAGCCACAGGAATATTTGTTGATGTTTTTTGCTGTTGTCTTTGTTTTATACACACACATACACACACACAAAGATATATATATATATATATATATATATATATATATATATATATATATATATATACACACACCCCTATATACATGCTGTGCAAAAGTAAGTGAACCCCTAAGATAATATTTAAGATAATTGTCTCTTTTTTACAGATAATCAAAAGATCTTAACTAAACTATATATTCATTAAGAAAAACCTTTATTAAATCAATTACAACCACTTTCAAAGATTTTTATCAAGCTGGAATAAAAACATTAATTAAAAATTAAGATGTACAAAAGTGAACCCTTACATTTAATATTTGGTGACTGCTCCTATAATTTTAAGCAGACCAGCATTTGAAGTCAACATGACATGCTGAGAGAGAGATGCAACACAGATTAGCATCTGATGTCAACACCAGCATACAGAGAGAGAGAGAGAGAGAGAGAGAGAGACACTGCCAACAACAATGATGTCCACCACCAATAATCCATTTCACTTTGAATTTCACCACTCTATCTCTTCCTATTGCCAGCTACAGATAGAAGTTACCTGTCTTTGTGCATATTTACATAAATTATACATCTATTTACCCCTACTCTATGTCTGCTTTTGTTTGATGCTTGGATTAATATTTGACGAGGCATAGAAGGAATTAACCTCCACAACAGTAATGACAACAACAACAAGAAGGTTCTGGCTTCCAGGTTACCCATTTCCACCTCTGCAACAATTTTCTCCCCAGAAACTGTAACTATTGTCCTTTCAGTAAAGTTACAGTGTTGCAGTATAAACTCTATGTTGACTCTATAGTTATTGATGTAACACAGTATATGCCTGAACACTTGTTTGCAACAGGGATTAGCTAACAGACAAGCACACTTGGAAAAACAACAACTAGCTATTTATTACATGATAAGTAAAGTTGGATAAGAGTTAATTTTACAGCAGAAGGATGACTCCAAATTATATCAGTTAGAGATCCTCAGATTTAAACAGAAGAACTTAAGGGCTTAAAGGAGCTTGAAATTATACAAGACACTACTCAATGCACTTGTGTGTTTCAAAACCAATTTTTCCCAGAGAACATTAATTAAAAGCAAATATAATTTACTTAAATGAATATTCATTGGAAGTGTCATGAGCTATGAATCTCCTATGATTAATATATAATATATATTCCTCTAATGAAATAGGTACTGAATGTAGGATATTTAATATTAGTACTAAATGTAGGATATTTAATATTAGTACTGAATGTGGGATATTTAATATTAGTACTGAATGTAGGATATCTAATATTAGTACTGAATGTAGGATATTTAATATTAGTACTGAATGTAACATATTTAATATTAGTACTGAATGTAGGATATTTAATATTAGTACTGAATGTAGGATATTTAATATTAGTACTGAATGTGGGATATTTAATATTAGTACTGAATGTGGGATATTTAATATTAGTACTGAATGTAGGATACTTTTTACTGATGATGTGGTTAATATTTCTGCATGTCAAAACAATGCAGGGTAATTTTTTTAATCAATTCACCACCAGTGACAAAGTTACCAAGACAAAAGGGGTTACTGAGAGGGGAAAGGAATGAGAACAATTTAGAAGGAACTAGAAACCCAATCCTAAACATGAAACAAGGGATAAACCTCTATCCTGTTCAAAAGGCCGTGGAGGAGTGTCAACCTGGTGATAGATAAACCTCCTTACTCTTATTGAGGAGAAAAAAGTAAATAAATGAAAAATATGTAGTAAATAAAAATTTCAGAGTTGAGGCAAAGATATTAAAAGTATAGAGTTGAAATTGACTTTAGAAGGCACTGGGAAGCTGATCCCAAAAAGAAAACTCGGGATAAAACTTTACACCTGCTAAAAAGACCATGGAGGAGTGTGAACTGGAATTCTATATACATTCAATATAACACATTTTAAATTTTAGCTTTAAAATATCTGTCATCCAACATGACTAGACAAAACAGCTCAACTGATTTCATACAGTCTTTGTTTTTATCACTATAGTTTTTAAATATCACATACAAACAATCTGTTAAGAAAAGGTTTAATGTTATAAGAATCTGGATGAAAATTTACCATAGAAGACTCAGAAATCAGTGCACTTTCTATACATTTTTGCCTTAGTAAATTACATCAATTAAGGCAGCATTGCTTAAATCAAAGTTATGGTCACATTCTCCATGATGAATGACTATGCACTAAGTGTGTTATTTTGTAAAAATTTCCTTTTGTGTTCATATAATCTTTTATTTACATTCCTAAAAGTCTCACCTATGTATTTTCTGTAACACTTATTACAACCTATAGTGTAAATTCCTGCTTAAAGTTTTAGTTTTCAAGTTGTTGTTATTTTTTATGAATTAAGTATGTTATTGTTTTAGAAATAGTTGTGACAAATATGCTGTGGCCATGGCCCACTGCAAACACTACTACCATCTCTATCAGATGGAATGGTGTAGATGAACCATTGCCTCATTCAGAACTGCATGTAATCATTGCAAGCAGCTTTATCTAAACAGTCCATGCCAAAGCTGAAAAGAAAAAATTTGGATCCTACAAGTTCTGGAAAATTGCAAAAGCAATAATCAATAAAGGCAAATCATTAGTGGACCATTATAAATGGTCATTAGAGAGCGCTAAGCTCTTTGCTATAAACTTTACTTCTAACCTCTAGGTTAGACAAAGAAAATCCTTTCTTATCTGAGTTCCCTCATCTTACAGAGTACAAGCTTTGGGATATCGTTATATTGGCTTTGGAGATTTCCAGAATTATCAAAAGCCTTGACTCTACATAGGCTACTGACCCAGATAAAATATTAGGTTTGTGCAAAAATAATGACGTAATAATGCCGTTTTTTGACATATTTTTAACGTCAAAAAACGACATTATTACGTCATTATTTTTGCACCAACCTAATAGTTGTTCTCAAGAACCTTGTCTCAGAACTGTTTCCAATCTTGGCAAAGCTGTTCATCTTAAGAAGTAAAGTTTCCCAAGCCCATGGAAGCTGTCTAGAGTGTGCTCTGTATACAAGAATGCAGGTGAGCCTTCATCCTCATCACGACATCACCCTATACTGCCCATGTCATTAGCAAACCTTTTGAAGCTATCATCAACATGAAAGTTGTTAAACACATCAACAAAAACAAAATCCTCATCAAAAAACAGTATAATTTTTGCTCTTCTAGGTCCACTGCTTATGACTTAACTATTATTATTCATAGAATTAGTGAAACACTTAATAATAAAACATCTCAGGAGTGATCATGCAAGATATCTCAAAGGCCTTTGATAAAGTGTGACACAGAGGATTGCTATGCAAACTTGCCAGCTATACAACTTCTATAAGGTTGGTCTATGGAGGTCATTATTAATGGCCACTATGCTGAGACATATGAGATCAATACTGATGTCTCCCAATGCTTTCTCTTCGGTTCTACCCTCTCTCTGCTTTATATCAGTGATCTGCCTGAAAACATTCTCAGATTTGGGCAGATGCTACCCAATCCTCACTGTCCGGGTTTGACAAAGTTCAAAAGTGATTATGCAGCCTTGTGGGTGATGGATTATTCTCTACCCTGCAACCCCTATCCCACATCTCAAACACTGCTAGCTTCTCATTACTCTAGCCCTATTACTATTGTAGATGTTCAGATGAGTTACATTCGTTAGTTTCACCAGCTTGTACCATCACAGCTATGACCTACAATGACATGTTTACAGCAGCAGCATTCCCAATGTGTTTCTCTGATAAGAAGTAAGATGTACTCAGGCAGCTTCATCCCCTGCACTTACTTTGTGGAAAAAACTCTCAAGAGGATGCTTCCCTGGCCATTAAAATCTTGGTCCTCCTCAAGTCTAGTGTCAACTGATATTGACTTCTTACTTCCTCTTTCTCCATCCCTTACAACAATTTTGCTCAGTAACCCTCTACCTTGAATGGCTCTTGGGTGAAATAACAGTAAAAAAATGTATTAAGTTTAGATAAATTATTTTCAATTGTAGTTGTGATTGAGTTGATAGGTTCGTAAGTAGATATGTCTAGTTTGTTGGATTACAGCTCCTTGATGATAATTACAGGTGGCATGATATTTGAAAGTTTCTTTCTTTTTCCCCTTTGACTTTTGGAGCTGCAACATTGTTTCTTTTTACTTTGATAGATATTAAGCACTTCAGAGACACAGACTGAATATCATATTAAACTATTAATAACTTCAACTTGGTTTCATTCTTTGTCCTTCTGTAACATGTCTTCTTAAGACATTTATTAATTTTTGTTTGTTTGAATTCTGGGTTTTGTTATTTTTTTTTTATCTGGACTCACATGAGTCTGCCAAATATTGTTTGTGGAACAAATTTATCAAAAGAAAAAAAATTATAATACCATCCATTCCTTCAGATTATATTAATATACTAATGGGTACATTTCAAGTCAATGTATTGGCATCTTAAGCTTTGGTTTAGTCATACAAAATCCACTCACTTTTTTTAAATCATTCCACCTCAAGCAAGGCAATAATGCTACTAGAATGCCAAGAGTTACAGGGAGTGAAAAAGAATGAGAAGACATTAGTGAGGAAAAGACAATAAAGGGACAGGGTTGAGAAAGAAGATAGTGATTGAAATCGCATTTAAATTTATGAAGATTGTAGGTAACAGGGAAATTGTGAATGCCTTGGTAGTCTGTCAACTTAATGTTTAAGTCAACAAATGCTTCATTTTGGGGGTCTTTCATATTTGGTGGTTTTCCACTGCTGGTTTTGATGGAACTGAAAGTGAGGTTTTCCATCGCTGCGCTTGTGTTGCTTATGGCTTGGTTGTCATGTTTGATGACATTGTCAATTTTCCTACCAAGCACATGTTGTTGGTGTCTCAACTGGTTACAACCATTACACCAGGATATCTCTTCCTGTCTCTTGATTTTGTGTTTCGCTGAGATGCATACTGTAACCCAGTGGCCTACTTTGCCACATATGTTGCATGTGTCATTTTTGGCAGGACAATGTTCTCTGCAAAAACAGTGGTCATGTTGACAATTTTGTGTGCCTGCGTGTATTTTCTATCACCTCCTTGATGTTAGCAAGTACCACAAGTTTATGATGGCTATCTGTGATTATGGTGTTGATCCCTGTAGTTGGTGAAATTGGCTGACATATTGCTGATGTTTCATGTGTACAGGCTCTTCAATTTTGTAGCCCTTTGGTTTGTTCAAAAGTTCCTTTTGTAGCTCGGATATAGGTGTGTTAGTGATTAGTGACTAAACCAAGCATTTGTTTACTCTATTGGTTGTGAAGCTGCATTTCTTTGCTAACAGTTGACATCTGTTAATGAAGATGTCTATTGTTTCTGTTGGCTTTTGTTGATATTTGCTAAGTTTAAGCCTATAGACGCATTGGTTGGATGCCAGTCTGAGCTGCTCCATGAAGTCAAAGAATATTTTTTGTGAGTCTTTGTGGTCATTGTCTGTCATGAACCAACTGTTGTATCAGTGTAGGACTTCTTCACCAGGTGCAAGGAAAATTAACAACACTTTGTCTTCATGTTTTGTTGCCTTAACCGTGAAGTAGAGATCTATACATTGTCAAAATAATTTGAACAACTCAGCAATGTTTGGCAAGCCCCAGTCAAAATTAGGTACATGTGTCAACAATGTAGCCATAAATATCTGCCTGTTTGTAGTGGTTAGTGTTGTTGAGCCCAGTATGGTGTAAGCAAGAGTGTATAATAAGTGAGAATTCATGAAATGTGAACTCAAAAAAATAACGTACTACTGTTTTGTTTTTTTTGTACAGTTATGTAGTAAGACAACCAAAAATTTCTTACAAATTTCTCTTTATAATTATAATGTGTATAGAGATATACAGAGCTTGTGTCTTTAAGGCAGTGGCTCCTAAACTTTTTTCTCTGGGCCACATTTTTGGAATTAAAATTTCTTTGTGCCTCACCAAATCTTATGTGATAGAAAGTACATTTAAAAATAAAAAAAAACATGGAGAAGGAACATTATCACTGACAACTCTCTCCTCCAATTTGTGGACACTAAATAATATGTGATATAATGTAAAAATATCACAATGATAAAATCTGTCAATAATTATTTATAATTTACTCTATTTACATTGTTTAGACTGTTTAAACTGTTGTCCTCCTTTTTATTGTCATATTCACAATGTTTCAGACATTGTACACTCCACACTTCTTCAGGTGATGTATGTTGGAATTTTGAACCAAACCCTTTATTTCTTCTGACTGGGTATGCCATTTCTGGATGTCTTTGTTTCAGTTACTTCCCTTTAGTAACTCAACTCTCCAAGTTTTTGTTCACCTCTACTGTGGCCAGGTATTGAACTCACAACCCTTTAGGTCAAGTCACTTTTGAATTACTTTAACCAACATTTTTATCCCCTGAGCCATGTATCCTTGGGTAAATAGTTACAATACCTCATCTCAAAAATACAGTTAAAATATTTATAATTATTTTTACTGGGACTTATGCATGCAATTGCAAGTAATCCATCATAATATTTTAAATATTGAAATCATATTTATTTTTGGCATATGAATTTTTTAAAACTGTTTCTAAATCTTTGATCATCTTTCAATAATTCCGCCTCACCTTCTATCCTCTTCTGCCTCAACTATGAGATGTGCCACACTGTTTGGGAACCACTTTTTTAAGGTGACAAATACAGCCAAAAGTGAATAAACCTTGGGTGATAGAAATATTAATTTTCAAAAGTTTATTCTTTGGGGGAAGAGATTAGATTTTAAATATAGTGTCTAATTGAATTTGTATATTAAGGCAGGCATATATTTTTTGTATTTTTGCTAAACCCAGAAGTATGAACAGAAAATGATCATTAACATTTTTAAGAAGTCTATCATATTTTTAGATATAAGTCTGGGTGAATGTGTATATATACATATTAAATATAGGTGTTCTCTTCTACATACATGCATGCACTTATATTTTTTTCTTAAAATATATTAATGTAATTTAGAATGGCTAGTCTATCTATCTATCTATTTATCAATACATGCACATGAACACACATAAATATATATCGTCTATATATCTATAGGTATATGGTTACATCACATTGAAACACCTGTTTCCATACAGTCAATGAAGTGAAGCAATGTCGAGCCTGGTCAGTATCTACATGGGAATACCAGATGCTGTAAACTTATATTTGTTGGTGATAAAATGGGTAATTGTTTGGAATTGTTAATTGGAGAGTAAAGTTTCAATTCGAGTTGGGTTTATTTTATTCATTTACGTGCAAATACTCTTGGGAAGTAAGAATCTACATCCTCCAGTACTTTCCCAAAAAAGAATTATACACAGAAAACATTTTCAAAAACCTCCAATATACAACCCCTAAAAGATAATATTATTAAAAACAATAAACTAGATAAAAACATATATCATACAACCTACTAACTCCATAACATCCATCATATATAAAACAATCTATCCAATCTAAACAGCCTCAAAATAATTACAAACACATCCAAAACTATTATGGATATGATCAGAACCAAAAATAACCATAACAATAATAATTTTGAAGCAGGTAAATATAAAATAAATTGCCAGAAATATTCTCCACAATACATTAAGGAAATTTTCAGAAATTTAAAAATACGTATCTATGAACACAAAATGGATCTTATGCACAACATATGCATTAGTTATACATAGGAATAAGTTCAACCACAGCTTTGATCTAAAGAATGCAATAGTTATTATGAAATAAAGTAACTTAAAAGGAAAATTCTTAAGAGTGCTACTATGGAATCTTGTCAAAATATAAATCTGAACCTGAGATTTTTTCCAATATCTCCATTCCTGAAAGAATTACTATTTTCTCAAGTCAAGATAAATGACTACAGAAATGTTAAAAAATTAAATAGTTAAGAGAAAATGGTTAGATCCATAGCCTCATGTTATTCAAAATATCTATCACATAAATAAATGTTAAACAAAAATAATTTAAAAACAAATTTGAATTCAAAAAAAATTTCCAACGACATCACTTACTTTCATTTATTAGACTTTTAATTGTGTCTCTTCATTTCCCCCTATAACTTACCTGACTTTCAGCTAACCTGATGAATATTTATGAGAGTTCTTATTGAAAAACCAATAACATTTTTTGTTCTTGTATGTAAATGTTTGTTACAAAATAAAATCCTTGCATTTGCCTTGATAAAGTCCCTCAGAGAACAAAACATGTCAGCTAAGATAAGTTTTCCTTTTGTCTTTATTCATATTGTCTTTTTACAAATATACTCTAGCTGAAACTTTTATAGATTTATGCAAATGTAATTTAAAATCACAATAATTTTTCTTTCATTTTCAGCAATTTTGCAGACTTCTATAAATTAATTCTTCTTCATTTATTATTCTTTCTCCTTAATAGTGTTTTTTTTTTCATATTCTCTAACACTAAGTAACTCCTTGCGTTTCTGATTTTATTATTGCTTGGAAGGAAAAAGAAAAGCTTAATAGTGTTATGTTCAAAATAATTCAGAATTATAATATCACTGGGAACTTTCAATTTGTCATCCAACCATCTTCAGGATCCATTGTTTTAGCATATATCATTGGTATGACATTGATACACATGTTGTCCTATTGTTTGTGGTGATTCAGGTTAAATACATCTATTAGTTATTTAAAAAAAACATCCTAGAACTAATAGCTGTTTCTTAAGACTTTGCTTAGCTTTCAGAAGGTAACTTTTACTATCGCAATACACCTTCAAATTTTAGTCTTGCACTTTCCAACCTCTGTTAAAACCCTTCCCAAATATTTAAATTGTTTGGTTTTGGTATCTCTGATTTGTAATTTGCACATTGCTCTAGGAGGTGAATAAAAATGTAATTTTAATGTGATATACTTAATTACACCTGGCTAAATAAGCCCACACCCATGAGATAAGTGTCTCAAGATCATTGTCTGTCTAAAGGAACTAATATTTTCAAAGGCTTGTAAAATCTAAATTATCTACATTGTATAAATAACACAGCATTTGACTGTTCCATCACTTTTCTAATTCATGCATAGCTATCTGGTTCATGATCTATATGTCAGTTTCCCTCCATCTAATTCTCTGTCGAAAGATCTAATTATCTGCTTTGAATTTTGCCAAGATAAGCATTTTTTTAAAAGAATGATATGTAACAATAAATCACACGATGTATGTATCATACATTCCACAGGAATAGAAGTCTAATTTATTTTCTAAGAACGTTTTTTTTCTCCAATTCCTTGAAGAATTTTTTATACTGCATCACATGGGGCTTCATTCTTTTCCACAAAGATTCATACTTACATGACACAAAATTACAAATCTCTTTTTATATTTATATATACTTACAGAAAAATGTATTTGTTTACTTAATATATCTATATATACATATATATATATATATATATATATATATATATATATATATATATATATATATATATATATACATATGTATATGTATATATATATATACTTTTATATATGTACACATATGTATAGATATGTATACACATAAATTTGGACATATATAAAGCGATGTGCCAAAGCATTAAAAACAACAGTACTGCAGGAAATGGACTCAGCTAAATGGTCTATGTGACATAATAAGTAAAGAGGTAGTGTAGCTATGGCAACCATCAATGATGGACCCAATTTAGCACCATTTGATTGTAGAATGACTGTTGGGGGCAGAAATATGGGGTCACTGCATTTTCAAGGCTAGTAACTTATAATAATAATAGTAAGTGTAGACCAGGATAGTATCAATTCCAGACAGACATCAATGGCATGTAAGGAATGTAAGCACTAACAAATTATGTTAAAATGGGATTTCAGATGGCAACAAACCTAAAATATTTGAACACTACCACAAATTGTATCCCAAATCAACACCAGTGTAGCTAAACTGATACACTGTATTCTAAGTGGCTTTGTAATGATCAAACAAAAAAGAAGACGTTATGGTGTCAGTTACTATATTTTAGTTGAACCAGAGAATGACAGTAGAAGACCATTGTCCTGTAGCCTGATTAGACAAATCACATTTCCAGTTCTTTCAAACTGGCAGTACAATTGGATGGAAACTGCTCCAGGCTATAAATCCAGCTTGTCAGCAAGGTGCTGTGCAAGAGAATGGTTAATTTGTATTGGTTTGCATTCTATTCAGGTGGATTTCACAAGAACAAATAGTGAAACTGGAGTTTGTTTTTACAGGTATGATATACTTGAATTATTTTGTAGGCTGTATAATGATACCAGAATAGAGAATGCAGACCATAAAAGAAGCCAGGTGCATTAGAGAACAGACCTGGCGTGAACATGCGCTTGCATCTAATTTTACAATCATGAGAAAGATTTGTAATACATGCATTTACATAAACAAATGCCCCACAAGAGGATTTGGGCAGTTTGTTATACATCTGAGATGAGAATGTAGGGTCTGCCACTCATAGATCACAACCTTGTCAGTGGGAATTGAGAGAGTCAAGAGTTGAATAAAATTTAACATCAAGTATAAAAGATTCAAGTTTCATCTTATCATTTAACCAGCACCCTCAATGCATTACAAGTCTGTTGGCACCTCTTTATACTGTTTCCTAGTATTTATGGTATGTCTCAGAAAGATAACTCACCATCCTTCTGATGACTTTAATTGGTTCCATGAACACTTGGCTGCCTTCCGGGCACACCATTGGACTCCACACTAACCAGATTTAACCCCCAGTGAGCATAAGATATGTTGGAAATTTTGCTATATTCTACATGGCCACAACCATTAAACACAACTCAGTTATAGATAATCCCAGAATGTGTTGAATAAATATGTATTATGCAATGATCCCTGTCTCTGGTAGACTCAATGTCGTGCTGTATAACTGCCATTATTAAGGTAAAAAGGAGCTACATATTATTTGATAGGTCTTGGTAATTTTATGTCACTTCAGTTTTATATATTTTATGAATATATATATCTGCTTCTATAATTCCCTTTCTCTCCATTCACATACACACACATATATATATATATATATATTATGAAATGGACAAAATCCGACAATTATTTAAGACATTTTTATGTTTATACATTCTTTTTATAAATACAAATATTTAAGTAAATGCTCTGTTTATAATAAACAGTATTAACAACATTTACTGGCCTGAATGTCTGAGAAATTTTCATAGAAATTATGCATCCTCCAACAGGAATCGAACCTGTATCCTATACAGAACTGTCATATAGCCTGATGTGCCTTAACCGATTGGGCCACAGAGGAGCATTTGGTTAGCAAGGTCAATTTTACTGTTTTTAAACACAATTCTCCATGATTTTCTCTCATTCGTTCATATCTGCTCAATGCGTATCCAAATGTAAACAAATGATGTCATACATTATAAAATGAACAAAGTCTGACAATTATTTTTTAAGACATTTTTTATGTTTATATGTTCATTTTAAAGATACAAATATTTAAGTAAATGCTCTGTTTATAATAAACAGTATTGCATTGAGCAGACATTCAGGCCAATAAATGTTGTTTATACTGTTTATTATAAACAGATCATTTACTTAAATATTTGTATTTATAAAAAGAATGTATAAACATAAAATATATATATATATATATATATATATATATATATATAATTTAAATTTGGATGAGAAAATGTTAGGTAGACTGTAAATGTCATGATCTCATGATGAAGTTAGTTGAAACAGTGTGTAATACAACAAATCTTAAAACAAATGAATATATAAATAAAAACTTCAAATTAGTAAAACCCAATCTAAAAGAACAAAACAATACAATTAACCTTTATCACACTGTTTGTGACTTCATTTGCTGTACAAAAAGTTTATCCTCTGATCCTGGAATAACAGTGTGTTTGAATTTCATTGTTGTGTTATCATATTCTGCTATGGCAACAGAAAACAATTTTGATTGAAATTAACAATAAGGATACTTCAGTTGGCAAAGAATGCAGTGGAAAGGGAAGCAATATTAATAATGCAGATTGTTAAAATCCAGAATTCACATGATTAACATGAATTACATTTAAAATTGGTTACACTAAAATCCATTTTTCTGATGATACTAAAAGAAACAACTGAATTGGATTCACATTAAAGCAGCAGAGATTTGTCAGAAAACCTTAATAAGCCATGTTCTTGAACATCTCATTAAAATTGGGAAACCTACAAAAACAGAATATGAATTCCTCATGAGCTTTTGCTTAATAACCAAACAAAATGTTCCCTTCCTCTGCAAAAGTCTTTAACAAAGGAATGCTAACTTTTTATTTTTGCATTACCTTGTTAGATGTGATGAAAAATGGGTTTTGCATGTCATTAGAAAATGAAAAAGACAGTGACAAAATGCCAACAGCAAAACTTAGTTTTCATCAACAGAATTCCTCGCTTTGTGTTTGGTGAAATATGAAAGGTGTCATTCATTATAAGCTACTGAATCATGGAAAGACCATCACTGCAGGTACTTATTGCCAGAAATTTCATCAAATAAACAAAGTTGAAAGATATCTTGCTTTGGAAAACAGTAAAGATGTTATCCTCCAGCATCACAATGTAAGGTCACGTTCATCAAACCAAAAACATGAAAAAAATAAAGAGATTATTAATATAAGAAGTACTTCTACATCCAGATTTAGCAGCTACAGATTTATATTCATTTTAATCACAAGAATATTTTACAAGTAGAACATTCAAAATGTATAGTCTTTGAGGTGGGAACATAGATTTATTTTCCTGTTGGGCTGCAGGGGTTGAAAATGAAGGTGATTACATTTTTGATAAATAATATTTAATTAAAATTAACTTACATTTGTTTTTATATCCTTTTGGCAAAACTTAATTAATTTCCAAACACACTAATATATTTTAACTCATAATGCTGCAAATATATATTTGAAAAATCCATATTTACATTATATATGACTTCATGGCAATGTTTAGACATAACGAAACACATGTATGAGAATATAATAGATTTATTGCATCAGAAAATAGAAGTATCCACAAAGAAGTTATCATCAGAAATTCAGGGTTTAAATATCATTATCACTAACTGGTAGCACTCAACCAATACCTCATGATATCAGCATACGTTGCTGTTTTCTTACCACAATAGGAAAATGTGAGATTCGGGCAGATGTAACTTCTACTAAATCTTGCTGTCTCTTTTTCGATTAACTCCATTCTGATGTAGATATTCCAAGGTAAGACAGGTGAAATTATGATATCAATAAAACCTTGACATTCCACTTCAAGAGGAAACAGCTTCTTTATCCTGCATTCTTGTCACAGATCTTAATATTTTTTTAATGTGCCCAGATGACATTTTTGTCAAAATGAAACATGTGTGTGTATGCACATTTATTTAAAAGTATAAAAAATATGAATATGATGTGGAAATAACAATTTTTTTTTTCTAAAATTACAATAAGAGAAATTAAAGAATCAGAAAAGAAAGAAAAATAATGAAAGATTTTGAATCCAAAAACTCAAGTGATGAAAAAATAAGTGTACCAGATCCACAACAACATAAATTTCATTCATGAAAAATATAAAAATATGAAGGAAATTGATTTTGAAAGAGCTTAAAAAAGCGAATAGAGATGAGAAAATTGTCTGCGGATCCATAGACATTTTTTTATCCTCTTAACACATTAAATGAGAACAATCAAAAGAAAATAGAAACAAAATCAGTGAAAGAAGAGACAAAGAATAAAACAATGGAGTTAAGAATGGTTCAAATGACAAAGAATGGAAAGTATAAGAATTCTGAGAATTTTCTTCATAAAAATATGCGCTTATCTATTACTTATACACACAGAAACAATACACATAAACATACATATAATATTGACTGTTTGTTCATTCTAAAGAATTAATGGATTTATTTTAATCTGACAATTTTCTTTAGACAAAACTATTATAGTTGATATGTAATATTTGAAATAAATGCCTTATTATCTTTACTAGGATTTCTTACAACTGGAGGCTATTAGCCATAATAAACACTGTATAATACTTGAAAATGGAGAATCTATTTCAAATATGATGTGTCCACTATTGTACACACACACACACATACACACACACATATATATCTATACATACATACATATATATATATATATATATATATATATATATATATATATATATGGGCCTTGGTAAAGAAAATGTATTTTCGGGTAGGAATCGATCCTGTGTCACCTATTTTAGGGGAAAAGCACAATTTGATTTGCAGAATGTGCTACTCTGCCATGAAAAACTTGATAGCAAAACTGAAAATAAAGAATTTCTTACTGTGCCGCTCTTCATGTCCGAGTTGTAAACCTCACTGGATCAAACAGAGATTTTCCATAAAATGGGAAAAATTAGAAACAGGTTCAACCAGACTGGTGGGAGGAGCACATTTTCTTTGCTAAGATTTCTCAGGCATTTAATAAATAAAAATGGAGTGTCTATTTCGAATACGAAATATTTGTCATAATAATATTTGAAGTAGGGTATGAAACATGCAATGATGGAAATTTTCTTTACATTTCTAATTCAGTTATCCAGTCATTCTTGTTAGTACTTTTCCCTCCATATTGGATACAGTTTTATTAGGTTGGTGCAAAAATAATGTCGTTTTCTCACATATGTGAGAAAACGACATTATTTTTGCACCAACCTAATACCTACTTTAATCTGTTCTTCTAAAAACACATTGCCAACAAGTTTGGTTTGAATTGATAGTAACAATCGCAACTCATTTCACCAATTCTGTATACTGAATTGATTTAATAATCACTTAACTTAATCTCTCACTTTCTCTCCCCCACAGAATGTAATATCTATGAAGTCAAGGCTGAAATGATATCATGTATTGTACAGGTCAGAAAGGCATAGGTTATGTCAATACATCACCTTATTTAATCTTTCCTCGTACTATATTACGAAAGACAAATTTCTAAGTGGCGTAAGTAAATTTAATGACTTACCTGAACACCATCTTTTTATGTATGTGCTTATCATAATGTGTTACTAGAATATAAACAAAAATATCATTTTACTTTTACCGCACCTTGAGAGCAGCTCTAGCCACCTGATGTAGATCTTTCAGTTTCTGGGAATCAAATCTGTTTCTGAAGGCATAAAAACCCTGAACTGGCCTTCTGAATTCAGGTCTCAACCCCGACACATTTAACAGTTAAAAACAACCAAAATTTAAGGGAATGTTGAAAAGTAGTGAATAGTTAATCTTTGGGTCTGAGCCTTAAGAAAGATACGAGTGTATATTCATACTCTCTGAGTATCAAATATTTTGCCTGCATCGAACTGATATTTTCAAAATAGCATCAGACAAAAACATTAGGACTGAAGGGCATGAATCAGGTAGTTTCTTGGCCATTTATTTATTTTAGTACTCTTAGCATTAAAGCTTATCCAGAGAGGGGCGGAAATTTTTAGAGGGCACCTCCATTTATCTGTCAAGTGTCCTAGTTTATCGTAACTTTGTTTACATCCTCTGTTTTAGTTTTTATTGTTAAATTGCAAAGAGATAGACATAGAGAATATGAACTTATATATGTAGTTTATATTGTTTATCTTTTATTAGTTTTAACCTGAGAAATTTATTTAAAATTTTTTTTAATTCTTCAGAAATGATTGAATAAAGCTTGTGGCGAGTTCTACGACAATAAAATTAAAATGTCTGTAGAAATTCGCCTATTACATCATTAAATATTTGAGCTTAACGAACATTAACAGAATATTGCAATAACAATCATGAATTAAATATGAATGTTGGTGGTTATTTTAAGAAGTAAGGAGGTACAAATGAAAAGATTTGAAATTGATAATTTTTTTCCATTTTCATTTCACTGTTAAACACTTCTAGCTTTTCTTCTTTCTTTCATTTTCTCATTGAAACCAGGTAGCATCTTTGACGTCATTTGTTTTTTACGCAATCAAAATGGATAAGCCCATTATTTCTTTTTTTTTCACTGAAACCAAGTACCATGTCTGATAACTCTTTTCTCTTTCCATGTGATCAAAATGGAATAGTCCATTATTTATGAGGTATTGGCAGGTTGTAACGATCAGGCTGACTAATGCATGGAAGGACAAGCACAATTATTATATGATATTATTTTTATGACTTCATTTTTTTTGTGATTTAATTAGTGACATTTCCTTTTGCTATTACATTCCTAATCTAAGGAGCTTGCTTTAAAGATATTGACTACCATTATGATGGTACAAGCATAAGTGATAAGTGCAGAGAACCCACCCAGTCAGGATTGAATTTACTATAGTGATATTCTGCCAAGATAATTTGCTAACAATATCAAAATCATTTTAATATTGTTAATAAACATCAATGGAATGAGATATAACAGTAAGTTCTATGTTAATAGTTTCTTCCCTTGTTCCTTGCTTCCCTGTCACCTATGATATTCAAAAATTTAAATGCAATGCCAATCAACATCTTTTGTCTTCCTGACACCTGTCCATTTATTGACCTTTCTTCACACTCATGTCTTCTCATTTTATTCAACTGACCACTTGCATCAGAGTGCCATTATTACCTTGCTTGGAGTGAAAGGATTAGTAAAATGAAAAAGAATGAAAATAAGTCATATATATATATATATATATATATATATATATATATATATATATATAATAATTCTACCTTATATTAGATTTTATTATGCAATTCAATGTTTTCACAATAAAATTGATATTAACTAAGTATTGTTCTTATAATTTTCAGGATATGGTCTCATATATATATATATATATATATATATATATATATATGAAGAAATATAGTTTTAAGGTGTGCTATATTTACAGGCTAAAGTACTGAATATCAGTGATAGAGCATATGTAAATATAAATATAAAAGTGAACATTGAAGTCAACATTCAGAGGTGACAGGCTGTTTCATGCTAGACACAAAGTAGATAGATAGATTAGATTAGATTTTATTATGTAATTCAATAAAACGGATGCTAACTAAGCCATTTAAGAATATTTGTAGAGATACCATAATTGATTTTGTTTCAATTATGGCATCTCTACAAATATTCTTAAATGTCTATAATTGGTAACAGAAGCCATTGGTTTATACCAACAGCTTTTGATTCATACTTCTACCATACACTCTCGTGTGGTCATGTGTGATGTCATGTGTGATGTCATGAGATGCGGTGCGATTTTCGCTTCGAGCGTCTTATATGCGCGTGTTTATCATTGCTTAGAAATCTTCTACGTAAACATTGACAGACTATCATCACTGTCATGTCCGTATATTGTTTAATATGTTGTAATTGACATCTTTGATAATGGCTTAAGTAAGCCGAAAGCTTAGATTGTATTAAAAAAATTTGGATCACTACTGTGAATTTCTTTCTTCTTTCAACGATAATGTTATTAAACTTATCAGAAGTTATGAAAAAAACTTTACATAAAATAAATAGACAACACTTGTCTATATTATTTAATGAAACGTGTATGAATGAAAAGATGCTGCCTAAATACACACAATATATATATATATATATATATATATATATATATATATATATTATAAGTTAATAGACTTAAAATATGTTTTTCGCTACACAGTTCTAACCATGTTTCAAAAATGGAAGCTAAAAGCCCCTAATTTAATTTTGTACTTAAATTAAAGACATCACTTTCATTTCATCCTCAAGCGAATTCGAAAAATTCGCTTGAGGATGAAATGAAAGTGATGTCTTTAATTTAAGTACAAAATTAAATTAGGGGCTTTTAGCTTCCATTTTTGAAA
>OZ010596.1:65870391-65882891 GCA_963932145.1 Acanthosepion lycidas | reverse complement strand
ATAAACGTATATTATCTGAAGAAGGCTGGAGAGTACAATGGCCGAAATTTTGTGAATATGACAATAAAGATAAGGACAACTGTCTGAACAATGTAAATAGTGTAAATAGTTACATTATTTTATCTCAGAAATATAGACAGATACTGAAGAAGGCCTGAGTGTTCAATGGCCAAAACTTTGTGAATATGGCAATAAACGTAAGGACAATAGTCTGAACAATGTAAATAGTGTAAATAGTTACATTATTTTATCTCAGAAATATAGACAGATACTGAAGAAGGCCTGAGTGTTCAATGGCCAAAACTTTGTGAATATGGCAATAAACGTAAGGACAATAGTCTGAACAATGTAAATAGTGTAAATAGTTACATTATTTTATCTCAGAAATATAGACAGATACTGAAGAAGGCCTGAGTGTTCAATGGCCAAAACTTTGTGAATATGGCAATAAACGTATGGACAATAGTCTGAACAATGTAAATAGTGTAAATAGTTACATTATTTTATCTCAGAAATATAGACAGATACTGAAGAAGGCCTGAGTGTTCAATGGCGAAAACTTCGTGAATATGGCAATAAAGGTAAGGACAATAGTCTGAACAATGTAAATAGTGTAAATAGTTACATTATTTCATCTCAGAAATATAGACAGATCTTATTAATAATATTATAATACCAATATTTCATAAGCTTTACTTAGTTGAATCCAATGATACAAGTTGAGGGTCACCAAGTGAAGATTAAAGTCACTGTATGAACAAATGCTTAGTAGGATTATGTCTGGTAGATGACAATATATTATTATATCCATTGTAATGACTCTATTTTCTTGTTAATGTTTGCATTATTTCTTAATCACAAAAAGCTTCCTTTTATCTTGATTTTCGGTGTAATTCAATAGTAAAATCATTAGCAATGCTTTTATATTAATCGTTGTATTTTATCAATAACATTTATATTTATTACTGACATTTTACTTTCTTTTTGCTTTTAATGCACAACATGCAAACTGAGCAAGAAAATTTGCTAAAACAAATTTTAGGTTAAAACTCCAAAATTAGATTATTTTCTTAATTATCAAATGTTTTTACTGGCACCAGAAATATATTACTCTATTGGTGCAGATTGAATCTAATGCAGGGATTGGCAATGTAATAGTGAAGTTACTATTACTGAGTTGCTAGTGATAAGGAAAGCTAAAATTTTGCTTATGTATGCAGGGTTCAAATGCAGTTGTGGCTAAAGTGCAACTGATAATATAATTTCATGTTTTTTACTCAAATTTCCTGCATCAATTTACAAGAAAAAATAAAGTTGTTGAGAATTACATCAACTTTTACTTAAAAGTGACCTCCCTTATCTGAAGTAGTATTGTTGCACCAATTAGTAAGGAGCTCTCAACTTAGAATTAGAACATAGATTGAACTATTCTATTGTATTCTATTATTTATATACAGTGGCAGTTGAAAAATATTATACCGACTTTATTGTAGGCATTTTATTCAATACATTTATTGAATAAAATGCCTACAATAAAGTTGTAAGTTTTAATGTATATTTAAAGAATACAACCTGTGATGTCATAAAAATGTCAAAGTGACATCACAGAACAACCAAAAATGAAACTAAAACAAGTAAACTAAAAACAATAAAAAAGACTGCTTTTAAGAATGTTGCAAAAACAATTTTGAGAAAAATTAAAAGTGAAATAATCCAAAAACATATTTGAAGAGACCAGTGTTGCCAATGTAAACAGAGAGAAAATGTTTTAGAATATTACAAAACTTAGTAAACATAAAGGACAAATTTAGTATATTGTGGGAAAATCAATAACTTAAATAATAATAATAATGATAAATAATAAAAAAGAAAAAGAAATACATTTTCCCATGATGCTACTTATAAATGAACTGGAAATCTTAATATTCCACTTGGCTTCACAAAATGCTCATTAGATGGTTCTATTTAAGTCTATAAATAGACAAACATTTCCTTCCTCTTCCTTTTGCTACCTCTTGATCCAAGATGTAGAAGACATGGAACAAAGACAAAGACATCCCTACTGGGAAACATCTTTTCCTAATCAACTGCTTTAATCTTGACCATTATAACTATTGATGAAGTAAATAAAATCTTTCTTTGGTTGTTCCAAGTCAGCATAAGGATGACTTGATCTCAACCATTATAACAATGCTTATCCTTACTTACCCTAACTTCTGAACCAGAAAAAAAAATGGACATACACAAGAGTCATTGATAACTTTGTTTCCTTAAAGTCACTCTAAAACAGAGAATAAATATTTTGTAGTAGAAACCAAACATTTTGTTACTTGTTCTTTAACATGTTAACCTTTTTAAATCCCTTAGTATTATAAAAATTTCATGGATACCCACAAATATATACTTCCCTTCCCACAAAACCTGGCAGGAAGAAAAATGAAAAATAACTAAGGCTTATATGATTGAAGATTTGTACATTATACAATATCCTTTTAACTTACTCACTGGAATCAGACAGTTACTGGCAAAAGCATAATAAAGTGCTCAAAATCATCTGTAGTGTTGCCAAAGAGTAGATGGATGAAATAAACAGTGTGAAGAAACCACAAAAGTAGTGAATTGAACACTTTATCACATTCCTTTGTCTAGATCAACAAAGTTTTATGAAATGGAAGATGTGTGTTAAGAAAGATGAGACCAGACGATCATGTATCTTTCAATACATGACTTACGAGGCAAATTTTTTCCCACAGCAGGTTACTATTTCTTTCTGTGGTAGACCAGTTGCCATCCAAGGCTATAGAACCCAGTCTGTCCTGGTATTTACCCATAGCTGAGGAGAGAAGAAGAGGATTAATATCTTTCCCAAGGGTATTAGCATGTAAGTGAATGTAATGGATTTAACTTGAATTTGAACTCAGCTCTCCGATTTCTCAATCCAAGTTACTATCCAAATGATAACGATGATGATTCCCTTCAAGAAGGAATGTCATGAGCATGTATGAAGTTTTAAGCAAGAAAGAGGTTTCATAGACCCATTCTCTTTACATCTTTTCCAGAATCCAGTAGCAATGAGAGGTTAACAATGGCTGGTGAAGGGTCAATTGCAGTGAAAGGCTAAACCAAGCTTCAATAAAAGTAATGTTCTTTTTGCATGTGATGGCACCATTTTTGAATTCAGCATTTTCTTTCTTCTAGGCTGGTTGTCAGGATGGCAAAAAACTCAGCCTGCTCTTTATTTAATCCATAACTGTAAGAAGAGGTATTCATGCCTTTCACAAGGGTGTTAGTGCTAAGAGAATAAAAGGAGAATATAAATTGCACACTCTTGGGTCAACATTTTCCACTGACATGAAGTGGAAAGATTATATTGAGTTAATTATTAGGGGTCTCCTACTGGGAAAGTTGGTTTACTGCGTCATGTTAAACAATTTTTCATGCCAGAATCTATTTATCTTACACCCATATAACTCAACCAGTCTTCCACACATTGTAGATTGCTGCCATGTATAGTCTGATACTTCTGCTCTATATTTAGAAATTCTTGATAAAATCCAAAGAAGACTTTGTAATTTCATCAATTGTCACATGGCATTTTTGGTTTCATTCACTTTCCCACCACCATAACTTAGCTTCTCTGTAACTTTTCTATAAATGTTTTCAGTGTAATTGTTCTAATGAGCTTTCCTTTTAGGTACCTTGGCTTTATGAATTTAAGCACGGTTCTAGATTGTCTGCTTGGTTTCATTATTTATCAATTGAAATGGCTAGATGTAACCGTAAGTTCTATGCCAATAGTTTCTTCTCTCACACTTCTCACTTATGGAACTCTCATCTGGCCTCTTGTTTTCCAGTCAACTTTGATCTTAAAAAATTGAAATGCAATGTCAGTCATTATCTTTTGTCATCGTAATTCCTGTACATTTGTTGTTCTCTCTCCTTAATAATGTTTTTCTTTTTATCGATAATCTTTCAGACTGAGTAAACCCTTAGTGAAATGATTAAAAAGAAAAACATATCTGCTTAGAATTTGAACTCAGCACACCAGTTCCACTTTTCATGATGAAAACCATTGAACTACCCACACATCCATTTATACTATTATATTAATGATAAATAATAAGGCATAGATAAAATAGAAAATGATAAATCTTTAATATTTTTACCATTTAGATGGCAACAAAACATTAGCAGGTTTTCCATTTATTATTCATTTTACTTGTTAGGTATTTATTAAATGTCAATTTGAAGATTTCAATACATTCTTCCCAGCCACATGATTTTTATGAATTTGTTCCTGTCAAGGAATAATAATAAAACTACAATATAATTGACATTCATAAAAATGCTTAATATATATATATATATATATATATATATATATATATATATATATATATATGTTACTGGGTATGCTACTAGCAAAGATGGCACACTGTGTCATGCTAGACAATTTTTTTTGCCAGAATCTACACACTTATATATTTAGAAATTCTTGATAAACTCCAAAGAAGAATTGTGACATAGCATCTTCGTTTCATTCACTTTCTCACTGCCATAACATTTGCTTCCTTGTACTTTTTCTATAAATGTTTTTGGGGAAATTGTTCTGATGGTCTTCTTTTTTGGCACCATGACTTTATAAATTTAAGGACAGTACTAGATTGGCTGCTCTCATTATTTATCTATTGAAATGGCTAGTTGTAACCATAAGTTCTAAGCTAACAGTTTCTTCTCTCACACTTTTCACTTATGGAACTCTCTTCTGGCTTCTTGTTTTCCGGTCAAATTTGATCTTAATTTTTTTTTTATAATAATATAATACAGAGTATTTATGTATGGAGAATGTTATACACACATTCTGGCAAAAACAAACACACTAAATGGACTACATGCATACACACACACACATGCACACACAAACTTTACACTATATAAAGTGCAAATGTATGTATACTATTTCTTTGTAATAAAATAATATATATGTATGGAGAACGAATATATATACACATACTAGCAAAAACATATACACACACAATACAATAAAATGGTGATGGGTTTAAAAAGATACAGAGGACATAAAAAGATAAGAACAAAGACCTCTTTCCACCCACTTGCTCTGACCAATCCCAACTGTTTTATTACCCCTTAAGCAAAGGAACATTTTTCAGCCAGTCCAAGAAGAATTTGGATTACTACTACACTCAAAAGACAATGGTTAAACATAAGAAAACATAAGAAAAAAATTAATTCCTTTAAATAATATTTGGAAATAACCATTCTTTGCCTAATGAAAGTCATAAGACCCAAAAGATATAGAAAAAATGATGGAAAATAAAGTATAATATATAAAAAAAATCCACATTGCACCCAAAAATGTTTGCGGCTACTCTTTTCCCTTTAAAATACACACGCACGCATGCACACACACAGAGCACTTTCTGTCTCTGTTGTGTCTATTGGTAGTTAAAATAATTACTTGATTTCTGGCAATGTCTCTAGTGATTAGGCTTCAAAAATATTTTACAGAATTTCCAAATATTTTACAGAATTTTTTGAAGATAACCATGCTTACTGATACACATCCTACTATTTAACCCATATCTGGGGGAGAAGAATTGAATTCATACCTTTCCCAAGGGTATTTGCATGTAAGTGAATATAACAAACCTGACTGGAATTGAAACTCAACTCTCCAATTTTCAAATCCAAAATTTTATCTATAACACCACCGGCACATTCAAGCTTACAGCAGCTGGTTTTCTCGAGCAGTCATTCGTCTATGGGGTTAGTAATTCTCACTTATTATTTTGACTTTGGTGACTTCACTGCATTTCTGACTTGTGCCCAGTAAATATGATTTATAATGACTTCAACATCTTTTGTTCCATCATTGTATGCTCTTGCAACTGCGTCAGTTATTAACCTTCTACCTTAAATGGCTTTTTGAGCCTTGTATTGGGTGAACAATATTTGCCCAAAAATCCAAGTAGAGTTGTTAAGGAATTAAGCTAGAAACTCTTGCCATGCTAATTTTAAAATCTGAGGTTTTTAATTTTTATTTTGTTCACCAAATTGAAATTCATTATTAATATAAATAAAAAATATTGGCAAATAAAGCATCTTCCATTCTTGGAAATTCTTAAATGATAAAATCCTTGTATTTTATAAATTATTAGGACTGGCAGCTTCAATTTTCATTCTTTTTGTCACAGTGTTTTGGCTTTTTCATTTTCCCAACCTTTGCCAGACTTATACTGTATCCAGAAACTTTCAGTATATTTCTATAAGATGGTCGGTTTTGTAACAACATGGATCAATATACCAATAAATTTTTATGAGCTGTCTAGCCTAGGGATTGAACTCATAATTTTCAGGATCAACATGAAGTGAAAGCAAGGACAAATAGGTTTTCTTCCTGGTGGCTACTACACCAGAGTTTAAGCTTAACATGAATCTTTGAAGTCTGCAATTCATAGAATATTTAGAATTTTGATGTGACTCCAAAGAAAGGAATAGACTAAAGAATTACAAGAGATAGGAAGGACAATCACAAAATGGGATAAAATGTACAACATAAGCCATGTGAATGAAATAAAAGGTTTCTTTTAAATATCTCTAAAAAAACGGTTATTTGGTGTGATATATATCAGAGAAAGGCTAGAGAATATACTAGTTGAAATAGATTGAAGTGTAATGGCAGACAGCTATGGTAGAATGATTTATTCTCCCATTTGAATTTGATAAAAATGACAAAATAATTTGCTAATTTCAACACATTGCTACAATGAGGCTGACATGTTGCTTAATATGATTCAGTAGCATATACTCCTCTATGGTCAATTGGTATTATTTTATTGTTTGATTTGATCTGTTTAATTGGTCTGGTCTGGTCTGGTCATTCCATCTGGTAAGTGGCAGAATATATGAATCCTTTTGTACACAGAGACTTAAAAGGTTTATTACATTTGTCATAATCTCTAAAGTTTCGGATATTTTTGTATTTCTATAAGCATGCTAGAAATAGACTATATCTTTATTAAATGTAATTAATTTGGGGACAAGTTACTTGATTTGTGTTGTTTAATAATTAATTTATTTGCTTATCTTTGCTGAGTTTGCTTAAAGAAAAAGAACACAACCCATTTTTGAAATAACTACAAATATGTTGACAAAAATGTGATATGTTTCTGACCATCTAATTAGAACAATTGGGGTAGAACTCTTTTGGATATGATTAATAATTAGCAAATGCAGAATTTGGCTGGATGATTTATCAAAATTTCTATTTAAAAGTAAATAACTGATTTTTTTCAATATAAGTGTCAAAGTGGAATAGAAAATTTAAGAAAAGCTAAAAGAGAATAGTAAAGGCAAAATTTGAAAAAATTATCTTTTAAAGTAAAATAGAGCATCAAATAAAAGCAGAGGAGAAAAATGCTCAGTGAGGGAAAAATTTAAAAATGAAATAAAAATAAAAATAAAGAAAGGACAATAAAGAGAAAATGAGTTACAAAAATACATATACAAAAACTAAAGAAAAATGGTAGAAAATACTTGTGGCTTTGAGGCAAAGTCAAGCAATAAGACATTACTCACAAACAGAAGAGTTCCATCCCAAACTTTTTAATTTAATGGTCAGAAGCATATAGCATTTTTGTCAACATATTTCAAATGTTTTTCTTTTTATTTTTTTAGAGTTCAATTTTATTTTTGAAAATAAACAGTTTCATTAATTTTCGACTAATGAGCCCTAATGAGTGTTTATTATACAACTAGAGAGTCATTACTATTTTTTCTAATTCTTTTTTCAGCTTCGATAATTTTCTCATCTCAAGTGAAAAGAGGTGGGAGGCTGGGGAGCCAAAAAATAAACAGAACAAAAAGGTAGAATAGAAAATCATGAAATTGAATTGAAAAATAACCAAAACAATTGGAACATGTGAACAGAAAGACAAAAAATAAAAAATCTTTTTCTTGCAATTTCATTGGTTAGAAATTGTTCATTCAAATTATAATAATTTGATCCAATTGAAAAGAAAGAATTTTTTTTCTGTTCTTTTTATTTTATTTCTGTTTTTTATTTTAGTTTATACTAAATATCTTCTGTTTTGTGTGCAATTTTTGCTGTATTTATTCATTTCCTTTTCCTTCATTTTTATTATTAATTTCAATTGCACCAACATTTCTTTCTTTTTTCTCTGTGTGTGTGTGTGTGTCAGTGTGTGTCAGTGTGTGTGTATACATATACCGGCTGAGGCTTGCTTTACGCATGAAACTATTAGTCATGATGATGTCCTGTGTCTCTTCGGTCCTGGAATGTGTTCCCACTCTTTTCTATTTTGACCCTTCTGCTATGGACCACAGAAAACTGCTTTTGCTGAGTTTAGGTAGGTTTTTCTTTTTGTTGGAATTCATTTATTTTACTAGTTTCTGTTTATTTGATCATGTTTATTCCATAAATATATATATATATATATGTGTGTGTGTGTGTGTGTGTGCGTGCGTGTGTGTGTGCTTGCGTGTGCATGTGAGTCTGTCTGTGTGTCTGTGTGCATTTAAGTAATTTTTATTAAATTCATCTTATAATCAAATCATGCAGAAAACACCAGTTTGATCACTGAGGTTAAGTACTGTTGAGCCAGACCAGTACTTAGATGGGGGACTGCTTGTGTACTGTAAGCTACTGTCTACAATCTGAAATAGGTTTTGATTTTAAATAATCCACAAAGGGTTGATAAGCCATAAAAAACAACAAAATAATCATTTATTAAACTGACAAGCTCAATTTGTTTATTGTAGTTTTACAATTTTTTAATGTGTTGTTGAACGTCCAGTTGAAAATTGTCTATGAACTGTGAGAAGTGTGAGAAGAAGATGTGTACAATGATGCAAGAAATGGGAAGCCAAAAACACAAATAGATCCAACTGCTAAGTAAAAACCTTGGTCTTCTTAGATCAAAGATTAAGTGTGTGATTGATAATAGAAAAACTTTGAAATAATAATTTGAATAGGAAAACTGTGCAACAGATTCTAATAGAGGATTTTGGAATAAGATACATTATGGTAATGATATTAAATGTTAGTTGAAATTTATAATATCTTTCTCTTAAAACAATTTTTCATGAAAACAGGTTCAGTAACTGTTATTGCTTGTTCCAGTACTGACAGGAGTTTCCTTCCTAACATTTTATTTGAAATAGTGTGAAGCATCATCAACTTGATTATGCGATTATTTTTCCTTTGAGTTATATGTTATTTCCATTTCAATGTTGCTGTTGTTGAAAGTCCTCAAGTAATGTGGTTTCTGTTTTTTGGTGCATGTCTTTGTGATTCTGTAGCACCAGTCCAAAAGGTTTGAATAAAAATGCTGGGTCAGAAATCTGTTACAAAAGTTAGTCATTTACTTTATTCACAAGACTTAATCCCCACCCCCAATGGTAAATTCTGGCTCTTTCTCAAAACTTAATTCTCACACCTAATAGTAAATTCAGGCTGTTTCTTAAAAGGAACTTTGAAAGGATAGAATTGCTGACATCTCTGACATCCAGAAATACATGACTGCATTGCTAAAATAGATTTCAGAATGCAGGTTGCAAGAATGTTTCCAGCAATGGCACTATCATCTCACAAAAGGCATAACTTTACAAGTAGAGTACTTTAAAGGTGATAACAACAAACAGTGACTTGGTAAGCAAACGTTTCTTTCACGGGGCCATTCTAGGAATTAAATTGTCCCATCCCATATATATTCATATGTATACATATATATAATCATCTCAGATTCATGTTCCATCTATGGTATTCTCATCATCCTCCAGTAGAATCTGTTGCTTCAAGTCTCCTCTTCATCTGAGAGAGAGTTCAATATTCATTAGATGGGTTGATATTGCATAGCAGTTCAGCACTTGTATCTTTATATTTAACAAAATGTTCCTGTTTCTTGATATTTTGCTTAATTTTTGAAAGTCATCTTTAGATATTCTTATGTGTGTTTGAATCTCAGTTATACCTTTTCTGTCCTTTGTTAAAAAACTTTTCATAAATTTAAATTATTCTCTCTTGTTCTATTCCAATGCACGTTTGAATTTCAGTGTCAGATTTTCTGTCATCTATTAAAACACTTTCTAGTTAATTAAATTTCTGTACTTTCTTGATTTTGATGTTTCCAATTTGTAAATCACATCTTCGACTATCCACCTTGCTAATATATTCTTACAATTGATGGCTGATAATGTTTTTTTGTATTCTTTTACTGACTTGTCTAAGTATTGCAGTAACATCTGCATATGTTATTTTGTTAAAATTGTGTCTACGACTATGACTCTATACTCTTTCTTTCTTTTTTTTCTTTTTTGTATATCTTTTACACTTTCATATTATTCCAGTCTTTCTGCAGATATTTTCATTCCTTGATTTTCTTTTGCTTCTTTATTCATTCTTTCTTTTTTATTGCTCTTTCTGTCTTTTTCCTATACTTTTTCTTCTATCTACATACATTCTTTTAATTTCTTTTTCTTCTCTCCCTCTGTTTTTTGTTGTTTTTTCTTTCATCTATCCTAACTTTCTCAGGCTAACATTCTCAGGTAACTTGAAGTAGAAAGACCATTGAATCCATCGATAGGTCAGCTGCTAAGAAAGTTGGTTCACTCTGTCGGGCAAGACAATTTTTCTCTCCAGAATCTATCTTACATATCTATAAGTCTACCATTCATCCATGCTTAGAATGTTGTTGACACATATGGCCCAGTGCCCTTGCTTTTTACCTTGAGCTCCTTGATAAAATCCAAAGAAGAATCAGCAATATTATTGGTCTTGATCTGGCAGCTTGTCTTCAGCCACTTTCTCACCACTGTAATGTTGTTTCTCTGTACCTTTTCTATAAATACTTTCATGATAATTTTTTGTATGACCTCATCACGATGGTACCTAAATGTTTTGATTTAAGAGCAGTACTAGACTGGTGTCAAGATCTCATCAATTTATAGTTGAACAGGCTAGATGTAACTGTAAATTCTATACTAATAGTTTCTTTTCTCTCACTTCTTGCTTGAGGAACACCCTTCTGGCTCTATACTCTCTAACCAACTTTAATCTGTAAAACTTTAAATACAATGTCAATCACTATCTACTGCCCTCCTGATTACTCTTTTCTCTTCTTGCTGATTATTAATGTTTCTGTTCCTAATTATTCCATACCCTGTAACTGCTTGTGTCTTAGTGGTTTTACTGCCTTTCATGGGGTGATACCAATTACAAAATCAAAAACATACTTGCATTGTTTGTTTCTTTCTTTTTTATCCCCTTTTCATTTTTCTTTCCTTCATTTTCTTTTTTTCTTTCATGTTTTCTTTGTTCTTGTCTTCATTTTTCTTTCATTCTTTCCCTTTCAAATAGTTATCACAGTTTAATATATTTATATTTACTTTTTTGGTCTACATATTCTTTTATAAGTGTTCCCATTGTTTTGTTTTTTTTCATTTTAACCTTCATTCTTTAGTGAATGCAAAGAACATTTGAAAGAATAAGTTAAATGAATGTCAATTGTGAGAGGAATGGAAAGTGGAGTCTCAGAAATGTTTATGAAGGAGACAAGGGGGAAAAAATTAAGGGAGATTGTAGATGGCTGGTGGAATTGGATGGTGCTAGAAATTCAAGTTTAAAATTCAGATAGGAGTCGATGGGTGGATCTGTGGGAGGTTGGAACAAAATTGGTAATGAATAAATGAATACAAGCCACAAAAAAAGTAAGAAAATTCAGTGTAAATGAAAACAATCATGTGTGTGTAAAGTAAATCAAAACACGTAGATAAAAATGAAATTTATGCAAGTAATTGCAGCATTAGATTTTTTTATGATGATTTCTCAACACTTATTGTCCCCAAACCATGTTCATTTATTCATTTTGTTAGACCAGAGTAGAGGGGCACACAATCATAATGCAATAATATATATGTGATCCACCCAAAAATGGATATTTCATATCTTTAAGACAAGATGATTATATTATTTTCTCTAAGTTTTAATTTGTTTCTACTAAACCAAAATATATTGTTTCATTACCTGTTCCAGAGATTGAAGTCATGACCACAAGAACACTTGATTGACCATCATTAATATCCACTATGCCACTATCCCAAAGAACATCAGTGTTTTTTTAAAAGACTTTTGTTGAATCTTTAAATGAGGAATTATCAATAGATTTTGATCTGTTTAAACTGCTGTTCACATCTTTTATTGTTGTAAATGCTTTTATAGACAATGTTTTAGACAATTATCCTTTGTCCATTTTCAAGTGTCTATTATTTTGGCTGGCATGGGATATTTTGTATATGTTGAATATTGTGATATTTTTGTACCTGTGTTTTCAGATCTTTGTTTATTCCTACTAAATCAGAATATATTACTTGATCCAGGGATTGAATGCTGGGATTTCTGGAGTCTGAAAAGATGGCTTTCATATTTGGTTATCACAGTGGGTTTGCACATCTTTTGATAA
>OZ010596.1:65772891-65867891 GCA_963932145.1 Acanthosepion lycidas | reverse complement strand
AGGGCTTCTTTGACTGAAATTAGCAGCCAGGGTAGAGGTTTCTCTCCATCATAATTAATGGCCAAGTTGGAGGTCATATGAATGAATACCTCCAGCATTCAACCCAGATATGTGGAGGGAACTGACCAGGTGCTCAGCTGCACAGTGACCCTAAGACCACACCTGGTCATGGAACTGATAGATGATGATGATGATAATGATGATGATGGTGGTGGCAGTGACGGTGGTGATGATGTTGGTAGTGATAATGATGGTGATGACTTTTTACTCAGTAGCCAACTGTAATAGATATTCACTCTAGAATTACAATGACTATGTCCAAACTCTTAGCCTTGCTTAGTTCCTGCTATAACTCCTTCCTAGTGGCTATAATATTATGTCTCGTTCAGGTTACTCATTGAGACATCTGTTTGGAATTCTCCTGACTGACTCCAATGGACTTTGCATTTCTTTCATTTAGGGTTACCTTCTAGTTTTCCATTCGTTTCCTTTTTCTGGTAATCATACTTGTATGTTCAACAATTTATTGGGGTGTTGGTACATCAAAAGTATCATGTGGTACTTTCATTGGTTTGCACAAAGGGTAGTAATACTTAGCATATTACAAAAGCAGATATTAAATGAATTTTATAGTGGACATCCAGGGATTTCAAGGATTGAAATAAACATGTCTTGTTCTACTTTTACTTTTATTTCTTCCAGGGTAACTGATAGTTCCCGTACTACATTGTACGAAATATTTTTAATTTCTACTTCACTTTTTAATGCTGCAATAACTATGTCCTCAAATAGTTCAGTATCTTTTGTATCAGTCTTAATAAACTATCAGCATGTTCTAACTTTTTTGACTGTTGGTATTCCATCCTGAAATCATAATTTAATAAGATGGTGCCCCAGTGTTGTAATCTATTCACTGCATGCGTAGAAATTCCTTTTTTCAGACCCATAAATTGATCATAGAGGTCTGTCTGTAAATGAAAACTCTTTCTGTGTAACAGTTTGTGAAATCTTTTCACTACACATATTATTGCAAACACCCTTTTTTCGATCTGGCTGTAGTGTGCAATGGCTTTCATGTGACCATCCTCATATTTATGTAGAATTACTGCTCCTATACCATAGTCACTAGAATCTGAAGCCAATACAATTTCTACTTTTGGATTGTAGTACATTAATGATAAGTCTGACATTAGTATTTTCTTGATTTCTTCAAACACTTTCTGGCATTTATCAGTCAACTTCCACTTTAAGACTTTTTAAACAAATTGTTCAGTGGAGCTCTCAAATTCTGCATATTATGTATATAAATTTGATAATATTTTTCTAATCCCAGAAATGCTTGTAACCTATTAATGTTTGTTGGAAGAGGCATATTCTTAAATGCACTTGCCCTTGACAGATCTTGTTGACGACCATTCTTGTCAATGATTAAGCAAAAACAATTCCCCACTTTTCTTTACTGAGTTTGAACCTATATTCTCATATTTTTCGAAATTTTTTTTCACATACCCAATATATTGTTCATTAGATGCACTTTTAATTAATATATCATCCAGATAAGCAACTGTGAAATCATAGTACCCATAGCTTGTTGAAATATAGCTGGAGCCACTTTTATCCCAAAAGGAAGTCAGTTGAACTTATACAATCCCTTGTGTGTATTTATAGTTATTAACACTGGACATTCTTCTTCAATCTCTATTTGCAAATATGCTTCAGAAAGATCCAGCTTCAAAAAAATTTTTCCACCATTTACTTTTGCAAAAATTTCCACTGAACTAAGTAATGGGTAGTTATATGATTCTAAACATTTGTTTAACCCTGTCAAAAAATCAGCACAAACACGAATTTTTTAATTTTTTTCTTTACATACACTGCTGGTGCTGCCCATTTTGAATTGTCAATCTTTTCAATTACAGCTATTTTTTCAAGTCTGTCTAAATCTTCATTGTCTTGACTGAATGCTGTGAATGCTACACTACATTTCAGTTTAAAAACTGGCATTGATCCTTTTTTTTCACTTGAAACTTTGCTTTGATTTTGGAACACCGACCCAACTCATCCGACAGAACATCTAGAAAATATTTTTTCAATTCTTCCTTTAAATTTTCACCCTTTTTTATTAAATTGGTAGCTTTTCCACTTACATTTTTACAATAAATATTTATAGGTAAATCCCACAACTCAATTCCATCTAGTCAGTGTCAAAAATGTTTGAAGTATTTTTAACACATAAGCCTTAGTTTTTACACACTTTGTTACAAAATGAAATATTACAGGTCATTTTGCCAATAAAAAATAATTTCTCACTCAACACGCCACATGCAATTTTCAAAGCTCTTTGTTATATAGGTTTTCCATTTGCTTTCCATGTGGCCTCATTGATTATTGTGATATCATTATCAGTGTCTAATTGCATTTTTACATCCACATTATTAATTTTCATATATACAAATTTTCTTTGGTTTTCTGTAATTATTTTTTCTGTCACAATGCAGTGTACAAAATATTTTCTTTGAGAATTTTTCCATGCTTTAGTTTTACAGTGTGACTTTTTATTTCCTACTTTTCCACATTTGTAGCACTTTGAATTCTTAAAGGTACAATAAACTCTGGGACCTAAGCTTCCGCATCTAAAACATGGATTAATCTTTCTTTTTACACAATTTTCTTTAGCTTGTATGTATGCACATTCTTTTTCTCCAAATCTTCTTTTTTTTGTCAGATTTATACACTTCCAACAGTACTGAATAATAAGCTTTTCTCACTAAAACTTTAGCCAGGATATTTACTATTTCTAGAAAGCAAATTCCTCCTGGTTTTTTAGTAATATAAAATTGCAACATTTTTCATCTACCAGTCCTGATTTTTTCTCATCTTCCCAGTCACTGCATTTTTCTCTGAAAATTTGCTTGTATCTTCTAAAATAAGCAGGAAAGGTAATTCCATCAGCTGAATTCTATGTGAATTCAGATATGACATTTGCCACTGCATTCGGAGTGAAAGAACTTAGGGAATTTTCTGTTTTCTTCAGTATTATTTGACTTAAATTTAGTTATTGCTTCTGGAGTCTCAACAACTGCTGTTGCTGTATTTTTACCACAGGCTAATATTTCTTCCATATTTGAAGAATATATATATGTTTTTTCCTTCTTTATCTGTTTTTCTTTTTACACAAAGATAAAGTTAAATAAAACATGGTTCTAATTTCTTGTTGTCACTGTTATCATGTGCGCCAAAGTAATTTTTCTTACTTCATATGAGTTTCAATCCCTCATTATCACTGCTATAACTCACTCCTAGTGGTTATAATATTATGTCTTGATTAGGCTATTCCCATGAAATCTGTTAGAAATTCTCCTGACTGACTCCAACAGATTTTCCTTGACTGAATTTGTGTTCTTTATTTAAGGTGTCTTGCCTAGTTCATTTGTGTTACTGGCAGGGGGTTGGGGATTTACTTCACAACAGTTCCATAGAATTCTATAAAAGGCTCTGGTTTATAGTAATATGCAGGAATATCATTAAATCTGTATCTTAATGATGAAAATAAGCTTGTATTTTACACAACAAATATTTATTTTTCAACATAATCTCTTACCTTGCCAATGCACTTAATTCACTGGTGAATATTAACCATATAAATTGAACATTATACAGTAAAAATTTCAGATAAAAATTGAACCAAGTACCTATCTGTCGGTGGAAATGGTGATACACTCTTGTACTACTGGCTTGTATGTTTGAATTCTAATCATATACTTTGAGCTAAATTAGTACAATCACATATTATCAGTAATGTCTCTGCAAAGCAGACATTTGTGACTTTGGTCTTATATAGTTTATTCCTAATATACTTTCTCTGAGATGCTATTAAGTGACATTCTATTTCCCACTTTAAGTGTCCTTTTTGCAACCATACAGGCACCAGTTTACTGGAGTTAAATACTCTTCAATGAAAGAGTGTCCCCAAGTATCAAGATATAACCTCCAAGTTGCTTTAGCAGCCTTATCCTTAAAACTTAAAAACAACCTTCTCAATAAACCTCATTCATAAACAGAAATGCCCAATATATCAGCCCCAAGAATACATGCTTGACTGCTTAAAGTCAAACGAGTGACACACAAATCTGTGGAATATATACATACATATATATATATATATGTATAATTCTCTACTACTAATAAACAGGGATTTAACTAGCATATATATATATATATATATATATATATATATATATATATATATATATATATATATATATTTAACCTAACTTATTTCACCAAGACAAAACATGCACATGTTAACATCACCAATAAATTAAGATCTTAAGCTGTGAGAGCCATATTATTATTATTATTATCATAAGCAATATTTGTTTGATTATTAATAGGTTTGTCTTGTGAAAGGCCAACCTATCTCCTCAAAACTCAGCAACTTGTTTCCATATTCTCCATATCTTAGGCACTATTGTTGGTAGTAAAGTTTATATTTTACTTTGAATTTGAGTCATAATTTGTTTAAGAAAGTTTTTCTGAAAGGTGAAAATGAAGAAAACTTCTTAAAAACTGCAAGAAAAGATAATTTTTTTTTACTTTTCTTTGCAAGCAAAAATTGAACCAAATTTCAATTTAGAAATAAAGAAAAACCAAAAAGCCAGACAATGAATGCAACATTTTAGATAGTTAAGTAAACAGCAGAGGCTGTACACACACACACACACATACACACAATCATATATTATAGATAGCAGACATACTTGTATCTGATGTCTAGGTCAGTACTTGATGAAAATATTAATAAATGATATGTTCTACATAGACACTGATCCCAGTTTTAAAGGTGGAAAACAATAAAATAGACTAAGAAAGCAGTAATACATTTTAAGAAACTCTCAAGAGAAAGTTTGCTTTATTAGACATATGCAAAAGTTGTTATAACTCAATTTTAAAAACTATAGTTTTTCAACTGAAACTTTTGTACATGCCTAATATATTGTACTGTGTTACCAGAATGGAGATGTCCATAAATTTGGCTATTTTGGAGTCGCTATAATAAGAACAGAACTCTCTTCTGTCAACGCTGTCTCAAATCAATAGCCAGTAATGTATCATATCGATGTAAAAATAATATGAAGTTGATTTTGAT
This sequence comes from Acanthosepion lycidas, assembly GCA_963932145.1. Lineage (NCBI taxonomy): Eukaryota > Metazoa > Mollusca > Cephalopoda > Sepiida > Sepiidae > Acanthosepion > Acanthosepion lycidas. The sequence continues at coordinate 65,862,742 of OZ010596.1, read as the reverse complement.
TATCTGTATTGATTTGATGTATTTGTTTATTTGTTACCATAATGTGTCAAAAACAGAACATCATAGCAACATATTTGTGAGGAAAATGGCATTAAAATGCACTAACTTTCAGATTAAAGCAAGATTCAGTCAAAATAGCAGCTTAATACTAAGTAAGTGCTATTAGTATTTATGGACTAAATTTTACTCTCACTGAAAAAGTAACAGTAAAAGAGAAAAAATTCCAAATTCTTCTTTACTATTAAGACAGAAGTAAATGGTAGTGTCATCTATATAAATGCCTACTTGGGTACTGATGACATCAGGAAGATCATTGATGAAGATCAGAAATAATGTAAGACCTAGGATACAGCCTTGGGGAACACCCATGTTTGTGTGAAAGTATCTGAAGTGAGACCATTCAGAACAAACTTCATTTCACAGTTTGATAGGAATGATTGTATTAAATCAAACAATCGTCCTGTAATGCCATAGCCCTGAGGTTTATGTAGAAGGCCAACATACCAAACTCTCTTAAATGCCTATGAGATATCTAGAGCCACAGTTCGAGCCTCGTTGTTATCATCAAGAGCTTGATATACATATTCAGTGATGGCTGTAAGGACATCAGCAGTAGACTGGGCAAAACAGAATCCATATTGTTTATCAGAGAGTAGGTCATGAGAGGTAAGATGCGTAACCACTTCAGCATTGATTAAAGATTTGAAAACATTGCTGTAAAGAAGTCGGAGATTAATAGGGCAAAAATTAGAGAAGTTTCTCCAGAGCTCTTAAAAACAGGGACTACACAGGAGGAAAAGCATCAAGCAGCATGGCAAGAGAAGTTGGAGAGAACTGCAGCCAGCTTGGGTGCACATTTCTTTAGGATGACAGCTGGGATCACATCACTTCCACTTGCCTTATGGGAGTCTAATTTATAAATGATGTCTGATACCAGTAATGGGGTTATGTGCATATCACTCAGTAGAGCCTCTGTTTTGTTTTCAAATGTCCAAGCAAAGCATTCAACCTTATCTGCAGTAGATGTCAAGACTTCAAAATGATTGAATAGAACTGAACTTGTGAGATGCTATACATTGTTTCATTCATTTAGCAAACAATAACTTCACTTAACTGAGGACATTGTTTGCGCTCATTACGAGCATCGACAAAGAGATGTCTGTTATAATCAAATGTGTTGCCCTGGTACAGCCAGAAGTAGTGGCTCTGGCTGACCATGCAAGTGAGAACCAAAGAGATGGACTCTGTTTAACTTGGTATTTCCTTGCTGGAATGATAGCATCAATACTAGCTTTCAATGAGTCCAAACTTCTCTTTGATAACTGAAAGATATTCAGTTGGTACGGAGTTCTTGGCTGCTGGGGGAACAGAAGGAGATTTTACAGACACTACCGCATAATCAGTGTTGCCAAGAGGGCAGAGCTGCATAGTTTGACAAGAATCAGAGATAGAGGTAAAAAAAGATATCAAGAATAGAAGTGTGTCCATCAGGTTTTACTGTGGAAACATGTGGTGGAAACATGTGGTGATTGAGAAGTTAAGGATTTGGATGCCAGCAAGATCAGTGGCAGAGTGTTTAAGCCACCTGGTATGGTGGACATTAAAGTCACTGAACACATATATGTTTGCAAATGGGTGTAGCGAAATGGCCTTGTCTGTATTATTGAACATACTAACAACAGTCTTTTGACTGAGTTTAGAAAGAGAAGAAGAAGAGAGTTCCCTAACCAGTGGGAGATAATAGCGGACATAAACTCCCAAGCCATGCATGTGGACTTTACAGTCCTTTCTAAGGAGTGGAAGGTAGCCAGGAATCAAGAAATCAGAGAAGGGAGTTGAAGAGTAAAGTTTAGTTTCACAGAGAGCTAGGATGTCCAGAGTCTTTTTGAAGAGGAACAATTCCATGCTGCAGAAATTGGTACAAATACCACAAATATTGGAGAAAGAAAGGTTGAAAGATTTAGGTGTCTTTTGTTGAGCTTGTTTAGGTCTATATCTTTGGTTGTATATAGTCATGATGTGTTATATTGATAAAGAAAAGGTCTAGGGTAGTAGTTGTAGTTGGTCATCTCATGTAGCATGTGTAGGAAGGGAACTGGCACAGACTGCAACATGGTGTGGCCTCAGGGTTGCCCACCAGAGGTGCTTGCAGGGACAGCCTTCCATGCACGACATGGCACTGCAAGTATCCCGATATTATGCAACTGCTGTTCAGAGCAGCCACAGAAGATGCTACACAAGAGTTTGTGCACCTAACTACCAGGAATAGCAACCAAAAAACTGCCAACCTGGTACTTTCAGTATGAAGAGACATTGCCTTCATCCACACATATCACAAAAAATTCATGACGGTACTTTTATTAATGCCTTAAGGAACTGGGAACCTCTTCCTAAACAGGAAACAAGGGATGAGCCTCTACTCCTTTTCAAGAGAATGGGGAGGAGTGTGAACTGAGTGACAGGAGAGTCTATCTACTCCTATTATATCTATCTATCTATATATATATATATATATATATATATATATATATATATATATATATATATACATACATACATACACATTGTGTATTTAAGCAGCAAGCCTTCATTTATGCATGTTTCATTAAAAACAACAGACAAGGTACTACAATTCATACACTTAAATAGCTTAATTGTAGTACCTTGTCTTTCATTTTCAATGAAACATGCATATATATATATATATATATATATATATATATATATATATATATATGTATGTGGCAGTTGAGCACTCTTTACTTTGTTTATAATGAAGTTTTTCTGTTTTTTTAATAATTTATTTAGCCTTTGGAAAGTATCTTTTGTTATTCAAATGCACCTTTGGATTTCAGTGTTGCAATTTCCATCCTCTGTTAAAATACTTCCAGATATTGAAATTTTTATCATTGCTTGATTTTGAAATTTGAAATTTCTAGCTTGCATCTTGGGCTATCTATTTTGATAACAACAATACATTCTTTCTTCATACAAGTGATTTTTAGTCTTTTCTTCCAACTTTCCTTAAACCTTACCCTAATCCATGGCCTAGTGGGTAAAAGTGGAAATGGGCAAGCAAAAACTGAACAGTACTAAATAATGTAATGACTAGACAATATCCCTAGAGATGAGCAGCAGAATGGGAACAGTCTATCTCTATAGATTAAATAAAGGATTCAGTTTGGAATTACCCAAATTGATATACATTTGAGGAAGGCTGAGGGTCAGTGGTCAAAACGTTATGATAAATACAATAAAGATGACGACAATAGTCTGAATATAATCAGGGTAAATAATGATAACTCCTCATCCAAAAAATTCGGACAAAAAATAAATGCTACTTTTTAATATGTTCAGGGTATCTTCAAAAATTTAAATGCAATTGTTATCTTCTGTGAAATTATTTTTAAAAATTTGTCACTATACAATTTGTTTTGCAAAATCTTGACTCATATATGAATATATCATAACAGATATTGATGTTAAAAGGGATATTATCAAGCTGAGTTCAAATTCTAGTCTAGTTTGCTGTGCTCACTATTATGAAGATGTTATCTTGTCTTCCCATAGATATATGTTAAATAGTAGGGCAGACTGGACTCTTCTGCCTTGGGTTGCATCCAGTCTAAGCAAAGGATTCTATTGAATTGGAAACCGTATCAAAGGCAACAGGATAATATTTCTCTATCTTTTGCAAGAAAATATGTAAGTTCACACATAATAAAGAAAAGAAATATCTATAGAGAGCCATGATTGCCTACATCCTGAAGAGGTGCAGCATTTAAAAAGAATATATAACTGTATATTTTTTGAATGCATGTATGTGTGATAAATATGTATGAATTAATGACAAATAAAGTCTTTAAATTAAAATGGATGAAAGTAAAGTAATGAAAGCAGAGAGGAAGTGCGGTGTGTGAAGAGGAGATAGAAAAGAGAAAAAATAAAGGATAAAAAGAGGAAAAAAAAGAAAATTCAGTTTGAGAAAGAAAAAGAAAGAGAGAAAACTCACACGGAAAAGGAGAGAGAAAGTGAAAAAGAAAGATTCCCAAAGAGTTGGCTTCACACATATATCAGGTTAAAAGAAAAGAATTCATAGTGAGGCAGGGAAAAGAAATCCAAAGAGAAAAGAACTGGAAGAGACATGGGGTGTTCCTTTATACACGGGAAAGAGATAAAAATTCCAAGAAAAAATAGAGAGAGAGAGAGAAAGTGAGAGAAAGAGAGAGAGAGAATGAGACGGTGAAAATTTCAAATCATCATGAAAGAGCAGAAGAGAAAGAGGGGATGTCCATCTAATTATGAAAGAAAGACATAAGAAAATCTTAACAGTGATAGAGAAAGAGAGAATGAGCAGAAATCCTGAAAAATAGAGAGAATAAAATGAGGGAGTATAATCCAGAGAGAATTGAAGAGTGAGAGAGACAGTAGATTCTAAAAGAGAGAGAGAAAGTGTGAGAGGAAAATTCAGAAATGGAAAAAAATCAAAAAATCAAGAGATTCAGGCAGAGGGAGAGAAAGAGGAAAATTCATACAGAAAGAGAGACAGACAGAAATAGAAAGAGGGAGAGAGAGAGAGTAAAAAGAGAGAGAGAGTAAAAAGAGAGATTAAAAAGAGAGAGAGAGATTAAAAAGAGAGAGAATTCCAATAGAATAGCAGAAAGAGAAAAAACAGAAAGGCAAAATTGAATGGAAAACTTCAAATACCCCAGAAAGATACCCACCACCCCAGGAGAAAAGTTTGTTTTTATAGTTCATTTATTTTATTTATTTTTTAAAGAAATCTCTGTTTATTTATTTCTTATATTTTCGTTTCAATTTTTTTTTTTTTTAAAATTGCCATTTTGGAAACCCAGTTGAAAAGGAAGAGCCAGACCAGATGTTGTCACTGGGCCAGCTGTACAGAGTCATATATTTTATGTTACAAAATATCGTTTTTCTGTTTGCAGGGAGGGACAAAGAAATACAGTCATGGCTGATGTCAATGTTGGTCTTGATAATGATGATGATATAACAGTGTTGGTGATAATGATGATCCAACATTAAAGATGGCGATGGTTAATGGCTATAGAATTACTTCACTTTTATGCTCTCACTTTCATTATGTATCATGCTGTCTTAGAATGATCCAGTGTCTCAATTTATCTGTCTCAATTTACATCTATCTCAGTTCATCCGTATCTGCTTATATATCAGTCTATCCACCTACCTCTGTTCTTGTCTATCTCTCTACCTTTTCTCTCTATCTATCTATGAATTCATCATTTTCAGTCTGCTATTTATCAGACAATCTTGCAAAGTGCTTTTCTCTGCATCAGTAAATAGCAAAATAGTTTTACAGACATTCACTTTCTTGTACAAAATTTCACTCAATACAAGGCATGAGAGTCACTCAAGGTAAAAGGTTTCTGTTCAAGTATTGGGTGGGTGCATAATTATCAGGCGTTTTTTGCACAATATTTATTATGAAAAAAGAAACATGACACTTCAATAATAACATTTTTAAATGATTATTCCAGAGTGTATGGTTATTGACATGCATTTTTATAACCTGAGTATAAAATAATATTTTTATTAAAAAAAGTAAACAAAACACCAATTTTTATTAACAAGTAACTTGCCTACAAAAACGCCTGATAATTATGCACCAACCCAATATTCATGTTGAATGAAAGAGGAGCTGGAAGGAAGTAAATATTATGAAGATAGGGAGGATAGATAACAATTGGCCTTTACCTTGAAGAGGTTAAGACTCTATTGTTCAGGGAAGCATTCTTGCAGGAGTGTGTTTTACAGTTTCTGAGGGAAAAAGGTGAACAAGCAGCACTTTCTCCTTAAACTTGGAGTATGGAGGAAACAAGGTTTATTCAACTGATTAACATGGCAGGTCCTACTTGTAAAAGTCCAGACTGGTTGGACTAAAAAATAGAGCTTCTGAGTAATAATGGTTTTATCAAGAGTCTTATATATATATATAGTTTTAGGGAAGCTATACAAGACATATTGCTTCCAATTCTACATTGGAAATTACTGAAAGTGCAAGGACTCTTCGCCTTAAATTAAATTTGTTTTTTTAAATTTTAGGCTATTAGAATGTGTGCAAAGCAAGTTTTATAGATGCTGTTACAATTCCTTAGTCTTCTTCTTTTATGTGCCATACCATTTCTGAAAATTTTAGCCCTCCACAGCTTCCTATCCCTTGCAGCACTAAGCAATATTTGACTCCTTATTATCTGTCATATTCACATTCTGCCATTCTTGTTATATAAATTACTCATTGCTAACTTCTTTCTCTCTTAATTTAAAACATGTCAAATGAGTGTCAGATTATCCAATCCCTGTTCCCACATTATGTGTTTCAGAAATTTCAACTGTTTTTTTTTTTGGATCCTAAGCAAAAATGTTCTTTCCATTTTCCTTAAAACTTATTTGTTGCTTACATATCCTGTCCATGGTATTATCAGTTTCCTGCTGTATAACAATATCGCCATTGCCTTAACTTCTCTTCGTCTGAGAAGAGTACCACTGCCATATAGTAGGAGAGATATTACATAGCAGGTCAAGATTCTTTTCCTTGATTCTAATGAAATTTTCCTCTTAATTCTTTACTACTCTGATTTACATTTTATACCACACATAAAGATGATATTAGAATTTATTATTTAAGTCAATATTTTTCCAATAAAGTTGATATTACCCAACTGACAAAATTGTAAATTGGTAAAATTTGGTAAAATTATCAGGATATATTTATATGAGTAATATATCATGTGAGATTCAGCTTATTATAAATCCTTATTTAAAATATTGATAATAATTTGATTGGAGTCTGTCATGTTTCATTATGCAAAGAATTTCATTGCAACATGAATTTTTACTTATAACTAAATCCAGATTCTATAGACAGCAGGAGCATAAATTGTTTAACACAATATCCCATAGATAAGAATAAATTATTTTATTATGTTATATATTAATATGAGCTCTTTGACATTCTATAACCTTCATCAGTTTTTCAGTCATTAACTTTATTAACTTTCTACAGTTTTAACTTGAATACTGCTTTCTATTTTTGTATAAATCTCTTAATGATGGGTCACAAGTTTTCAGTTGGATGAATATCTGGAGAGGTTGGTGGGTATTCCATGAATTTGGTGTTTTTAAATATTTTCCAGAAATGTGGATAATAATTAGATCTACATGAATATACTTTTTTAGCGTCTCAGTTGTGTCTTGTACCACAGGAAAAATATTCTCTAAAAACTTACATTAATTCATTGCTACCATCTTCAGCTTCAGGACCTATAATTACTAGCCCAAAATATGTCTCTATCTCTCCAATCTTCTAAAACATGTTGGTTAACTATTTCTATGAAGAACAAATATTTAAGTCCAGATATCAGGTTCATCCAATGTAGGTCTATATTCATTAGTAAAACTTAACTGTCTATATTTCTGAGATGAGGTATTATGTACATTATTTACATTATTCGGACTATTGTCCTCATCTTTGTCGCCATATTTATCACAAAGTTTTGGCCGTTGTACACTCTGGCCTTCTTCAGATGGTTGTAATGTTGAACTGAACCCTTTATTTCACTCACTGGGGTAGACTGTTCTAGTTCCACGTGCCATGTTTGATGGATGTCAGTTATCAGTTATCTCCTGTTAATTTCCCTCTGAAAGTTCTCCACTGCCTTAACCGGGTATCGAACTCACACTCTATCGGTTCTGTCACTGGATCTAACCAACGCCTTTATCCACTGTGCCATGTGTCCTTGAGGATAAAGGGTTCAGTTCAAAATTACAACCACCTGAAGAAGGCTGGAGCGTACAACGGATAAATATGTTGACAAAGATGAGGACAATAGTCCGAATAATGTAAATAATGTAAAACTTAACTGTTGAGAAATTACTTTTCATGCACTTCTTTAACAACCTTACACATTTCTATTTTTTTATTAGTATAAACATTATATTCAGTGAGTACATGTATTTTAGTAGATATTTCTGATCATTTTAAACAGTGAAATTAATGTCTGCTGGCCTAGAGATTGAGAAGTCCTATCAAAGAAAATATACACCCAACAGGATCAGACCTGTATTCCCAAGTTTCCATCCAAGAAAACACTTTGAAGCCAAGTTTGCATTACCAATAAGACCATAAAAGGTATCATGACAAATCACAGCAGTTAATCTTTTTAATAAACTTGGGATCTTTCAAAATCTCTCTCCTTCTCTCTCCCTCTCCATATATATATATATATATATATATATATATATATATATATATATATATATATATATATATATATAATATAATATAAAATAAATTGTATATTTGGGCAGAATGGAAAACATTCAGACAATTTTTATATATTTTCTGTCCTGAAAAGAAAAGAATTATACAACCACCACACTTTGATATTCATTTTCAATGAAACTTGCATATATATATATATATATATATATATATATATATATATATATATATATATATATATATATATGTATGTATGTATAGCAATTGTATATTATATATAACAATTATATTAAACAATTATATATATATATATATATATATATATATATATATATATATATATATATATATATTACAAACCCCTTGAAATGGCTAAAGAAGAGGCCAACAGCACTTAGGACCATAGACAATATGTAAAATGTTTGTATATCCTTACTCCCACCAAATTGAAAAATGCAAGAACTCTAGAAAAACTAAATAAAAAGATAATTAAATTTTCCTTTTCTGTCAGATTTAATGAAAGATGTTTAAAAGAAAGGTTGCTGCCCAAATATACATTAATATATATATATATATATATATATATATATATATATATATATATATATATATATATATATATATATATAAAATGTCAGGGCATATCAGCAACTCACTGTTTATATGTCTCAATTTTACTTTTTTATATGCTCTTTTCATTGAAGTTTTTTTTTCTTTTGTTTCATAGTATATGTGTGCATATTGAAAAGTTCTACTAAAGAAATTAATTAGTATTCACACAAGACTAAAAAATATAATGTTTATAGTAATCAATTAATTACTTAAAAATGACATTTTTCTTTGTTATGTTTACTGAAAGGTGGGAGTTTGCTTTCGTTCATGTCTTTAGTCAATTTACTTTTTTTTACTTATTATGCTTTTAATCTTTCTTAAATTTTCTTTTTGTGAAATTCTTAAAGCCAGTTTGTTCCCATGTTTTTATCTTGGTAATGTTTCAAAATTTTTCTTTGTTTTTTTTATCTCTATTCAGTTTTTTATCACATTGTGTCCCCATCGCTCAATAAATTCACAATATCTTTTAATGTTCTATCTTTCTTGTAACTGTAGGAACATTGTTATTATAAATGAAATAAAATATAAAATAATAATACTAAAGAATATTATAAATAAAATAAAACTTAAACCTTGTTTAAAATAAATAAATAAATAAAAATAATAAAATTACTCCCAGCATGCAACAGGGACTGTTCCTGCCAGAAGTACAGACATCCTGCCAAATAATGAGAGATTCAATCTCTTCGCCCAAGGACTGTCGGGATGACAGCATGTGTACCCTCTATGATCGGACTTATATTACAGAGTGACTTACTCCCTTTTATAACATAATCATTATCACAAATGTAATGTAAAACAAACACACACACTCCCACAAATACACACAAATACATAAATAAAATTATATGAAAATACCATACAATTTACCATGTTTTTTATTGTTATTGTATTTGTTGTTTGTACTGTTTTGCCTCATGAACACAAGTCCAAAACTTATGACTACCTGGTGTGAGTGAATATACCTCCACATAACTAATGGTAATCTTTACTTATATTAAATTTAAAAAGTAATTGATATAAAATTATATTCTGAATATAAAGAACAACTCTAGAATGGAATAATAAAAATTTTACACCATGAAATACGTTACTGTAAATATGTCTAACAAAAAAGAGTTATAAGTTTGAAATTCATATTGTATATTTGATAAAAAATATATATCTGGAAAGTTTTACAAACATTGGTTGGTTAATACCAACTTTATCATCGTATCAGTTGACCTCTGATTTCGGAGAGATTTTTTCGAGCTTACAATGTTGTCTTGTTCTCTTTGAATTAATAATCCTCTAAGACTATATTCCTTCTATATTTCTGTTTTTTTTTTTTCACTTCCCTTTAAACATCTGTTCTTCCACTTCCTTGTCTTCATTGTCTATTGGTTTTCTTCTTTCTCAGAACTGGTTAACCACATTTATCTTCTCTCCTCAAATCTCCTCTGCTATTTGAAGTTTTCTTTTTAAGCATTATAGTACATCTTAAATTTATTGATGTCTGTGATTCCTAAAGCTGCTGCTTTGGGTAATCAGATCATGGGAACGCTTGGTTCTGTAAACTTCTTAAGCTGTTTTTATTGAGGAGATAGAAGCATAAAAGTACTAAACAACATTTAAACACTACTGAATGTGACATGCTGCTGAGGAAGCCTGAAGAACACATTGGCCCAAAAACTACAATAAAAAGAAATATGAATATAAACATGTGAATTATGTGCAGAATAATCTCTTTTAGGTTTTCAAATTAATAAGAAATTAGCAGCAAAAATCTAGGGGTCTATTTTTTTGTAATATTTGATTGGAACAAAAGTTCATGGCCATTTTCCAATGAATTTCAAAAGCAATATCTAGATATTTGTTCAACCATATATGTGTTGTCTTGTTCTACTATCTTTTCCCAGCTTTGAAGCAACTTCCTGATTTTATCCTCCCAGAACTTGGCATCTTTCTGGGTGAGGAACCAGCCTATGTAGTTTTTACAGGTTTCCAGAGAAATGAAGTTCTTCTCTTTAAGAGAATTTTGTAGGGATTTAAGTAATTGGTAATCCGAAAGTGAAAGGTCCGATGAGTATGCTGGATGTTATAGGACGTCTCAATTAAGCTGTACCAATTCCTTTAATATCTCTATCTAAACTTTAATTTTATTTAATATTTAATTTAATTTTTATTTTTTCTTCAATAGGTGTAGATAGGTTTGCCTATTTGTTCAGTTCACACACCTTCCCAGTTTTTTGAACAGGAGTAGGGGTGTATCCTTTGTTTCTTGTTTAAGACTGGGCTTCCAGTTCCTTCTAAAGTCTTTTCATTCTTTTTCACCCCCAGTATACCCTTGTGTCTTAGTAACATTATCACTTGGCTTGGGATGAAGTGATTAAAAAAAATCATCTGGAAAAAGACTTGACGTTTGACATTGTCTCGATAGAAAACAGCACCCTTTCAAATGGCTAATTCTTGGCACTTCTCATTGATTGCTCCCTTTGGGAATTTTTGCAGAAGGTGCTTATAAAGCAAAACATATATACCAATCTCGTTTTTATGATGGATGCATTTAAAATTCACAATCCCTACACAAAACATATAGACAGATATATCAAAATATCATAAATGTAATTTTTATGAAATTGTTCGGACACAATCTACTGAGAAATGCTACTCAGCACATTTAGCAATATGAACTTGAAGCTGATGTGTTCAGAGAACTCATTGCTGACACATAGTTGAATAAAAGTAAAGCATGCCAACTTGTCATGTGACTTAAATGCACATGAGTATGTAGCTTTGTCTATGAAATGCATATAAAGTGACCTAGTAATAAATTGTTGAAATATTTATACTTGAATTCTTTACCCTGCTTAAAGGGATGGAATGCAATAACCCTGTTGGAAGTGAACAGATGTTTTGAAAAATTGAAAGTTTTTTCCTATTTTGAACAAGATGGCTTAAATAAAGAAAACTCATTGTTTAACACCTCATTCTCTTTCCCCATTATAAGTGAGAACTGAAGTGAGAACTGAAGTGAGAACTATCAAATAGAGAAGTCATATTGTACTGACCTTATGATCATAAAGCCAATGGTGAGGAGAGAATTTCTGAGGTTCGGCACTTAGATTATTTTGAGGCCAGAAAAGGAGATGCTGGAAGAAACAAACTCCATCTAGCATGTTTTACAAGCATGTCTGTCTGGGAGTGTTGTAATATGTTAAATATCATTTTTCGATTAAGGTCTTTATTTGTATTTTTTGTGACAAATATTTATGCATGTCATTCTAATAATATGGTACTTGACATTCCCAAAATTTTATACGGTCTGCCCTCTCTTTCGGCATCAAGCACCGACTGTTTGCCCAGCCTTGAGTTGTAAATTGTTGCATGGGAAGATCAGGCATTGCCATTAGCATCTTGCAACTGATGAATGAAAGAATTATTGTTTGTCTGATGCAAAAACAAACACTCACAAAGGGGCACTATTTCATAAAATTAAAGATCTAATTAGATATCTGTACATATTTTAAATATTTAATGGAACATAATTCAAATTGAAATTATTCAAATAACCACGATGCATCTATCTATGTTTGCATTCGTACAGCAGTGTCACCGATTTACCTTGTCAGGTTGAAAGATTTATTGATCATACCACTTCTGACAGCTGGAATCAAGCCATTATTATTAGCTCTCTATCATTTGGAGTATTCATGACTTTTCTGTAATATATTTTTCTTGAGGCCCCTCAGGTTACAAGGCCTGATACATTCCCCCCCACCACTCTCACAGCCACTGCACAAAGCACATAACCAAACTTTGTTTTATATTATATTAAATGTTGCTGACATAAACAATTTGTATATCATACATTAGAAGACTTACCATGGTTTATTATTAGGGGACATAATCTTAATAACAGAAAATACACAGATGACATGGCAGATTCAGAAATCTTTTTTTTAATCATTTCACCCAAAACAAAGAAATAATGCCACTAAGACAGAAAGGGTTACTGTAAGTACAAGAGAATGAGAGAACTTTAGTAAGGAGAAAAGACAAAAGAAGAACAGAATTTAGGGAGACAAACAATGGTCGCTGATGTTGCATTTGAATTTTTGAAGATTGTAGGTGGCAGAGAAGCAAGAAATCTAAAGGCATTCCACAGGTGAGAAATGTAATCAAAGAAACTATTTGAATAGAACATATGGTTACATCTACCTATTTCAATAGTAAGTCTAGTTGCCAGTCTAGTAGTACCCTTAAATTCATGCTGTCAAAGTACCAAGGAGTAAAGTACATCATAACAATTACCATGAAAATATTTGTAGAAAAGACATCACAGTGATAGAAAAATGACTGAAGTCAAGATGCCAGATCAAGATCAATAACTTTACAGACTCTTCTTTGGATCTTGTCAAGAACCACAACATATATAGCCAGAGCACCAGACCATATATGGTGATTTTCTAAGCGTAGCATAGATGTAGTACAAAGCTGAAAGTATGGGGCACCCAGTGAAGATCGATCTCACTAATCAGTTGTAATTGTTCTATTGAGACAATCAGCTAACACCATGTTGAGGAGCCCACACAAGAGCAGATATGGCAGTGATATTCAATGCATGGACAAATGGTAGATTTATAAATGTACAAGATGGATTCTAATGTGAATTGTTTGGCACAACACAGTGAACCAACTTTCTTAGAAGTGAACCTAGCAATATGATCACTCCATGTGTGTAAAAGACATAAGACCAAGAAGTGCAATGAGTTGCTCTCCTGGAGGTTAGCATCAGCCATGCTAATGGATGGGAAAAATGGTTCTTTATTGTTGTAACCAAGTAAATGGTTAAAGAAATAACAAAATAAGTGTTATATCTAATATTAAACAGTAAGTACAACAGAAGAGTATTACACGACTAGTGTGTGTGTGCCAGTTGACCCAGCATTCAATCTATTTGACTGTTCCCCAAGGCCTTTTCTCTTACTAATCTTACAGTAGGCGGAAGAGTCCACCATAGACTCTTCAGAAGGAGGACACCACAACATCTATGATGATTAAAACATAGCAGTTTGGTTTTGGAAGTAGCAAAATTTACAAGCCATTTCTGTTAGTTGCTGCTACTACATATTTTATCTACAGCCAATTATCAGTGTTGGGGCCTAAACTATCTGCTGTAGTAAAGGAAAGCAAGAAGAATGAGCTAAAAATGAAATATAAAAAACAGAATGTATAGTTGTTAGCAAGAGTGACACAGCATTCAATCTATTCAATTGTTCAAATTGTAATTATATACGAGCTATATATTGGCAATATCAAAATCATGCTGGCACAGAAATTTAAGCATCTTGGTCGTGTAGCAACAGATGGTGGAAAATGTGACACACTCCAAAGATGCATATTAATAGCTGACTTCCAGAAACTAATCAGAGTATTAAGAAAATAGGAAAATGTAATTTATACTATTTACATTGTTCAGACCATTGTCCTCATCTTTGTTGGCATATTCACAACATTTCGGCCATTGTACACTCCAGCCTCTTTCAGGCGATTGGAATTTTGAATTGAACCCTTTATTTCATTCACCAGGGTAGCTTATTCTAGTTCCATGTGCCATGCCCCTTTCAAATATCTCAGTATCAGTTATCTACCTTTAACACAACTCTCCAAGTTTTTTTTTGTTCACCTCAGTTGTAGCCAGATATTGAACTCACAACTCTTTGGGTCAAGTCACTGGTTTCAACCAATGCTTTTATCCAGTTGTCCAGTGGATAAAAGCATTCATTGAATCCAGTGACTTCACCCAAAGAGTTGTGAATATGGCAACAAAGACGAGGACAATAGTGTGAACAATGTAAACAGTGTAAATAATTACTATACCTCATCTCAGAAATATAGACAGATAAGGAAAATGTCATTCATTAGAAACAGAAATAAAAATAGTGCTGGACTGGTCTAATATTCTATATAGCAGTGAGTGTTTGACTATCTTCTTACAGATGAAGAAGTTATTTGAAGCCAGTGGTTTTACTTATTAATGTTAAGAGTACTATGGTTGGAACATGTGAACAATGAGGAAGTCTTAAGAAACATAGGAACTACAAGGAAGTTTATACAGTGTAAGCTCAGCTCTCAAATGTCTCACATGTCAAACAAATCAGTTTTTGAACAGAAAATTTGAGATAAACTGTCTCGGTTATCGAACAAAAGTTTAGTTCTCCTTCAACATTGCCAAACCGAATTAACCTGAACAGAATAATTTCTAAGTCAACCACCACATTGTATAAATTTGTGTGTTATGGTGTTCTTTTCTTTACCAATTTTTTTATTGTACTGTAACTTTTTTTCTCTACATTGATTGCTATTGGAAAATAGTTTTGATTTATGGATATTTCGGGTTACGAACAGCATTCAAGAACAAATTAAATTTGTGAACTGAGGTTCCACTGTATTTATAATTTGAATGAGACAGTTGAAATTTTGAGAACACATAATTGTAATGCAGTGGATGTACTGATTAAATGATAATGTGTGACTTAAATCTTCATTATGTAACATTTTATACACTCTAATATTTCATCAGTCACACTCTGACAGTCGCTCTCTGCATATGGCCTCTATCATCTTCCTCAGCACTGTGTGAGAGACTTCCTGAGAATGTCAGAGGTGTGGTTGTTTGATGCTAACCACATACATTACAAAATTATTACCATATTTGCAAATCAGATTCTGGTTTAAGGCCACATGCTCCTTTATTTGGTGGCCAGGAGTGATCCCAGATCAACTGCCTGGTGCAGCTGACTTTTTTAATGTCTGGTGTGAATTGCATGCAATGTCAATTCTGGCATCCTGCTATATAATGAGTCTTAGATGGCTTAGAGAATATAACACTCACAAGACATACTGATAATAAAAGGAGCTGTAGTGAGTAACCTATTTGAGTTTGTGTGAATCGATAGCAGAAATAGGGCAAAACAAGAATGGTAAACAGTGAAAATTTACTTAGAACAACAAAAAACAGGAAGCTGTGGAGAGACATGATTGTAAATATGCTGAAGGGACATGGCATATAAGAAAAGAAAAATCATTTTTGTTTCAGCTTTTTCTATATCATTCAGCAATGAAGTCAGGTACTGTAAATGTACTTTAAATATAACTCATTATGAATTGGCACAACTGAGAGCTTATTGAAGGTCACCTCCAATAATTTCAACCCCTCTGTGCACTGATAAGCATAGCCTCATGTTCCTTCTCCATCCACTATCAATCTCTCTCTCTCTCTCTCTCTCTTGCATACATTCTTTCAATTGATTAACTAGCCTTATCTATTCTTTTCAAATCTTCTTTTCTATAAAGTTTACTTTTCACACATTATAGCACATGTTAAATTTATTGAGTTATATTATTCCTCCAGCTGCTGCTTCAGCCATCTTTGAATAATTAGATCATATTGCATGACATCATCTTTGCCTGACATGTAAAAAGATTAATTGTTTAACAGGTTGGATGCATTTCTGAAATCAGCATATGTATTACTTTAATTTTTTTTCTTGTTTAAGAAGTTTTGCTTCACTGAATTCTGCTTAAATCATCTTTTCTTCATTCTTTTCTTTCTTTCTTTTTTGCCCCCAATTTCTTGTCTTTCCTCTGTCATCTCTCTTTATAGCATTAAACCTTGTCTCACACCTCGTCAACTTCCTTCTTTTCTCTATTTCCTATTTATTCTTTCTTAATCAATTGATTTCTCAACCTGTCTCTCTCTATTTCCTTCCACATCTCTCAGCTTCTTCTCCCTCTCTCTCATCCATTCTTTTTTCTCTTTTGCATAGATGACCTGTCTCTCTTTCTCATTTCAACTCTCTGCTAATTTTATCTCCCTAACATCTATTCATTCTTTCTCTTTCATTGAGATAATCTGTTTCTCTCCGTCTCTCAGTTTCTTTTTCCTCTCTCCTATCTATTTTTTTTTCTTCTGTCTCTCTTTCTCAGTCCAACTCTCTGCTACTTTTCTCTCTCTAATATCTATTCCTTCTTTCTCTTTCATTGAAATGACCTCTTTCTCTTCATCTCTTGGCTTCTTTCCCGACTCTCTAATCTATTACTTCTTTCTGTTTACATTAGTTAACCTGTCTCTCTCTGTCCCCATCTTTCTGCTTGTTTTCCTTTTCTCACATTATTCTTTTTCTTTGCTTGTTCTCTCTAGCTCTCTCTCTATTTGACTGCTTTTTTCCTTCCTCTCCTCTATTCTTTCTTTCTCTTTTACTTAATTCATGTCTCTCTATCTCTCTCTTCTCATCTCTCTATTTCAAGTTTCTCCCTTACAACTCTTCTTCCTTTCTTTTTCCCATGATTTTCCACTCAAAATTGATACTTCACTTCAGTTTTTAAAATCTTCTTTTTTTCTATTTTCTGTTTTGACTTCTGTTTTATTCTTTAGCTTTTCTCTCCTTTGGCTGTAATTATTGTTTTGTTTCACTTTTCTTTTTTTTTTTATTACTTTTTTTTTTTTTTTTTTTTTACTAATGTTCACTCAAGACTCAAGAGCCACTCAAGGGAGAAGGATACTAAATGAGGTGTGAGATGTTAATATATGAGTAGGAAGTGAAGTTATGTGGATATGGAGGACAGATAACAATTGATCTTTGAGAAAGAGGTTAAGATTGAAGTAATCAGGAAAAAAGCATCCATGCAGGAATCTGTTACACAAAGCTGGGTTTTTTTGGGGGAAAATATGTCTGAGTGGAGCTTCCTCCTTACAAATGGAATATGGAGGGATTAATTGATGTAGATATATTTTTTTCTCTTTGCTATCTTTCTTAATGAATTACATTCCTTTTTTCAACCTTCAAATCCATGAATGATTTTCTTTCCTTCCAATTTTAATTTTATTTTGTCAGCTGCTTCTCTGCCATTTATTTCCAATACTCACCCTTTCTCTCTCTAATTTTTTTCACACTCTTCTCTCTTCTCTTATTTTTTTCTCTTTCATCCAGCTTTTTTTTTCTTTTCTTCTTTACTTAATCTTTTATTCTCTTTCTATTTTCCTTCTCTCTATTTTTTCTCACCATCCTTCTAGTTTTCTACTTAGCTTTCTTTTTATCTCTCTATCGCATTTTCCAGCTTCTTTCTTTCTTTTTTAATACTCCTTTTGTTTTGTCTCTATCTGACTATTTTTCTAATTCTCTGATTTTCTTCCCAGCATCTTTTTTTTTCAGCATCCTTTTCTTTCTTTTAATATTTTCCATTCCCTTTCACACTAACATCCTGGGGAAAGGCATGAACCCCTCTCTTCTTTATCCAACTATAACTTAAATAGGAGGGTAAGCCTTGGATAGGAGCCAGTCTAAGTGAGAAAATAGGAACTACTATCTCCCCCAAGAAGTCATAGTAATTCACAGATAAAAGAAAAGTGGAGGGTCATGACTGCCTACATCCTGAATGGACATGACATTTAAAAAACTAGAGATACTTTTTTTGTGTTCTTCTTTTCTGTCTTGTTTTTTCTCTTTCTCTATCTTTCACTTCCCAGAATAATATAATCTTTTCTCTTTTTTCCTTCAATAATTTTCTTATTTTCTCTCATCTTATTCTCCCTCTCTCTTTCTCTCTCTCTCACATATTTCCTTTTATTCCTTTATCTTTTTTATTTTCTTTCTTTCTCTCTTACATCCATTTTCCCCAGTTTTTTCCTCTCTCCATGCTTCTCTTATTTCCTCTCCTTCTATCTATCTTATTCTATCTCTCTTTTTGATTCTCTCTACCAATCCAACACAAATACATTATTTTAATTAAATTCTTTTGCCTCCTTTTGACTTAAGATCATATTTTTGATTCAATTATTCCTAGAATTAATCATGTAAAATAGAAAATCACTAAGGCCACCCATGAATAAAAATTACAAACCAAAGTCACTTAGAATTTCGCCATCAGAAAATGGTTGATTCAATTTAGATGAAACAAATATTTCAAAATAAATTTTGATATTCTCCCAGGAATCATTTATACTTGTGATGTTAGTAACCAGGTTACAGAACCAAACTGATCATGAACAGCTCAAAAAAGTCATTAAAACTCAATTCTCTTTGGGGATATTAAAACTTGTAAGAGTAAAGAAAGATACAAAAACTACTTGAAATCATGGCTCATAATCTTGTGTGAAGGAATCCTGGTTCAAACATTTACACTTAATCTTCTGGTTCCAATTAATTCTTAATTCCAATTAAGTGAAACTCGATGGCCATAATTCATTAGAAGATGACATTAAAAATCAAATAAGGTAAACATTTTCACCAGAAATAGCACACAGCATGTTTAAGCTTGTTCTTGTGAGTGTAGCTTAATGATTGCAACCTTGAACTAGAGGCTCAAAAGTTTAAATTTTAAAATTTCCTCACAGATGAAGAAAACAGAAATATGGTTCTACAGAAGGATACTGAGATTACCGTGGACCTAACATGTGAGTAACAACAATGTTCTAGAGACAATGGAAACAAAAAGGACACATATTTGACATAAGGTAGAGATAGTTGAAGTTTCTTGGAGACTTAAAGAGGAAATATGGCTTGGAAAATTTGATACTCACAGAAGAGATTGAAGGCAAGAGAAACAGAGGAAAGCAATGCATAACCTACTTCATGAACTTGAGTAAATGGATGGTGGAGTAGTGTTTGGGAGAGATGGCAAAAAAAGAACATTTATTGAGAGCTTCAAAGGACAGGAAGTTGTATAAAGACATGATCACCAGCATCTTGAAAGGACATGGCACATAGAAGAAGGAGGAGAGTGTCCTTAAGCTTTGAACTTATTCTAGAAAAGTTAAATCTCAAAAGAAAATTTTGGAGGGCTGTTTGATTATTTTATGCTCAGTTCTACACAGATCTTCACCATTATATAGGTAGTCTATCAGTTCAGTTCTAAACTGAACAGTTGAGTCCTCATATATCCTAATCAATGGGAGAGTTCCTTATATATATATATATATATAGTTTATGAAAATAGGTAATCCATATGGGTAAATCTAAGGAGGATATAATCCAGAGATCTCAATGTAAATCCAGAGCAAATAATTTAAATAAAAACAGACCACTTTAAGGTTTCATGTAATGAATTATTTCACCACAGCCCTTTTAAAGGACTGCAGATCATCAGACTTTACTTTACTCCCCCCCCCCAAATAACACTTTCAAAGTATAGCAAAATAACAGCGTCTGTTTCTAGTTTTTTTACAAAGAAAATTAGTGACATCTTCTCTTCTCTCTTAACTTCCTTCTCTCTTTTTTTTCTCTATGAGTTTTTTTTTCTCTATGAATTTTTTTCTTCGCTAACCCTTCAATTTCAATATATAACTTCCGTTAAGTTAACCGTATAAATGTGTCAATATCTGCTAACTCACTCATGTCTTCTCTCTCTCCCCACTCACTTCCTCACTTCGTTAATTTACATATGTTTAATACGGCCCGTCAAAAATGTGTAAATTTTCTTTTCATTTTTTGTTTTGGAAGTAAAGTCCTTTTAAAAGTGCTGTAGTGAAATAATTTATTACATGGAACCTTAAAGTGGTCTGTCTTTATTTCAAATATATATATATATATATATATATATATATATATATATATATATATATATATATATATATATATATATATATATATAATACCAGTTCTGTATGTATTATTCCAAGGAAGTCTTATTAATATAAAAATATTAAAAATGTAATTCTATGATGAGAGCTCAGTGTATAAATTTATATACAGGGCAATATAAATAAATAATAAGGAAGAGACTTAATTAGTCATCATATAAATTTACTTCAACTGTCATATATATATATATATATATATATATATATATATATATATATATATATATATAAATCCATAGGTAAGTAATCCAAGTGAATCCTATTAATATAAAATATTAAAACTGATCCACAAAAGAGAGCTCAATAAATTTATTATAGAGTATCAAAATTAATTATATAAAAATTAAACTCAATTGTACCACATTTTTATGGCCATTTCACTCCTCAGGATAAATTCCTTGGAGCTTGTCAATACTAAAACGTTTGATAAAAGAGAACTGGTAAGGCAAAAGAAAAAAATTCAGTAATGGATAGCTACACACAGTTTTTGCCTTACCAGTTGCACCCCTGCTACAATGCACCCCTGCTACAATGCACCCCTGCTGCAATGCACCCCTACTACAATGCTATAGAAAATCATTTTTGTTCATATGATATCTTCTTCATGTTGAAATAACTAATGTTTGAAACTGGAAGACACCATTTATAAAAAGTCAATTTGAAATCTCAAAAAGTATGCTGATAGAATTTACCTCAGACTGATAAGCAGGTGTTGTGAAAACTCTTGTTTTATTTTTAATATTTGATTACAGAATTTCCTACAATCACACTGATATTAAAACCAAGCCTTATATTTGCTCTTCATATCATCAACTTTATTCACAGATCCTTAAGTAACTAAATCTAGAATTTCTGCATGTTTTATGTTCATAAATTATGAAACTATCTGGAAATAATTACTAAAAAAAGCTAAAACAGAAATATCCAAAAATATATGGTTCTTCTGTTAATGTGAAAACATAAATTGTCTGATTTTCTTCTTTTTTAATGACTCTTACTTTGAGTTCTCAATTTAAACACAGATGTTGGGTAACTGAGACTTTGACACAAAAGATATGAGGTTTTAAATGTTCCAGCCATTTTGAACTGCTATGGCCTTAATGTAACTTGGCAACCAATTAGAAAAAAAACAAACTTTACTGCACATTTATATAAAGTTAGTCATTAATAAAGGTACTTATTTGACAGTGAGACACTTCTTAATTAGTTTATGCCACAATGACTAAGTAGATTCTACATGTCATTAGCAGGTTTTTCAGCCTCTTTACAGTTCAGAGTTGGCTCTCTGTGACTTCTAGCTTTTCCTTAAGCTAAAACTGCTCTTAAAACACAGTGAATGGCATTAAGGAGAATATAATGAAACAACTGATGGTAATCCCTAAGCAGGACTTTGCTGAAATATTTGAGAAGTAAAAGGGGCACTGGAATACATGTTCTAAAGAAAATAATTTGAAGGAGACTAAAATGCCATGAACTGAGGTGCCATGGTTTTAGGTAGAGGGACAGACTACGGATTTTCAATTCAACATGTGATTGACAATGAACCATTGCCAGCACTTAACTCTTAGCATTCATTTTAATGAAATGAAATGACAGTTCACTTTTTCTATCTGAGATTCAATCCATATTCAACACAATCATGATGCTATAAATATTATTTATATTTATAAATAATGTTAATGTTTTATGTATTTGGTAACTGACATCTTGTAATCACTGGATATTATGTGACAGAAAATCTCCTCAGATTACTAGCACCTTCCTCAGTATTCCTTATATTTCATATATTTGCATGCTGACACCAGATATATTGCTGTAAATCACTGCAGATAAAGTGACAGCAAGTCCCCACAAATCACCAGCACCTTCCTCAATATTTTTTATCTTTATTATATTTCATGCATTTCCATGTTAACACCAGATAGATTGTGTATATAATTAGAGATTGTATGACAGAAAATCTCCCCAAATTGCCAGTACCTTCCTCAGTAGCTTTTATACTTAATATAATTCATACTAAATATATACTTAATATAATTGACACCAGATATATTGCCGTTATGATTGGAGACTTAGTGACAGCATGTCTTGTCAAATTACCATCACCTTACTCAGTAGAAACACTGCCAGTGTAATTGTTGGAGCCTATGACACTGGCAGTGTTTTAAGTGTAATGTCTACTACAGACACAATAGTAACCTTCATCTTTCATAATGCTCACTGTTTCCAAGCAATTTCTTGGTATTCTGTCAAATTTTATTTTATTTTGTTCATTTTCACTTTGTTATTCCATTGGCATAACTACTTCCATGATCTGACAGGTCCTTTTCTTATCAGAATCAATCTTGTTGCTTGAATGGAGTGATTGATATGGATACCAGTCTCCCAAAATATCTTAGTTTTGGTTTGTCCTGTTAACTATTTGTTTACATAGTTGAGCATAAATTGTTTGCACCTTTCCCAATCTATCTATGTCTATGGCTATATTAAGAATTATATATATATATATATATATATATATATATATAGAGAGAGAGAGAGTTTAGAATACAAGAGGTAGTTTGTAACATTGATTTATTTTTATTTAAAGTTTAGACTGAATACGTAAACGTACAAAAAATAATTGACAACCAATAGTAATGAAAAAATTGGTGATAAACAAATATTGTAATTTGTGAAAAACTAAGACACTTTATAAAATGTTTAAGACTTTATGAAATATCTTATTTAAAAACAATTACAATCTGTAAAGGAAGTCAAAAATATGAATATAAAATATGATTCTTCTAAACATCTGAGATGTTTGGTATTGAGGGTATTGTTCTGATTCAAAGAAGAAAAGACTACATAATTATGTCAATACAAAAGTTGTGATTAGAAGATGAGTTCAAATTTGAGGAAGTCTAGATTATGCTATGTTCAGAATTGGGGAGTTCTACTATATATATATATATATATTGTGTGTATTTAGGCAGCATTTTTTCATTAATGCATGTTTCATTAAATAATATGGACAAGTTTTGTCTATTTGTTTTAAGTAAATTCCTTTCATATTGTTGAATAAGCTTTTTAGTATTATCACTGAAACACAAAAGCAAATCCCCATGTTTATACATGTTTTTATTGCTAATCCTGTCTAAGATGATGGCTTACATAAGCCATCATCAGAGATTACAAATACATTACAATAAATTAAATAATAAATTATGTAACAAAGATGTTAATTTTTGTTTTAGAATGGTTATGCAGACATTGCAACAAATATTGTTTTGTTTACATGGAAGATTCAGTGTATTTATTATTACAGGGCAAACAATTAATAAGCAATAAAATCCAAAATCACCTCATAATTTTTAAATATTCCTAAAAAAGCTTTGTAAATATAGTTTGAATTTGCCATGATGAATTTCTCTAAATTAACTGTTGTGTAGACTCTGCTATAATGTCCCACTGATCCATATTCTCTTCCTCTGCACTCATTGTTTCTGTAATATTCTCATTGCATTTCATTCATTCCCTATTTGTATTGTGGACACATTGCATTTAAAATTTGATTATTTATTAAACAAATACAAAAATGTTATTAAAGTCAAATCAGTTTATTTTAAGTAAATTTTTAAAACTTAGGTATGTTTTGCCAAAACACTTTTTGGTGCATATTATATGAAATTTTTGTGTATAGGCAAATATCTTTTCACACTATCATTTTTCTTAAATACTGCTGGTTCTCTAGGGAGAACACAACTTTTACATTAGAATTTTCTTCAGTATTTCTTTTTACTAATGATACAAAATCTTTAATAATAAAATTTACTATTATGCAAGTTCAGTTTTGTTTTTCCTCAGGTCTCAAATTCACTAAAATTGCTGTTTCTGAATTTTTGACGCTTCTGCTTAGTAGGGAAGGGCAGTAGAAAAATTCTCATGAAAGTAATAACCTAAAGCTATTGTATATACATACTATTCCACATATCCACCATCTGCAGTCCAACACACTTGTCATAGTCTTTTATCTTCCTTTATACATACAGAATGAAAACAAATTGAGCATTGACACAAAAAATAGAAATGAGTTTAAGACAAGGATGTGTCTTCTCTCCAGATCTGTTCAACCTCTACAGTGGGGCTATTTTAAGGGAACTGGAGACCCCACGAGGACCTATTACCAGAGTGGGGACATAATCATAACAATATAGGATATACAGATGACTCTGTGTTGATGACAGACACAAAAAGAAAACTAAAGGACATCCTAGACAAGATAGTAAAGGAAAGCAAGAAAAAAGGCTTACTCATCAAGAAGATAGAAGTTATGATTATCAACAAAAGATAAAATCTGAGATGTAAATTACAAGTTAGAGATGCAACATCAAACAAGCTTAACCATCTTAGGAAGCACTTTAATAGAAGATGGAAAGTGCGACACAGAGATCCAAATGTGTATCAGATCAGTGAAAGATGCATTCCAAAAACTAAGTAAACTGTTAGAAACAATGAAAAGAATGCTGAATATACATGGTTATACAGAGGGATACTGAGAATTACATGGATAGAGTAAGTAAGCAACAAAGAAGTCTTAAAGAAAAGAGTAATAAAAACAATGCTTATTTTCAGGGAAGGCAGTGGACAACCTACTTGACAAAGTTTGCATGAATGGTGGATGGGAGAATTGCCAAAGTGTGGATTGGCGGCACTATGTTAAGTGGCATGATGAAGAGGAAGTTACAGAGAGCTATGATCACCCACATCCTAAAAAGAGATGCCACACAGAAGAACCCTTCCCCATGAAATGCTTATATGCTGTGATTTAGATATTGATTTTTGTAAGTGGGTCAGTTTTCAAACTTGTCAACAGTTGTCAGTATATATATATATGTAAGGTACTGCTGAAAAGTTCTAAAACTACTATATATATATATATATATATATATGTATATATATATATATATATATATATATATATATATATATATATATATATATATATATCAGTTTTATATATACATATATCCATATCAGTTTTATATATACATATATATATACCAATTTTATATATATCAGTTTTATATATACATATATATATGTATATCAGTTTTAGAACTTTTCAGCAGTGCCTTATACATATATATATATATATATATATATATATATATATATATATATATATATATATATATATACATATATATATATATATATAAGTGGACACCAGAGTCAATACTAACAGGTGACAGTTTGCTTCAAGCATGAGCGTAATCTTTAGGCCATGTATATTGCATATGTAAGCTCAACTAGTTATATATGCTGGTCAATAAGGCATTATGGCTAGCAATGTCATGTATTTCTAGTTTATTGTATTATTTTAACAGTTAATGGATAGGCAGTAACCATTATATATCAAATTATTCTAAAGACTATTAAGTAGAAATAATTGTATAGAAGTAATTCAAACTATTATATATGATGAACTCTCCCATTGATTTCAAAGTATGATGATCTGACAACCACATTCATGTTTTATATATGGTATGTGACACTTTAGTCCCAGTAGTGACCTGCTTACAAGTCCACATATCATGCAACATCGAGAATTTTGTGACATAGCAACAGGAATATTTGCTGACACTTTCTGCCATTGTCTTTCCCCTCTTAGCTAGTAAATACAACTGATTTCAAAATTTCTGATATAACTCTGGCACAAATATTTCCATTTATTTCTATCCAGGGCAACTCACCCAAAGTTAGTATGTGGCACATTGATAGCTGAGAGTTTACTCTTTAGCTTGTCTTTATATCTGAGCAATTATCTGTCCAACAATCCTTTGTCCACTGTCAAGCTGACTATACATAAGGACCATAGGTATTCTGTCGTTACTCATCCTTGCAACATGACCTGCCCAGTGAAGTTGTGATTGCATCAGGAAAATCTCAATTCCACCAATAATGCATTTTGTGAGAAGATCAGCATTGGACACCCTATCATCAAAAGTCTAGCAACAGATTGCATGGAGACAACTTTTGACACATATACATATATATAGTCATCAAATGAATGGCAAGATAGAAAACTGAGTAGCAATTCATTTTCTTCCAAGAAGAAAATTCAGAGAAATAATAATTTTATTTATGGAATGTATTATATATATACACACACACACACACATATATATATATATATATATATATATATATATATATATATATATATATATTAGAATCTTACATATATAAAAATGGGAGAAAGTAGAGAGAGAAATGCAATGAATACAATAGATAAAATTTACATCAAAATGTGCAAGGCACAAAGATGCTCAGCATTTAAATTTAAATTTTGATATACAATGAAGCTAGATGATAAAATAGGCTATTCAGCTTTTTGTCACTTGTATTTTTATTATTATCGTTTTTAATTATTCCATATTCTTCAAATAGTATCTTTCACCCAGAAACTGTAGCTTTTATAATTTTAGGGTAACACACATGCAGTTAATAAAAATTGGTGTTTGCAAACTCTCAAAAATGAATGAAAAATACATGAAAACTAGTATTTTTCACTTGATCCCTTCAGGATACAATCATGGCTGTCCACAACTTCCTCTCCTTAGCAGTGTTTGTCTTTTGCTATCTCTTCTAATTGCTGTCCTGCCAACCCTTTACACAAGCTTGTTAATTTGATTATTCTATGCTTTCCACTGTCCATCTTGCCATACAATCACCAAAGTTAAGCAATGTCAAGCCTGATCAGTAACTTGATGGCTAACCACTTGAGAATACCAGTTGCTGTAAGCTTGGATGTGCGGGTGGTCTAATGAATAATGGCTCAGTATTGTTAATCCAAGAGCCAAGTTCCAGTTCCAGTTCCATTTGGGTCACTTATATGCAAATACATGTGGGAAAGGTATGAATTTACCTCTTCTCCATTTACCTATGTGTTAGTTAGTAAGATATGTCATTAAATCATTATTATCTCAAAAAAATATTCTTACAATTTAAAAATATTTTCTGGCTTTAAATGACCTGCAAAGTGTTGATAAGCTGTAAAAAAATTAATTAATTAATCAATCAATGTCCGTCTTGCCTTCAACATGTCAAGAGGGACAGAGGAAAGCAGAGAGTAATCTCATTAACAAATTTGTGTAAATGGTTGTTTGAACAGATAAGTAACATTAAGCCCAAATTGTGAACTCAGAGAAACATTTCTCCCAAACCATTTTATACTTTTTTGTAAATACTCAATGTTTTACCACACTAATCGAGTATTATGTATGTACTAATCAAATTTTGGTATATAAAAATTTTAGTGCACTAATTGAAAACACATTAATCAAATGTGCATTAATCAAAGGATGCCTGTATTTACCATATATACGTCTTTGTTTTTTCATTTGTTCTTGGTATTGTTGGAAGCTAAAAACTTTGTTCTAAATGCTGTTAGTGGACTCAAACTTTATAGAATATTTATTATCAGCATAAATATACATATTAATTTGGGGCTTTTTATATTCTATAAAACAAATAAGCAAAATATATTTTGCTATATTCCTTTTTATGAGAAATGTTTATAAAATCAAAAATAAATTAAACATAGTATCCAGTTGTCTTTTTTTTCTGTTTAATCTAAAATGTCTCAAATCCACTGAGAGGTGATGATCAAAGGAAATGCTCCCAGTTAGGTTCTGGGGTCCTAGAGAGTCAAGCTGAAGCTAAATTAACTGCTAACAATTGACTGAAAGGAATACATAACAATACTTAGCTTGTCACTATGATTTGAAATTAAGATTTGAAACTCAATGAAGCAAACAATTAATTTAGTCTATTGTACTATAACAAATACCAGTAAGAAAACTTTAGAAGATTGTAATAATTCTTCTTCACTGAAGGAAACTTGAATAATAGCACTAATTAACATATAATGCTTACAATCTGAATCATTAGATACGTACTTGAAAAACTTAAAGATGCATGACACCAAGTAAATAGATAACTACTTTCGAAGAAAATTTTTTTCATTGATGCAAATAACTAAAAAGTATTTTATTTTTTAAATTAAAACTTGTAGACTTGCTATGAGCTAATATTTTATTTATTCAGGTATCAGATTTAACAGAACTGTTATCTTCTCTTACATGGTATTTTGGGGATTGAACTGAAAAAAAGGAAACAATTATTCTTCTCCAGAAGATTTTCTCAGCATTTTTTCTTATTATGAAATGTTACAGAAAAATTTAACTATTTGGAAAATGTTACAACAGACAATGAGATATGTGATACATACATCTGAAGGCACATTGGAATATTAAAAGTGCCTTCCAAAAGCTAAAAGAAGTAATAGGAAATAGGAAAATTTCATTAGAAACAAAGAAACACTATTTAAATCTATTTACATTAAGGCAATTTTTCTCATCTTTGTTGTCATTGTTATCACAATGTTTCAGCCATTATTCCTCCCAGCCTTCATCAGGTGTATATAGATATTGGTAATCTACAGGGAATTCTGAACTGAACCCTTTATTTAATCTATGGGTATAGACTGCTCTAATTCCACTTCCCATGTCTAAGGATACATTGCTTAGTTCATATTTTTAGTTCTGCCCATAAAAGAGTTCTAGACTGACATGCAATATCAATCCTATTATATGGCAATTGCTACAATTGTTTGGGGACAGTTATTCACAGGGAATTGTGCAAGTAAATTTAGTTGGGCCATATGAATAAATGATGTAAGGAGAAACATTTTTATCTAAACAATTAACCCTGTTAAAATTAGAAGATCTCATTTTGGTGTTAACTTAAGCACCCCGCCCAACAAAAAAACATGTTCCGTCATCAGTCAACTGTAGGACATATGAAACTGAAGTAGATGGTAACATTTGGAAAATATCCAGCCCTTAGCAAAGAACTGAAAAAAATTGTGGAATAGAAAGATCACAATTGTACCCACTCAGACCTGCATGCTTGGAGTACTGAAAAATCTTGCAAGAAAAGACTTGAAGAACTGAAACCATCCAGACAATAGCATCAATAAAATCAGGAAGAATGGGTACTGGAGTATTTTTTAAAAATTGGTATCACCCCAAGTAAAACAGTACAGCCACTAGCATGCAAGCAGTTACAGTGTGTGGAGGAATTAGGAGCAGATACATTATTAATGAGGAGAAAGAAAAGAGCAATCAGGAGGACAGTAGATAGTTATTGACATTGCATTTAAATTTTTGCAGATTAAAGATGGTTGGAAAGTATGGAACTGGGAGGGACTTCAAGCAAGCAAGAAGTGTGAGATAAGAAACTGTTAGCATAGAAGTTATGGCTACATCTAGCTAGTCAAGTGTTGTGCTTAAATTCATATGGTGTAGCTACCATAGTGAAGAGCTCATCTGAGCAATTACCATGAAAGTATTTTTAAAAGAGAAGCACAAAGAGGCAACCTTATGGTGGTGGGAAAGTGACTGAAGCCATGCTACCAGATCATAACCAATAATATTGCTGATTCTTCTTTGGATCTTATCAAAGAGCTCCAGGAAAATAGCAGGGATAATGGACCATATCTGACAGCAATATTTTAAGCATGGGCAAATGGTAGACTTATAGACATGCAAGATAGATTCCGGAGAGAAGAATTGTCTTGCCCAATGCAGTGAACCAACTTTCTTAACAGCTTATCTAGCGATGGATTCAATGTAGTCTTTACACCTTATGTCAGTTGAGAATATTAGCCCAAAAAGACACAATGAATCACTTTCTTGGAGGATAGCATCAGCCATGCTGATAGAAGGTAAAGAGGAGTCTCTCAGATGATTAATAAAGAGCAGTTTTGTTTTGGAGGCATTAAAATTGACATGCCATTTTTATTCCCAGTTAACAACATACTTGAGGTCATTTTTCGGCTGCCATTTTGACCTTGTCTGACTGATCAGCCCTACTATCAAATCAGAAGTAAATGGTAGTGTCATTAGTATAGATGCCAAGTTGAGAGCTGATGTCATCAGGGAGGGGTCAATAATGAAGATTAAAAACAGCGTAGGACCAAAGTATAAAAGGGTGAAGACAAGAGACCATTCAGGACAATTTTCATTTTACAATTTCATAGGAATGACTTGATCAGCTCAAAAACGTGCCCAACAATACAGTAGTCACGAAAACCAAAGATTTTAATGCAGTGCCTCATTCTCTCAGCAAAAAGGGACTTAGCTTCTTTGAGGACTCTCTTATATTTGTTACAAGCAGTAGCAAATAGGCACCTGTTATGATGAGAGCTGTCATGCTGACGTAGCTGGTAATAGTGGATTGTGTGTGCTATGGCAGCCAAGCTTGCTGGTGTGAACCATGTAGAAGACTGTGGTTTCACCTAGTATTTTCAAGAAGGTATAAAAGCATCCATGTTGCCTTTGACCCAAGAAGAAACGTCAGTGGTGTAATTTTTAATTGGGTGGTTGAAGATGTCAGTCCAAGAGCTGTTACAAACAAAATCCCAGAATGAGTCCCAATAAGCAAGCTGGTACTGGAAAGAGGTTTTATGGATAGGAGATTCCTGTTTAGAGGAGACTATAATTTAATCTCTTGAAAAAGTTACCAGAGACAAACATGTTAGAAAAGTCACTGAGAACAAGAGTCTTAAATACTAAAGATAACAAATTAATAATATTAAAAAAGAAAAATATACAATAATAATTATTGTAAAAGTTGCAATAATGTAAAAGGAAATCGTGTGAAACATTTGATTAGGATAGAAATAAACAGAGAGAAATTCATAAGAGCCATAAATTATAATGAAAAAATTAATTATAAAAAATGAAACAATAATTCTGTTGAAAAAATTTCTTCATGATATCACTCACAATGTTAGCAAGTCATTAAAGGTTTCCTTCAATCTCAGTGAATTAAACAACTTGCTCTTGCCTCATCAGTCTAAAAGCAATAAGTTGATGTTCAAGTAAAAAAAAATGAAAATGAATCAAAGCTTTGCTCATTAGGGTAGATGTAGGCTTTTGTCTCAATGCAAAGCAAAAATGGTATATCTAGCTGAAACTGGAGAGTTGGTCAATCAGAGAGAAGGATGCAAGGCAGACTGGAAAGTAGTAAGGATCACAATATCAGCAATTAATCCTCATTAGTTGCAGACACTTCTAGAATGAGTCTGTAGAAATCCGCTTACAGATGATAGCTCAGTGGGCAGAGCTTTGATTTGAAAGTTTCAAGTAATTAGTTCAAAGCCCATCTAAATGCTGTTAGACTTTCATCTATATTGTGCATGTTTCCATAGTTGTCAGGAGCAAATTCAAAAGATGTCACTTTAAGCATAATCTGAGGTGACAAGTATTGTCATCCTAGATGTTATAAACCTGACTGCATATGATATATATTGCTGAATACTATTATTATGACCAGACAAAAATATTCCATCATATATATATATATATATATATATATATATATATATATATATATATATATATATATATATATATATTTATATATATATATATATATATATATGTAATTGATTCCAGAGGTCACAACTTAGGTTGAAAAATGATTTAAGTTGAAATAACCACACTATAAACAACAAATAATCTCTCCCCATTGCCTATTATAGTATTTATGATATGTACTTGCAGTATTCTGAATAAAATAATTTATTTCCACCTTCCAGTGATATAATCTCATGCTTAGCATTAGCACCTGCACTAAAGGACTTTCCTTCGAAGCCATGGGCAAAATGTATTTGAAATCACAAGTGAAATGTAATTGAAAGAACATCAATGGCAGAGCACAGATGTAAACAAGTCTGAATTCAAAATTGGTGTTTGAGCGGAAAACAACACACAAGTGCTGCTTGTCAGCAGGAATTTGAAATAAAAACTGAGCATACTTTATTATGCTAATTTTTTGTTTTTGATGATTTTATGATATATATATATATCATAAAATATTATGTATACTTTATATATATATATATATATATATATATGTAGTATACATAATATTATTTTAAAATTTATTTAAACATAATTTTAATTGTGTTTATTGTTATTTTAGTGTTCTGACTGAATGAACTAACGTGAATTTTATTATTCCATATAATATTTAAGAAAATCGATGCATCTTCAAAAATGACTTAACTTGAAATGACTTAAGCCAAGGTATCACCACTTATATGATTTCAATGAAATATAAAGTAAGCAGCTCTTAAGTGAATATGCTGTACAGGCACACCAAAGAAAGGGAACTCATTGCCATATTCCACTGGAATTTATTTATAAATCTATCTATCTATAAATACATACACGCATGCACTCACTCACACAAGCACATGCAGGCACACAGACATACACACACACACACATACACACATATATATATGGATTACTATCACACACAAAAACAATGGTCAAACATGAGAAAAAATAATTCCATTAAATAATATGTAGAAATAACCATTCTTTGCCTGATGAAGGTCACAAGACCCAAAACGTGTGTAGCAAAAAATATGGGAAACAAAGTATAATATATAAAAAAAATCCTCATTAATTATAACCAAAAGTGTTTGCAGCTTCTCTTTTCTCTTTAAAATATACACTTTTCTCTCATTGGAAAACTTTCATTTCTCCCAAATATATATATATATATATATATATATATATATATCATAAAATATATTTATATGGTAAAACTGCTAAAAATCCTGGTTAGAGTATGTGTAAATATAAGAAGTGTGAACTAATGTTAATAACGAGTAGCAACAGTCTGTTTCATGCTTGAATTCTATCTTCAGACAATGTGGGTTGGATAAAAGTTTGACTATTTATATATGTAAGTCACTGGGGCATTATGGGTAGCAAGACCAGTTATCTCCAGTTTATTGTGATAGTCTAACAGCTATTACAAAAATTTAGATATCTGGGAAGTGTTGTACCAGAGGACCAAAAGTGTAACATTGAAATCCAAAGTTGCCTTGGGATAGCCAAAGATGCATTCCAGAACTAAGCAGAGTGTTCAGAAACCAAGAAAAGAATACAAAACTGCTATGTGATATCAATCCTCCTATATTATAGTAAATCCCGGACAATCTCCTCAACGATGAAGAAGTGATTTGAAGCAATAAGAATTTGGTTCTAAAGAAGGATTCTGTTGATACCATGAACTGAACATGTGAGCAACAATGAAGTTTTTAAAAAAATGGAAGCAAAGAGGAAACTTATATTTACATCAGGAAGAGAGATTCAAAAAGAGGGCTTAGAAAATCTGATACTCACCGGACAGATTGAAGGCAAGAGGGACAGGAAAACAACACGTACCCTACTTAGTGAGCTTGAGTAAGTGGATGGCATAGCAAGGTTTAGGAGAAATAACAAAAACACAAAATTTATTAAGAGCTACAAAAGACAGGAAATTGTGGAGAGCCATGACCACCTATGTCCTGAAGGGACATGCCACATAGAGAGAGAGAGAGAATGAATGGGCAGAAACAGTTATTTTAAATTATTCTGGTGACTATAGAATAAAACAGAAAGCAATTATTTTATAGTTATTGTATAGTGTTTTTTGTTAACTTTTAAATCAGTTTTATTTATTATTAATTATTTGAGTGTATTTTGCATTTATTCACTAATTATTCGTTACTGATTATTTTTATTAAATTTACTTAGATATGTGCACATTCATGTGGTTTATCCATTTGTTTATTATTTATTTCCTTAATTATTTATTTAATTAATTATTTAATTAATTCATTTGTTTTATTTTTTTATTTTTTATTTACTTCTTTATTTAATATTTATTTTTATTTTTATCTATTTATTTATAACACGTACAGCCTCCTCTGAGCTAGTTCTTCAATTGAGGGCTTCACATTGGTATCCAGTCTCAATGTAAGTGGTGGCATTGACCCTAAAACCTTATGGGAAAAAGTGGGCAGGTGTGACATGTCACTCATTGCTCACAAACCCCAGGACCATCTCACATGATGGGAGACTTGCTATGTAATACCGTGGGGTCTTCAGTGGGGCAAAAAAACAGGAGCATATTGGACTCCGCAGGATGCTTGACTCTGTTTAGAAAGTGATTCAATCTGATCACACAATACTCCCAGGTACTACTGGATATGACTTTCCCCTCTCCTCATAAGATCTCCTAGGATTTGTATCTGATGTTTTCATGTAGCAGACATGTGAATGTTGACTCCAATACATGGAACTGATTGGCAATTGACCTCTTTGATTTTTGAAGAAGATATCATGGACTTGCTAGATAAACTTGACTTAACATTCCTGATAATTTCTGTCTGGATTCCTGACAGTCTAATACTCAAGAATGTTTTTTCTTTTGGTCGCTGATGACAAATTCTTGTCAGTGGTCTGGAGTTCTTTTCTGATTTTTTTCCTTAAGCAGAAAGGACCTAGCAACATTGAAGAAGGTTGTAATCTTCATATCTGTGTGGTTGGTGGCTAATGAAATGAGAACTGCATTCCTTTTCATCTAATGCAATAGAGTCAAAGCTTCCATGGTGGGACTGAAAAAAGTGACAGGATGCTTAGTTAAAGTTTGTTACTTATTGTGCGTTAATAAATGTATTCTCAAATACCTGACACATCTCTGTGTTTGTATGCATGTATATATATATATATATATATATATATATATATATATATATATATATATATATATATATATATATGTATGTATGTATGTATATATATATTTATATGTGTGTGTGTACATATATATTCTTTAAGGTAAATATTATTAAAGACACCAGAGATATTTTTTGTTGATTAATTTTACTGATCAACTTTTCCAAATTATGAATGATCCTTCTCAGACAAGGAGAAAATATTGTCAGAAATTGTCTGAATTTCTTCCTTATCTGAGAAGGATCATTCATAACTTGGAGAAAGTCAATCAGTAAAATTAATCGGCATAAAATGTCTGTTGTCTTTTGTAATATTTACCTTAAAAAACATTTACTTCTGAAATTTGTATTTCTGAATATGTATGTAGAGATAAATAGAAATTTTATTATCAGAATCTCTATTCATATATTTACTTCATATTTACTCCTGGTAGCTTTTTATCAAAACACTCTCAACTAATAACCTCTTTATTATTATTATTTATTACTTTAAGACTAATTTTACCCCACTTTAATATTCTCATAACAAAACACTGAATCATTAAAAACTTCATACTTATTTTTTATGATTAATTTTATTCCCTTTTATGATTATTGCTTTTAATCACAACACTGGTTCATACATTCTTTATTATTATTATTGTTTTATTAGTAGTTTTACTCCAATTTATTTTTGCTTTTCCTCATAACACACCAGATCAATACATCTTCATTATTATTATTACATTTTATGACAAGTTGTTTCTTAATTATTGTTGCTGATTATGACGACACACTGACTTCATGCACTTGTCATTATTACTGTTATTTTATGACTAGTTTTAATGTATAATATTCAAGTTGATTGTTATCACAATTCACTGGTTCAGTAAGCTTTTCAATAGTGATATCAAAAGAACAGAATTTGGAAATAATAAAATAGCTTCCAAAGTGATTTGAACTTGCATGTCTTTTTTTAAAATTTCATCTTGCAACTTCAGCTCTGAAAACATTGTTGATATATTTGTGGCATTCTAGTAACTTCTCCTCTACAATTTATCTTTCATATGTATATAAATATATATATATATATATTAGGAAATGGCTTATATACAACATATTTTTAATTTGATTTTTAAGCATTATATTTTAAATGGATACTCATATTTGAGTAGATGCTCTGTTTATTAAAGAGTATATTTATTTATTTACATTTAATGGCCTGAATATTTAAGAAGTCTTGTAAGAAAAATATGCATCCTCTAACAAGATTTCTCTAATATTCAGACCAGTAGGTGTAAATAAATAAATATACTGTTTAATAAACAGAGCATCTACTCAAATATGAGTATCCATTTAAAAAATAATTTTTAAACAAATAAATTAAAAATATATATATATATTTGTATATATATATATATATGAGGTCAAAAATTATCTGCACTTTTAGTATAACATATGCTTAGATTTGTCTCATTGCCTTCTGCTTATGAATGCTTATAGTGCACACTATTGTGGTCACATGATCAAAGTTTGAGCTTGATTCCATCAGTTACCTTGTAGCTCTTTCTTCCTCCTTGGTGTACACTGCTAGCAGAGTGGCCATGTTTACACTGTAACAGCAGCAAGAAAACTGGTTCAAACAAGCTCAGACTTCAATTATGTAGCCACAATCATACCAACAACACGTATGCATGAGCAAAAGGCAGTGTAACAAACCTAAAGATATGTTATGGTGCAAGTACAGATAATATTTGACTTTACCTTGTGTGTATATACATATATGTGAGTATATATATATATATATATATATATATATATATATATATATATATATATATTTATATATATTTAGTTGGATTGATGTGAGTTTGTGGCCTTGGGTTTCATGCTCTCTGTGATCATCAGACAAACTGATTAATTTTTTAAATTTTCTGGGAATTGTAGATAGCATGAAACCCAGGGTCACAAACTCACATCAATCCAGCTAAATATGTTAGTTCTATCATTGATATCGAGTACTTTTCAATAAGTACCACGCATATATAATATATAAATAATAAATATATAAATTGCATATATATATTTTTATTTATATAAATAGACATTTTACACACACACATATTTATATATATATATATATATATATATATATATATATATATATATATATATATATATGTGAAAATATATAGAAAATAGGAAAGAACTCGTTAGGTAAATAATCCAAAGTTCTTTAGTATTTTTGTAATTATTTTTTAAAAATAGTGCTTGATACAAAAGTAGAGTATAAATATAATTATTTGTTTAAAAATATGATTCCAACACGCTACATAAGAGTTCTCATGAGAACTCTTATGTAGCGTGTTGGAATCATATTTTTAAACAAATAATTATATATATATATATATATATATATATATATATTATACATGGATATGTGCTTAATGTAGTGGTTATTATTAGAACTGATAAGACAAAATCAAATTCCAGTCAAGGTCATTGCATATTCTTTTGCAAAAATTTGTTTGTAAATGTACGAATCATCCCTTCTTCCCCTAGATTAGGGGTTTATTAACAGGGCAGACTAGGTTCACTTGCTTTGACTAGCAAATAATCTATGAGAACGTCATGACTGAATTGAAAATCAGATGGGTATAAAAACATAATTCCTACTGAAATTACAGCAGCAACACATAGCATGGTGAGGCTTTCTCAATAGAGGAGCATACAGGGCTAGCATATATATCATATATATATTTATATATATTACGTGTACTTATGTACATTTTATATATAGTTACTAATAATTAGTTGTTAGTTAATAATTTAGGTGCATAGAGATATTAATGTAGATATATTTGTTGACAGTGTTTGTTGTTCAGAAATTTGGAGGTGTTATTTCATATCAACAGATCAAATTTTTGGAAGTTCCCATGGGTGCCATCTCAGATTTCTAAGAAATTTTAGTATCAGGTAACCATCCATGATAAATGAAAAATCCATAAATTTTTTTCTTCCTTAGCTTCAGAGTTTGGTATTTATGATGTTATGTTCTCTTGTAATGTTGATTTCAAAAATATGTTTGTAAATAGTTCTATCATTGATATTGAGTACTTTCCAATAAGTACCACGCATATATAATATATAAATAATATATATATAAATTGCATATATATATTTATATTTATATAAATACACATTTTACACACAATACACACACACACACACACATATTTATATATATATATATATATATATATATATGTGAAAATATATAGAAAATAGGAAAGAACTCGTTAGGTAAATAATCCAAAGTTCTTTAGTATTTTTGTAATTATTTTTTAAAAATAGTGCTTGATACAAAAGTAGAGTATAAATATAATTATTTATTTAAAAATATGAAAAATCCATAAATTTTTTTCTTCCTTAGCTTCAGAGTTTGGTATTTATGATGTCATGTTCTCTTGTAATGTTGATTTCAAAAATTTAAGTGCAGTACTAAGCAAAACAGCAGAAATGTGGTTCTACTGAAAGATGCTGAGGATGCCATGGGCCGAACCTGTGAGTAATGATGAGGTTTTGAAGAAAATGGAAACAAAGAGGAAACTTATATTTAACATTAGGAAGTTAAAGTTTCTGGGGCACCTAATGATGAAGGGGAGCTTGGAAAATCTGATACTCATATGACAGAGGGATAGACGAAAGCAGTGTATAATATACTTGATGGGCCTAAGCAAATGTATAGCACAACAAGGTTTGGGAGAAATAACAAAAAGACAAAACTTATTAAGAGCTACAAGAGACAGGAGGGTGTAGAGGTGCATGATTGCCTATGTCCTGAAGGGACACAGCACATAAACGAAGATTAGCTCAGCAGCTG
The DNA here is from genome assembly GCA_963932145.1 of Acanthosepion lycidas. NCBI lineage: Eukaryota > Metazoa > Mollusca > Cephalopoda > Sepiida > Sepiidae > Acanthosepion > Acanthosepion lycidas. Next base: position 65,823,753 of record OZ010596.1, on the reverse strand, counting down.
TCACATAATTTCACTGTTGCAGTTGCTTGTTGTAACCATCAGTTCTATGCTAATAGTTTCTTCTCCCGCACTTGTCGCTTGTGGAATTCTCATCTGGCTTCCTGTGTTCCTGTCTACAATCTTCAAAATTTTAAATGCAGTGTCAACTGTCATTGTCTCTCTCCTTGAATACTGTTCTTTTATTGCCGGCACCATTTCTTGTACCATTGTGGCTTTATTACCTTGATTCAAGTGAAATGAGAAAAGAAAAGAACTCAGTAAATGGCTTTTTAAAGAAAGGTACACTGGAGAGGTGCCCCAGAAATTCCAGTTGTCTCTTTCTGATTCTAAGTAGAAGTATTTTTTTTCTTTCTATATTCCTTAAAACTTACTCATTGCTCATATACTCCATCTATGGTATTCTCAGCATCTTTCTGTAGAACTATATGTTGCCTGAAATCTCTTCTTTACCTGTAAGGAAATTTTATATTTCTCTTTTTAGATATCCATTGCATATTGACATTTATGTTATTTTATTGTTTTTGTTATTTTCATTCTTTATGGATTCTAGTTTTGTTGAGTTTTTGGTTTATTTGCTTTACGGCCTTTCAATGTCAATGGGATATTTAATGCTGACAAGATTTTTAGGATAGGTTTGTATGAATAGAATATGTATCCTTTGTAAGCAATCAGTATATAGATCAGGTTTCATTAATGTATTTTTGTAAAGAAGGTTTTTGCCGAAAGTCAAATGTATTGCTGGTAATATTTTTTTTTCAAAAAATGTATTGCTGATATTTTTATACTTTTATAGTGTTATGACAACAGTTTGGGGGTTAATAATTTGCCCATAGCTGGGACCTAATAACAGGTGTTACCACCTGGGGAGTGTGGCCTGGAAACAAACAACAATTAAGAGGTGGTTACACACTCCTCAAAACTTCCCAATCAGAGGACTTGCTGCAAGATGTCGTTTATCATTATACCCAGGACGTTTGAGTTTCTGCTTGGTTCCATATTATTCTAGTTGTATTAGTATTATTATTATGTTTCTCAAATTTTTGTCTTTCTACATTTCTTTTTATCAATTTTATTTATATCTTTCATTTTCAGTTTTTCCTTGTTTTATAGCTTTTTAACTTTTTTTCATTTATTTTCATTTTATGATTTCCTTTTGCAGTTACATGATTTCTCATTCATTTTTCATTTTTTATATTTTCATTCTGTATTACATTTCCATTTTTTTTTTACAACAAATATATTTAAATTCCTTTTCCCATTTTTATTCTTTTTTTTCTCGAAAAAAATTTATATATATCCTTTTCTTCCTTCTGAATTTTCTTCCTTTCATCTTTTAGTGTTTTTTCTTATTATCAAATCTCTATACCATTTTCCCCTTTCTTTTTATTTATTTGTAAGCTTTTGCATTTTTTTATTTTATCCTTTCATAATATTTATTTATTTATTTATTTCTTACTTTCTGTCTTTCTTTCTTTTTTTTCAGTTCTCTCTTTTCTTTTTCCTCCATATTCTTTTTTTTTTTCATCCTTTAATATTTCTTGCATTCTTTCTTTCTTTCTTTTTCAGCTCTCTCTTCTGTTTTTCTTTCATTTTCATTATTTTTATTTCATCGTTACATATTTTTCTTTCTTTCTTTTATGTTTTTTTCATTTTTTATTCTTTTATTTATCATTACCATTTTACTATTTTTCTACATTTTTCTATTTCTGTTCTGTTGCTAATGATTCTTTCTGTCTTTGTTTATTGCTTTCATTCCTTGTTACTTTCTTCATATTAAAATCCTAACTTCCTCCTTTTTATTGTAAGTCTCCCATTTTCCTATAATCAGCAAATCAGTAATAAAACAAATACAAAAACTGTTCCAAATTCTTAGACAACCCATCAAAAAATATCAGAAAGCAGTAGGAAATAACCTGATCAAAGATTAACCAGGAAATCTTACAACAAAAATTAATCACAGGTGACACAGAAGAACCTGAGAAATGATGAAAATCCATGGAAGGCAAAGCAGTGAAAAGGAAATTGCAAAAAGACAAGACATAAAAAGAAGACAATACAAAATGAAGTCTTTTATATGGTCATTGGATATTTCTTCAATGTTTACAGCAATTTTAACTAAAGTTAGTTGGTTATTTGTCTCTTTTACATTTGTTTTGCTATAAAACAGAAAGCTAATTACAATTTAATAATTTTGACTTTTATTCCAACTCTATTTTTGTTTTTCCCATGTTTTTATTTCCTGTTTTCTGATAAATTCTGATCGAACTTCCTCTCCGTTTGACACTATCATTGATTTGTCTAGATACTGATTTGCAAAATTTTTTTTTTATATCTGTTTCCAATGTTGTATGAATAGGAGAGAAAGAGAAGGAGAGAGAGAAAGAGAAGGAGAGAGAGAAAGAGAAGGAGAGAGAGAGAAAAAGTAGGAGAGAGAGAGAAAAAGAGAGAAGGAGAGAGAAAGAGAAGGAGAGAGAAAGAGTAGGAGAGAGAGAAAGAGAGAAGGAGAGAGAGAAGGAGAGAAAGAAAGTGTAGGAGAGAGAGAAAGAGGAGAGAGAGAAAGAGGAGGAGAGAGAAAGAGGAGGAGAGAGAAATAGAAAGAGAAGGAGAGAGAGAAAGAGGAGAGAGAGAAAGAGAAGGGGAGAGTGAAAGAGAAAGAGAGAGAAGGAGGGGGGAAGAGAAGGAGAGAGAAAGAGAAAGAAAGAGAAGGAGAGAGAGAGAAAGAGAGAGAAAGAAAGAGAAGGAGAGAGAGAAAAAGAGAGAGAAAGAGAAAGAAAGAGAAGGAGAGAGAGAGAAAAAGAGAGAGAAAGAGAAGGAGAGAGAAAGAGAAATAAAGAGAAAGACAAGGAGAGAAAACAGAAAAAGAGAGAGAAAGAGGAGAGAGAGAAAGTGGCGGAGAGAGAAAATGAGAGAGAGAAGAAGAAGGCGAAAGGAAAAAAGAGAATGAGAGAGAGAGAGGGAGAAAATGGAAGGGCTAACTTCTTTTTTACTAAATTATTAGTCTCTTGCATAAAATATACTTTATTATATTTTCAGAAATTATTTCTTTTGTACCACAAATTGTAGGGATAAAAATTTATCATTGAGAGGTGACTGAATGATTCTTAATTTAAAATTCAGGTTTCGTCTATGCTTGAACTTCTCTGCACTTTTCTTTTCTTTCTTTTCATGTACCATGTCCTTTCAGAACATAGGCAATCATGGCTCTCCACTTCCCACTATCCCTTGCAGCTTTCAACAAGTTCCTTCCCTCTGCTTCCTCCCCCAGACCACGTTCTGTCATCCACTTGCTTAAGTCTACCAGGTATGTCATGCATTGTTTTTCTTTGTCTCTCTTTCCCTCTGTTCAACCAATGAGTATCAGATTCTCCAGGCCCTCCTTCCTCATTATGTGTCCCAGAAACCTGCTGCCTCTTCCTGATGTTAAGTATAAGCCTCCTCCTTGTTTGCATCCTCTCTAAGACCTCATTGTTGCTCACACACTCAGTCTATGGTATCCTTAGCATCCTTCTGTAGAACTACATCTCTGTTGCCTCGAGTCTCTTCTTCATGTTTGAGAAAATCGTCCAACATTCACTGCTGTAAAAAAGAACAGATGCCATGTAACAGTTCAGTATTCTTTTCTTTGTTACCAAAGATATCCTCCTTACAACATTGGTAAACCATAATACCTCCTTACCACTCATCATCTACTACTTACTATAGCTAAATCCATATCCTGTAATCTTTAAGTTGATGATTGAATTAAAAATTGACTATGATTACAGAAACTCTGACACCAAATTATTTACATCAACTTGCTAATCAGTTATGATAAGCCTGCAGATGCTATTTAAAGGGAAATTAAATTGATAGCTAAATATAAAACCTTTTTCACCAAGATGTACAATCTTATTAAATTCTTTTTCTTCAGGATATTGGCAATTATGGCTCTCCACAACGTCCTATCCTTTGTAGCTCTGAGTAAGGTTTTTTTTTTTTTTGCTATACCTACTTGTCTCTGTTCTGTCAAACATTTTCACGGTCCTTCTAAGCCCTTTCAATGATCTCTTTCTGATTCTAAGTATATTCTTTTAGTTTCCATTTTCCTTAAAACTTCATCATTGTCTTATGCTCCTTTCTACTTTTTTAAAAATAGTTTTGTGAAAGTTGCTGTTTATGTTGTAAAATTATTTTTAAAAATATAGATTTCAAGCACAATAGATGAGAAGGGTAATTGTTCTTTTATATTTTTATTATCAAAAATGAAATGTAATATGTAATATAATATGAAATGTAGTAATGAAATGTGTGTGTGTGTATATATATATATATATATATATATATATATATATATATATATATATGTACATATATGCATATATGTATATATATATGTATATATATATATCCAAATGTAAAAGAATGAAAAGAATATAAATTCAAATGCTCATAATATTAATTTAAAATACACAAAGTAGAGCAATAAATATTTATTATAAACTGTAACATTTGTAACTTGCATGTTCTAATGTAAGAGTTTATAATAAATATATAAATATATATATATATGTGTGTGTGTGTGTGTGTGTGTCCGTGTGTGTGTGTAAAAATTTCAGATAGAGTATATCTGCGTGTGTGTGTGTAAAAATTTAAAATAGAGTATATCTGCAAAAGGACAATATGAATAAAGATAAAAGGAAAACTTTTATAAGGCAATGTGGTTCATCCTGTGAGGGACTTTATCAAAGCAAATGTAAGGATTTTATTTTTGAAAAACCAATAACATATTTGCTTTTGTATATAAATACTTGTCACAAAATAAAATCTATTTAAGGACAAAACATAAAAAGTTTTCATTTTGTCTTTATTCATATATATATATATATATATATATATATATATATATATATATATATATATATATATATATATATATATATATAAAGAGATGGACAGAGAGAAAAAGAAAGAGAGAGAGAGATAAAAAAGAAAGAGAAAAATACTCACTGTTCATTTAAGTACACATGAAAAAAAATGCTCTTTCATGCAAATTCCTAATCAAGGATGTAGTGATTTAATGGATATAGGCATTTAAACATGGTCATGGCAACCTGCTGAATTTCATTTCATGTATTATTAGGAGAAAGATTTTTTAAGTTACTTTGAATGCAGCCTGATTGTTTGCACTGGATGAGTGGGTGTGAGTATTTCAAAAGTGCTGATCTAACAGGATTTCCATGTGTAAACCATCTCTAGTGTTTACAGAGAATGGTCAGAAAACAAATTGCAGTAAATGCCAATTAAGTGGGTAGAAATCTCTTGAAAGACAACTTTTGCTCAATTAACCACCCTTTACAGTGAAGAGTATCTCTGAATGTACAACACATTGAACTATGAAGCAGATTGTCTATAGGAGCAGATGACCATGATAAGTGTCACTTCAGTTGTATAGAATCAAAAAACTGTGTCTACAATTCACTAATGATCACAAAAATTGAACAACAGAAGATTGTTGCTTGAGTTGCGATTTCTGCTGTGACATTAGAATGGTTTAACCAGAATTTGGCATAAACATCATGAAAGTATGAATTCAAACTGTTCTGTATCAACAGTTCAGTCTGGTGGCATAATGATATTGGTAATATATACTTGTTGCATTACACTGGGACATTGGGTATCTATAAAAGATCCTTTAAATCCCATAGCCTACCTAGGTATATTTAGTTTATGACGATGATGCACTGATTTTTTGGTTGGCCAATTCCAGCAAGACAATGTGACAATTAAAAACTAGTGGAAGATTGGTTCATGAAACACAATAATGTGTTTTCTATAAATTCATTAAGAAAAACTTTTATTAAATCAAGTAAAACCACTTTCAAAGATTTTTATCAATCTAGAATAAAAATATTAATTAAAAATGAAGATGTGCAAAAGTAAGTGAACCCTTACATTTACACTCTGTATTTTTGTTTTACATGGTTACCAGTGCAAATAAATTTTTGTGCATGTGTAAAAATGAAAAAAGAATAAAAATGTACATATTCATTTCTTTGGTAAGTTGTGTATACTGCAGTCAACCAATATAACTCAAAGTGTATGCGACTAAATTTTTTAAAAAAATATGCCAAGATCAAAGAACTTACTGAAGTTTTAAAAAATTGCATAGTTGAAGCCTATAATGATGGAGAAGGCTACAAAAAGATATCAAAACAATTTGGAGTGCACATCTCCACCATGCGACAAATTATTTATAAATGAAAGACCCTTGCTATGATGGCATCATAATCAAGATATGGCCATCTGTGAAAAATAACTGCAAGAGCAAGTAGACATCTAGTTTGGCAAGCCCAGGTGAATCCTGCTGTAACATATGCAGTTCTTCAAGGCTCCATAGCTAATGTTGGAATGAATGTGCATACATCTACTGTACAATGAAATCTGAATGATGCTAATCTTCATGGCAGAATGCATAGAAAAATACACTGCTTGTGAAAAAGCATAAAAAAGCACAGCTCAACTATGCCAATGCTCACAAACTAGAAACATTGTAGTAAAAGGGTTTAAGGTTGAATGAGACAAAATTCTGCTGGATTTCATTTTGTTGTTATAATGGGAATAGAAATTTATTAAGTTGTTTTTGTTGGTTGATATCTGGTGGACATTGAGTTTTAAACTATTGTTAACATAGCATAGGAAGGGTAAAGAATTGGTTTCTTCCATTTTGTATGTAAATTCTTTGTGCTCAACTTTGAGTAGTTGATCTACTGGGTCAGGTAAATCAGTATCACAAGGATATATAAATAGAGCATCAACAATATAACGAAAGTATGTTGATTGTTTGGGTAAAATGTTTTGGAAAGGACCGGATTTGAGAAATTCTAAGAAGATACATGTCATCACTCCAGTGAGAGGAGATCCCATTGATAATGCAAATTTTTGTTTGTAACGATCATTATTGAATGTGAAGACGCATTGATTAGTGAGAGATGGCAAATTTTTTATTATTTTAGCTCTTGGTAAAGAGAGCTTTATCTTTGATTGTGTTAGATACTTTTTAAAAGATTTAGGCATTTTTGCAACTGGGACTTTGGTGTTAAGGGATTTAGGCTGGTCATGCTTTTCTCGGTCTTGTTCATTTCACACAGTTTTTTTTTAACCAGGCTGCATGAGTCCTTTTATGAAATGAACTGATTGTTATAAGGAGAAGGATTAGATTAGAATTTTTATTTTTGCTATTGTTTTCACCAGTTTATGGGGGGTGCTATCTATTCTTGATATAATGGTGTTTTGTGAGATTTAGGGAGTCCATAAAATCTGGGTGTTCTGGGGTGATCTATGATTTGTTTTCATTTTTAATCAGTTTCCTGATTTCCTTGTTAAATTTTCGTGTATTAGTAGCCGTTTTTATGTTCATTTATTTTTTTGCTTTTGGATTAAAATTTGCAACTGGAAATCACAAAAGAGATATAGTAGACACTATATTAAAAAATCATCAAAATAAATCCAATTTCACCAAAGGTTTCATTAAAGGCATAATTAATGCTACGATAGAAACCAACAACGAAAATACATTACCACTGAGACACACCCTGAAACCCCAAAGAACCTAGCAAGAAATAGAGAAATCCACATCACTTCCCTCGGACAAGGGGGGAGGGGGGAGATTCTGATCAGGAACAAGTATGCATAGAAAAAGTTAACTCAATACTCAGCAATACCAACACATACAAAAAAAAAATAAGTACTGAAACTCAAAAATTTAACAAGGAAATCAGAAAACTAATCATATTTTTAAATAAATAATTATATTTAGGCTCTACTATCTAGCACTGTTTTTTAAAAATGATAACAAAAATACTAAAGAACTTTGGATTATTTACCTAACGAGTTCTTTCCTATTTTCTATATATTTTCACACATATATATATATATATATATATATGTATATATATATATATATATATATATATATATATATATATATATATATATATATAAATACAAATATAGTTAACTATACTCATTTCAAAAAACCCTCGAATTTTTGATTTGCCAATAATCAAATCAATCTCAAGGGAAAAAAAAGTTTTAAAAAAAGAAAGTGCTAGAAACATGAAAGTCTGTTGAAAAAAAAAATCGCACAGATACAGGTTTGAAGCCCAAAGAAAAAACCCAATATGAGTAAACAACTAACTAACAAAAGAGCTCAATACAACCGTAGAGCAGACCTAGATAAACCAAGTGAGCCAGACAAACCTACCCAGGTTTTACCTAAGCCGATCATCAAGGGAACACAACTTTCCTTGACGATCTGCTTAGGTGGAACCTGAGTAGGTTTGTCTGGCTCACTAGGTTTGTATATATATATATATATATATATATATATATATATATATATATATATATATACATATGCACACTATATTTTGTGTCTTACAAGATACACTTTTTTTCCTAAGAGATACCCCGAAAAATACGTATACATCATCCAAGACAAATGTAAGATAACGCCCAGGCTCAAGTGTGCTTGGATGGTCACCTAATTGGCTTGACTGATATGGACATAGATTTATATGTTGAGTGAGTCATTACACTATAAGGTTAGCTATCTATCTAATTCAGCCTTTTATATGATGTAATCTCAATACTTAGCTGTTACAATTATTTCCAAAACTATAAACCTTCTTGGAGCTGAGCCACAAGCTTAAACATGCTCTGTTTATTAGCAGCAGTGGGAACCTTTCTGCTCTTGATCTTGACAGAGTAGAAATAAAAAGCTTAATCACAGTATCTTGTTAGACATCTTTAATGAAACTTGTATAAAAGAGTGGTTGCTGCCCAATTACACAATTATTAAATTACACACACACATATAAATGTATGTATATAATGTGTTTACATCAAAATCTTTACAAGAATTTTAGAAAAATTCACTTTATGACTTCCTCATAATTTAGTTGCCAATCTGTATTTAGTTTACTCTTCTAATGACAGATAAAAGAAACAGAATTTTATGTTATGTCAAACATGATAAATAAAATTCTACATTTATTTATTTGTGAAAGGAATGTTATATAGTTTAATATTTACGAGGTATTGAAATACGAATATGAAAATGCAGAGTAATATAAACTTTTTTGGTCATTATTATGGATACAATTGCAAATTTACTTAAACATTGCCATCATTTTTGTTATACTCTGTAAAAATGTCACTGATTTAATTCCATCTCTATAACAAAATGAGGAAAATGAAATATCATTAAATTAATCAGTTCACCAGGATAATCCAGAATCTTGGTAATTGCACTTGCTTTATCTGCAAACACTATGGCTTGCTTTCACAAATAAAAAAAAATGGAAGCCTCTATGTCATTTGCTACATACTCTGATATGGTTAACAAGGTCTATACAAGAGAAATATGCTTTGCAATATCACTTTAGAAAAGGACCTAGAAGCTAGAAAGAGACCCCAACTATATGAAATTGTCTCTTTTCTTCTAATTGACTATTACAGTAAAATTCCATAATGATTTACACGGAACATTATCATTTCATGAGAATCAAATGTCCTCCTTCTATTTTTCTAACCTGTCATTTGTATTTTGCTGTGTATGGCAAAGTGTTTATTCATTTGTAGCATTTTTTTTCTTCATGTTAAATAATTTACTCATTCGACAAAATGTATTTTAGTAGAAAATATTGTAACAGGACAAACTTTAGTTGTAACTATAGGTTGAAATCATCTTGCGGTGACCATTTATAATGATTTAATTGTACATGTTTCATTTATATTTTGAAGGCAAGACTGACAGAAAAAAGCACCTTGTATCCTAAACAGAAGAAAGGATAGATAAAAGACAAACATTGTTAATGAGAGGAAGTTGTGGAGAGACATGATTGCACATGTCCTAAAATGACACATTACAGAGAATAAAAAGTCATAGTTACCATTAGCAATGCTTGCAAAAAATATTTGCTTACCACTTCTCAAATGTAACAGATCCTATTTTATAATATGCAAATCAAATAGAGATTTTTTTTAACATAAGCTGCAAACTGTAACTTACTAAGTTACTTTAAGATATTATATTTTCAAATGACATTTTCCAGCTTTTATTGACCACAAATTAAAATTTGTCACATGAATTAGATTAAAACTAGCAGTGATACTCAGTATTATATGGGATTAGCCTCTTTCCTTCATTTCACTGGCCTATTTGAAGATCTAAAAATGAATATGCCAATTATGTATCTCTTTTAAGTAAGAAATGTTAATTATTTACATTATTCGGACTATTGTCCTCATCTTTGTTGACAAAGATGAGTACAATAGTCCGAATAATGTAAATAATGTACATAATACCTCATCACAGAAATATAGACAGATACTGAAGAACTGCTAAGTTGGAAAAGCTATGAGGCTGGGCACTTTGATATGGTTTGTCAGTTAATTTGCAGTGTAACACCTCCACTCAGTTCATATTAAAAGTTTTGAGAATACTTACATTTATGTGTAATTGTACATGCTCTATTCAAATTAGATGGCTTAATAAATATAATAAAATCTAACATTTTGGAGTTATCAACAGTGAAAGTTCAGATTTATTCGTGTCATTGGTGGCAACCATTACTGGTGTTGCTTGTATATATTCGCTGCGGAAAGCTAAACACGGAAGACTACAGAAAGCTAAGTGCGGAAATAATCTTTCTTGTCTAAATTTGTCTCAATTACTGCACACAAGAACTATTTATGTAGACACGCTCAGTTTTTGCAATGATACCTACACTGATAGCTATTCTGCAGCGAATGTATGCAAACAATGCCAGTAATGGCTGGCAATGACACAAATGAATCTGAATTTTCACTGTTGATAATTCCAAAATGGTAGATTTTATCATATTTATCAAGCCAAATTTGAATGGAACATAAACATAAATGTAAGTATTTTCGAAATTCTTAATGCAAACTGAGCACAGATGTTACACTGCAAATTAACCAATTAACCATAACCTACTCTTATGATTGAGTAATGAATTCAGTCCCCACTGTGTGTTCCATACTAGCAGCCTTTTGATACATTTCAAGTAGGTTTAGTAAATCACTATAGGACACATGCATTGCACAGGCCAAGTCTCTTTCCTTTGTTTCATTGCTATTTGATTTTTAAAAATGAATATGCAAATTAGCTTTTTAAGAGAAGTTTCATTAGAAACAAGGCAAAAATACTGAATTATTATATAATATCAATCCTCCAATATGGCAGTGAATGTAGGATGCTCTTCTCACAGATGAAGAAGAGATTTGCAGTAACAGAAATGTGGTTCAACAGATTCATGTTAATAATACCATTGACTGAACATGTGAGCAACAATGAAGTTTTAGAGGCAATGAAAACAAAAAGGACACTTATACCTAATATCTGGAAAGAGTGTTGAAATTTCTAGTGTGCATAATAAGGAAAGTGGACTTGGAAAATTTGATGCTCACAGGACAGATTGAAGTCAAGAGAAACAGAAGAAAACAATGTATAATCTACTTAGAGAACATGAATAAATGGATGGCTGGATAATGTTTAGAAGAAATAGCAAAAAGACAAAATTTATCAAAAGTTACAAAGGATAAGAAATTGTGAAGAGCCATGATTGCCAATGCTCTGAAGTGTCATGGAACATAGAAGAAGAAGAAGAAGAAGAAGAAGAAGAAGAAGAAGATAAAGGAGGAGAAGAAGAAGAAGAAGAAGAAGAAGAAGAAGAAGAAGAAGAAGAAGAACTGCTAAGCTGGAAAAGATACATGGCACATGCTGTTAATATAAATAAAACCATTTATTTCATGTTACAGTTTATATAATGCTAGCTTAAAATCCACCCTATTGGGCAGCATTTAAACTAGCTCCTGCAGAGGGCACTTGATTGTGCCTTCATCACAAAAAAGTAGTGAGGAGTAGATGTGATAGGCAACAATAGACTACAGAAGGAATCAAAATTCATTGCTGCATTTAAGTATTCCATTGATATTTAAGTTTATCTTTTAAAAAGTTTAATGATAATTCTTCTGTCACCACTTAATTTTAAGATAATTTGATGTGCGTAGATCCTTACTTTTCATACAAAAAATTATTTTTATTTCATGGCTGACTTTTGCTAAATTTTGCAATTAATTTCAATTATTCCCAAATTTATTTCCAAACTGTAAAAATTTTAATCATATAAAAAATTTGTCACAAAAAGTCAGATAAAAGAAAATCAGCAAAAATAATCGGAGTAATGAAAACATGGGAATTCCAAATTTCAGGATTGCAGGTATGGATCCAGCCGAGAATGTTTTTAATTTGCTCATCGAGTCAGCCTGATTCCAAAATGTTCGACTATAGCTTCAAGGAGTAAAGTTGAAAAACTGTGACACAGTGACATTTACATTTATTCTATTCATTCGTTGGTACATAGAAAATAAAATTTGAGCTTTATATATCAGATTATTTAAATTACCAATAAGGAATTTCTATGAATATTGAAAGACATTACAAAGTTTGAATAAAATTTATGCAATGAGTTGTTGAAATATACAGTTGTACAAAACAAGAAAATAGCAAATGTTTTCTCACAAATTCTGGAAAATAATACATTTGCTATTTAATCCATATTTTACAAATTTTAATATAGATTTGTATAGATTAGCTTATTGAGAAATGTTTTTCAAAACTAATAAGAAAAGTTGTAAAGTAACCAGAAACGACTTCCTTGTTTGATGTTAGGAATAAAAGATGCAACTTGATTTCAACAAGAAAAAAATTAATCTATTTTAGTCAAGTTTATATATTCCTTAAATATTAGATTACAAAATGGCTACATCTTTGCAAATGGGATGCAGGAAGAATTTTCAAAGTAAATTTTAGGGAAAAAATCCATCATGTAGGCTGTTAAATACAGTAATCAAGACTTCTGAGTTGATGAGGTTTTCCTTCTCAGCAAGATACAAGCTAATAATTTCTTTTACATACATTTTTACAATTTTTTTCTTCCAAAGTTTTCCAAGTATAAAGTCATTATGCTGACGCTATTTTTTGTTTTTCCATTTTCTTTTTGTCGTGCATGTAATTAAGAAGCAGCAACAAATGAGAATTGTCAGGTTGTGAGTTGTCTGGGGAATACAATGAGCTTGGACAAGTTTTTAAAAGAAAAATCTTCAAAAAAAGAAAATCTGTTCTTTTATAGTTGATACACAAAAGGTATTTTGCAAATGACATTTTAAAAGCCCCATACCACTTCAGAAATCAATATGGACACCTTTCTAATATAGTATCACTGAATTTATATATAGACATAAATACATCAATAAGTCCATATCTTAATGATTAAAAAGCATTTATTTTGTATAATAAATCTTAATTTTCAATATAATCTCCTTCCTTTTCAATGCACAGAACTCCGTGCTTCTTCATAGATTGCAACAATCAGGCATTACATTATATCAGATTTTATTATATGTGTCAATCTTTTCCCATTGAAACGGGTATTAACTAGTTGATATTGTAAAATTTTCTGGAAATTCTTTTATTTATATGACAAATATTCCAAGTGAATTTTCACTTATCATATCAGTTTTTGTTTGAAATATTCACAGTAAATTATTTTATAGTGCGAGATCATATTATGCATTATCATGTCAAGTGTTTTTCATAATGTTTGGTATACTCTCCTTCAAATTAGATCTCTTTGGTTCACTTGACATGTTGGTTGGATGTGAATGCTAAGAGAGCAAAAAATAAAAATAAATAAGTTGCTCTCTGTGCACGGGCTCTGGGCATCACATCAGGTTTTCAAAACAAAGTAAAAAGAAACAAACAAAAACACCATAGTTGGGCATCCACAATTGGCTTTTATGTTTGCAAATAACCCAAAAACAACATGTTCTGATTCGAAGAAACTTCAAATTGTGTAGCCAGTGTCTCTATACAACTCTCAAAAATGTACATACTAAACATCATCTGAGCATATATTCCTATTTCAGTCAACTTGTTTTGATACTGGAATACAAAAAACACTGGAAGACCTTGGGCAACAACAGATTTTGAAAACTGGTAAATGAATCCAATTCAGAATAAATGAAGGAATGTGAAAAAACTTCAATGTAATATAAAGATTAAATAAAGATTATCTTTACTTTGACATAAATGAAAAATAGTAAGACAAATATCTTTAAGCAAACTTTTAATTTTATTATAAATATTGATAACATATCCTAAAGCATCTGAATAAAAGAAGCAAAATATGAAACAATGTTTAAATTTTCTGCTCTTTAAATATATATAACTTCATCTGTCAGAAGGCCAGGATAATACACTTAGCTAACAACTGCATTAAAGTGAGCACTTTTTGATAATTATTAAACTTATCTGGAACATGTCCCCAGTAAAGGGACATGCTATGAAGACTGAAGTAAATACATTAACAATGGTTTTTGAGAATAGCTTTGCTAACAACAGACATCATTTTTTCTTTATTTTACAATAATGTTCACCCTGTAAAAGACCCGAGAGCCACTCGAGGTAGAAAGTTTCAGAGTAAGGGGCACAGTTTATGCGGATATGTGAGGAAGATAGCAGTTAACCCTAGAGTTGAACAGGTTAAGATTGTAGTTACTGGAGAAGCCTCATCTTGGGAGTTGCTTCCACAAAAGTAGTGGTTTATGGGAAGAAACTGCTTGAGTGGAACTTACATCTCATAAATTGAATACAAAGGGAATAAGTGTAGTTTGCTACAATGTGCATGGTATGGCAGGACTTAGTCAGGAAGATTAGAACTGGTGGATGTAAGGAATGTAGTTCATCTAAACACTTTCCCTGGAAATAGCAATAGAGTAGTGAGAAGTTGACAATAATTTGTTTGTGGAAAAGGGGTTGTAGGGTGGAAAGTAATTCGTCAACCACAAGGACATAGATATGCTTTTGGCCTCTATCGAGGGAAGAGAAGACTGGGCAGCTGGCAACAATACTCCATTTTCAGACTGATCTGGCTCTTGTAAAGAATAGCATAAGGAATCAGGTACCTACTGGAACTGTACAAAGAACTGAGCATTTTTCCAGCATCTTCAGTGATGGATCATATGTGTCACTTGAGGTCCTGAGTTTAAATCACAATAGTCACTCAAGTCATGGAGGCTCCCTGATGGAACATTCATTCATCAGGATTGGTGAAGGTTCTGGATCCTAGTGCTGATGATGGAATGTCACTATTTTCTTTTTCCAAGGCATTGAATGTCACCACCCAGTTTTTCCTCTAATGTTAGAGAAGAGATCAACTTCCAAGCTCTGGCCATCTAGCAAGCATAATCTAATCTGGCACCAGGGCAGAATGGCACTTAGTATGAACCAATCTTATTACATAAGCAGAGATCTATAAGATTTGTTTATTTACTTTCAGACCTTGGTAAGCAACCTGGAAAAGGTATATTTTATAAAATGTTCACCTCAGTAGACAACAGCAAATGCATTTTTTCTCAATATTTGTGTCTGTGAGTCTTTCATCTTGGATGCAAATCATGGTAGTATTAGGTTGGTGCAAAAATAATGATGTAATAATGTCGTTTTTTGACGTTAAAAAATACGTCAAAAAACGACATTATTACATCATTATTTTTGCACCAACCTAATATATATTATTACTTTAAAATGAATAGTTGAATGGTTCCACTCTCAATAAGGCTCCATGCTTTGAATATCTCTTGAATCTCAAGTTCACTCCAGATCTCAAGTGAAACTCAGGTATATAATCCATTGTGAAAACTGTTAGAAAAATGATCTCACTCAAGGGAGAATCTGAATCCATCTGCCATGCTTTATTTTACAAGTCTAAGATTAAACCAAAAATGAATTATTGCTGCCATATCTAGGCTGGAGCTGCACAATCTTCACTTTCCATCCTTGATAGAGTTCAGACTCATTCATAAGGTTGTGTAGGTGAAAACATATTTTTCCCTTTGTAGCCTCTTTCCAACAAACACAACATTACAACTTGTTGTTACTCTGTTGCTATTTCCATGGCAAATGTTCAGATAAGCTTCTTTCTTTAGTTCCACCAGTTCAGACCTTTACAACAAGAACATCCCATGTTCTTATACTTTCAAGTAATTGAATCACGTTCATTTCCTCTGTATCTGAAATGTAAGGAGAAAGTTCCACTCAGTCTGCTTTTTCCAAGGATTCCTATGAGAGTGCTTCCTTGAACACGTCAATCTTGAACTCTTCAATTGTTATCTTTCATACTTATTAATCTTTGTTTTTTTTACTTTCCCATCCATCTCACACGCCTATTACCATCTTGACTACATTGAATGGCTCTTGAGCCTTGTATTAGGTGAGAATTAGTATTTTATTTGTATTAGGTGAGAATTAGTATATATACACTTCCAGTCAAAAGGTATTTGGCTAACTTCAAAAAGTTTTATTTCTCATCCTAAAAGTGTTATTTTTAATGAAACAAGCACTACAATGGTTTTATTTATTATACTAAATACAAATTTTTCTCAGTAAATTTGACCTTAGTATAAACCAGATATCTTTTGAAAAATTGATTTGAAGGTGATTTTCTTCTTTAGTACTGAGCATGAATAAGACATTTTCCAAAAGTTACATTATATCATCACTTGAACTCACATTAGACTATATTGTGTTGAATTACTGCTTGCTAGATACTACCTGTTTTACCTATGCTGCCAATGTACCTTCCCCATATTGTGTTGAATTACTGCTTGCTAGATACTACCTGTTTTACCTATGCTGCCAATGTACCTTCCCCATATTGTGTTGAATTACTGCTTGCTAGATACTACCTGTTTTACCTATGCTGCCAATGTACCTTGCCCATATTGTGTTGAATTACTGCTTGCTAGATACTACCTGTTTTACCTATGCTGCCAATGTACCTTGCCCATATTGTGTTGAATTACTGTTTGCTAGATACTACCTGTTTTACCTATGCTGCCAATGTACCTTGCCCATATTGTGTTGAATTACTGCTTGCTAGATACTACCTGTTTTACATATGCTGCCAATGTACCTTGCCCATATTGTGTTGAATTACTGCTTGCTAGATACTACCTGTTTTACCTATGCTGCCAATGTACCTTGCCCATATTGTGTTGAATTACTGTTTGCTAGATACTACCTATTTTACCTATGCTGCCAATGTACCTTGCCCATATTGTGTTGAATTACTGCTTGCTAGATACTACCTGTTTTACCTATGCTGCCAATGTACCTTGCCCATATTGTGTTGAATTACTGTTTGCTAGATACTACCTGTTTTACCTATGCTGCCAATGTACCTTGCCCATATTGTGTTGAATTACTGCTTGCTAGATACTACCTGTTTTACCTATGCTGCCAATGTACCTTGCCCATATTGTGTTGAATTACTGCTTGCTAGATACTACCTGTTTTACCTATGCTGCCAATGTACCTTGCCCATATTGTGTTGAATTACTGCTTGCTAGATACTACCTGTTTTACCTATGCTGCCAATGTACCTTGCCCATATTGTGTTGAATTACTGTTTGCTAGATACTACCTATTTTACCTATGCTGCCAATGTACCTTGCCCATATTGTGTTGAATTACTGCTTGCTAGATACTACCTGTTTTACCTATGCTGCCAATGTACCTTGCCCATATTGTGTTGAATTACTGCTTGCTAGATACTACCTGTTTTACCTATGCTGCCAATGTACCTTGCCCATATTGTGTTGAATTACTGTTTGCTAGATACTACCTATTTTACCTATGCTGCCAATGTACCTTGCCCATATTGTGTTGAATTACTATTTGCTAGATACTACCTGTTTTACCTATGCTGCCAATGTACCTTGCCCATATTGTGTTGAATTACTGCTTGCTAGATACTACCTGTTTTACCTATGCTGCCAATGTACCTTGCCCATATTGTGTTGAATTACTGCTTGCTAGATACTACCTATTTTACCTAT
Organism: Acanthosepion lycidas; assembly: GCA_963932145.1. Lineage (NCBI taxonomy): Eukaryota > Metazoa > Mollusca > Cephalopoda > Sepiida > Sepiidae > Acanthosepion > Acanthosepion lycidas. The sequence goes on along the minus strand of OZ010596.1, from coordinate 65,805,789 downwards.
GCTGCCAATGTACCTTGCCCATATTGTGTTGAATTACTGCTTGCTAGATACTACCTGTTTTACCTATGCTGCCAATGTACCTTGCCCATATTGTGTTGAATTACTGTTTGCTAGATACTACCTATTTTACCTATGCTGCCAATGTACCTTGCCCATATTGTGTTGAATTACTGCTTGCTAGATACTACCTGTTTTACCTATGCTGCCAATGTACCTTGCCCATATTGTGTTGAATTACTGCTTGCTAGATACTACCTGTTTTACCTATGCTGCCAATGTACCTTGCCCATATTGTGTTGAATTACTGCTTGCTAGATACTACCTGTTTTACCTATGCTGCCAATGTACCTTGCCCATATTGTGTTGAATTACTGCTTGCTAGATACTACCTGTTTTACCTATGCTGCCAATGTACCTTGCCCATATTGTGTTGAATTACTGTTTGCTAGATACTACCTATTTTACCTATGCTGCCAATGTACCTTGCCCATATTGTGTTGAATTACTGTTTGCTAGATACTACCTGTTTTACCTATGCTGCCAATGTACCTTGCCCATATTGTGTTGAATTACTGCTTGCTAGATACTACCTGTTTTACCTATGCTGCCAATGTACCTTCCCCATATTGTGTTGAATTACTGCTTGCTAGATACTACCTGTTTTACCTATGCTGCCAATGTACCTTGCCCATATTGTGTTGAATTACTGCTTGCTAGATACTACCTGTTTTACCTATGCTGCCAATGTACCTTGCCCATATTGTGTTGAATTACTGCTTGCTAGATACTACCTGTTTTACCTATGCTGCCAATGTACCTTGCCCATATTGTGTTGAATTACTGTTTGCTAGATACTACCTGTTTTACCTATGCTGCCAATGTACCTTGCCCATATTGTGTTGAATTACTGCTTGCTAGATACTACCTGTTTTACCTATGCTGCCAATGTACCTTGCCCATATTGTGTTGAATTACTGCTTGCTAGATACTACCTGTTTTACCTATGCTGCCAATGTACCTTGCCCATACTGCGTTGAATTACTGCTTGCTAGATACTACCTGTTTTACCTATGCTGCCAATGTACCTTGCCCATATTGTGTTGAATTACTGCTTGCTAGATACTACCTGTTTTACCTATGCTGCCAATGTACCTTGCCCATATTGTGTTGAATTACTGCTTGCTAGATACTACCTGTTTTACCTATGCTGCCAATGTACCTTGCCCATATTGTGTTGAATTACTGCTTGCTAGATACTACCTGTTTTACCTATGCTGCCAATGTACCTTGCCCATATTGTGTTGAATTACTGCTTGCTAGATACTACCTGTTTTACCTATGCTGCCAATGTACCTTGCCCATATTGTGTTGAATTACTGTTTGCTAGATACTACCTGTTTTACCTATGCTGCCAATGTACCTTGCCCATATTGTGTTGAATTACTGCTTGCTAGATACTACCTGTTTTACCTATGCTGCCAATGTACCTTGCCCATATTGTGTTGAATTACTGCTTGCTAGATACTACCTGTTTTACCTATGCTGCCAATGTACCTTGCCCATATTTTGTTGAATTACTGCTTGCTAGATACTACCTGTTTTACCTATGCTGCCAATGTACCTTCCCCATATTGTGTTGAATTACTGCTTGCTAGATACTACCTGTTTTACCTATGCTGCCAATGTACCTTGCCCATATTGTGTTGAATTATTGCTTGCTAGATACTACCTGTTTTACCTATGCTGCCAATATACCTTGCCCATATTGTGTTGAATTACTGCTTGCTAGATACTACCTGTTTTACCTATGCTGCCAATGTACCTTGCCCATATTGTGTTGAATTACTGCTTGCTAGATACTACCTGTTTTACCTATGCTGCCAATGTACCTTGCCCATACTGCGTTGAATTACTGCTTGCTAGATACTACCTGTTTTACCTATGCTGCCAATGTACCTTGCCCATATTGTGTTGAATTACTGCTTGCTAGATACTACCTGTTTTACCTATGCTGCCAATGTACCTTGCCCATATTGTGTTGAATTACTGCTTGCTAGATACTACCTGTTTTACCTATGCTGCCAATGTACCTTGCCCATATTGTGTTGAATTACTGCTTGCTAGATACTACCTGTTTTACCTATGCTGCCAATGTACCTTGCTCATATTGTGTTGAATTACTGCTTGCTAGATACTACCTGTTTTACCTATGCTGCCAATGTACCTTGCCCATATTGTGTTGAATTACTGCTTGCTAGATACTACCTGTTTTACCTATGCTGCCAATGTACCTTGCCCATATTGTGTTGAATTACTGCTTGCTAGATACTACCTGTTTTACCTATCCTGCCAATGTACCTTGCCCATATTGTGTTGAATTACTGCTTGCTAGATACTACCTGTTTTACCTATGCTGCCAATGTACCTTGCCCAGTAGTGAAATCTGTTGTTCTTATTTTGTTTAAATTAAAGCCTAAATTTTCCAACTTTCTTCTGGATCAAAACATTTTCTCAACAAAATGCCCAAAACACATGGCCTTACACTTGAACAAAGACAAGAGACCATTTCTTTAAAAAAGAAGGGTAGTCAAGCAAAGAATTTTTTTTTAAATTCCCAGAAGTACTAAATTGTTACTTGTATTAATTCTCTCTCAGCTCTCATTCTCTCTCTCTCTCTCTCTCTCTCTCCCTCTCTCTCTTTCTCTCTCTCTCTCTCTCTATATATATATATATATATATATGTACAAAGTTCTATCCAAACCTTTAGGGAATATGTGGCTCAAAATGGCTTCTTGAAAAAGTATGTTTTTAAAAGATGTGTGAAATGTCTGTGGGAAAATGTTGGGTAACTTGTCAAATGGACAAATTGATCAATATGTTTAATTTTCCAGTACTTTTGGGTAACACCTCCTCTGTTACAGATATTTGAGTTAAAATATTGTTTTTCTTTAAAAATATCTTTCCTAATATTTTCGTTTAGCAATTAATGTTCATTTTACTTCATTTTTATTCAATTTCATGTGAAGCAAGCAATAAATCTTTCATTTATTTTTAATTGGATAATAATTTGTAACATTCTGCCTGTACTTTTAATTTTTTTTTCTTTATCGGTTTTTCATGATATTTTGGTTCACCTATTTAATTTTTCAAAGTTAGCAAATCAAATGTGCATAATTCTAGCATGTCTTCTATTAGCATATGCACTTAAAAGAGAAAAACAAGAGAAATAAGAGAAAAAATGAAAAATGATGACGTAGTTTGAAATGGTTGAATGGTAACAAGACAATCATATAACAGCGATATCTAAAAGCTGTGTAATTAAACACAGTCATTGCATAGCTATGACATAACAAGAATATGTGTTCATGCAACCCTTCACTGAGCCAGCATCACATGACCTCTTTGAAATACGGCACCATCCAATCAGATTGTCAGTTCATTATGCCCCTTTGATCATCTGAGCCTGTCATTGGATGATCACAATGGGAAAACCATTTACCATTTCCAAGGCTGTCCTCTTGCAGAAGCACACATGGATTCACATCTTGTTAACGAGAACAAAGCTCGCCTTTATCCCAACAATAAGTGGGGTTGAACTGGTGTGAGGAAAAATATAATGTCATGAATAAATTTGGTTCATCTGATATTCTTGCTGGGGTTGGACCCAAACTGTTTATGAGAATATTTCTTATTCATTTGACATGCGGAGATCTAAAAGTTCATCATGTACGTGTTTTTCGATTCATTGTGTTCATCCGCTTATCGCATTGTGTCAGAGATTTGTCTCTCATGGAGAAAGTTCCTAAAGCAGCAGGAAAAGAGAACAGCATCATAGTTTTAAATCATTTTGTTGTATTGCTCAAAAGAAAGTTATAATTTTATATTTTTGCTGGTGTATTTTGGATCAATTCACATGAAAAACAGTGAGTAAGGATCTTCTCTATATAGCTCTCATTTATTGGCAATCCCTTTGAAGCTTAAAAGACACTGAGTGCAAATAAATAACATATTATCAAGTATCAGCACAAATCGATTTTTTTTTATTCCCCGTAAATTGCTAAGCACATCAATTGTAGAACAATTCTTCAATAGAAAAGTCTGCACAGACAAATACAAAATTTATTCAGTTAATAAATAATAAAGATTATTAATTATTATTAATTTTCATTTCGTTTTCCTTTCATCGTATTTCTGTTGCTTTTTATTACAACTTTCAGGCTCTCATTCTACAATCAATAAACAAGCAATGAAATATATATATATATATATATATATATATATATATATATATATATATATATATATATATATATAAACATCTTTTTTATGCTACTGACTTAACAGTCATAGAACAAGGAGCTGGGAGTTGTAAAATAAAATTAAATAAATACTTATCAAACATAATAATAATAAATTATTAGGTTGGTGCAAAAATAATGTCGTTTTCTCACATAGTAACATATGTGAGGAAACGACATTATTTTTGCACCAACCGAATACTAATCCTTCATCTTTGAAATTCAAATACTATTATATCTAATATTATTATATCTACAACTGTTATATCTAATATTTTATATCAAGCGCCCTACAAGCTGGCATTCTGCTCTCACCCTTTTACTGTTGAAACTGCTAAATGTAGCCATCTTTTCTACTCCAATAGCTTCATGTCTTGCACCTCTCGCCTGTGGAACTCCCTTCCCTATTCCAGTTTCCCTGTGTGCTATAATCTTCAGCTATTCAAATGTAATGTCAATCGACATCTCCAGTTGCCTTGATCTATCCACTATCCTTCTCCTCATCCTTTCCTCTATCACTCCTATCTGATCTTGCTCCAAATCTTCTGTAACCCCTTGCGTCCTAGTGGCTTCCCACCTTGCTTGGAGTTAAAAAAAAAAAAAATCTAATATTATATCTAATACAAATTATGTAAAAACAAAATGATGTGATAAAGATGATGATGATGATGAGTTGCATTACCTTTTATGGTCATAGGAAAACCACATGTACTGCAGCTACTGCAGCAATTGGTTTATCTCATGCCCATCTCTATTCAAGCTGGTTTTGGATTTAATGTTTTCTTACTCATAGACTTTTTGCAAGAGAGCACAGTCAACTTTGTAATTAACCTATAGTGGAGGGAGTAGAGATAGAATCCCGCTTTTCCCAAGGGGATTTGTGCAGAAGTGAATATTACAAATTCAACAGAATCTGAACTCAGTTCACTGATTTTTCTTTCTGCATCACTAAATGCTACTCAACTGCGCATCTTAACTATAAGAAAAGATGTAATTCAGAACTCTTTTTTTAAGGAGTAACTGATACTGTTGCTTATAATCATTTTATTATAATTTTCTCAAATGATCCCTTTAGAGTCTTTTTGGACAAATACTCTATTCTTTCATTTTGACATATCAGTTCTCCTGGATTCATGAAGTGAATGTTGCATGTAGTAATTTTAAAATGAAAGACTTCTTAACACAACTATTTATTTCACTCACAAATTTATCTTCCTTGGGGACAGCAAAATCAAACAAGTACAACAATTTAAATATCTGGGAAGTTTTTTAACAGAGGATGGAAAATGTGATACCAAAATGTGAATGTGCATCAGGATAGCAAAAGTAGCTCTCAAAAGCTAAGCAAAGTATTAAGAAACATAAAAATTTTATTAGAAACTAAGAAAAGAATACTGAACTGTTACATGTTATCAGACCTCCTATATGGCAGTGAATGCAGGGTAATCTCCTCATAGATGAAGAAGAGACTTGAAGCAACAGAAATGAGTTTTTACAGAAGGATACTGAGATTACCATGGACTGAACATTTGAGCAATAAAGAAGTTTTAGAGAAAATAGAAACAAAATAGATACTTAACATCAGTAAGAGATAGTTGCAATTTCTAAGGCCCATATTGGGGAAAGGTAGCTTGGAAAATTTGATACTCACATGAGAGTTTGAAGACATGAGAGATAAGGAAAAGCAGCATATAACCTATAGAGCAAGCTTGGGTAAATGGATGGCAGAGAAAGATTTAGGAGAAATAACAAAAAAACAAAATTTATTAAGAGCTACAAAGGACAGGAAATTGTGGAGTGCTATGATTCCCAACATCATGAAAGGACATGGCAAAATTCTTTATGATTAAATTTACTTTATGAATCATTATACAGAGGCAAGAAAAAGAAATAGCCATATTGGTAAAAAATTAAATTTAATTAATTTCTACATTACACTCAGTTCCATATCTTCCTATGTAATGTGTTCATGTTATTACAACTTGCGTTGCGGCCCTGAATGACCAAAGATATTAATGAAGAAAACATATTGTTAAATACTTACAGCAATTTATTAAAAGTTGTTTTTTTTTAATAAGTTGACTCATTGCTTTTGCCTGCCACTGTATATAAGATACAAACATGTCATTGAGAGTTTTTGTAAATGGCAAATGACTTTCTAAATATTGTTTACAGCAAGTTTATTCCAACTTTGTTACATATTTGACATTAAAGCAAATTTATTACCATTGAAATGCAGACACAGACTCTTCCTGTCTGGCAAAAATCCTTAAAGCATATACAGGTAATAAGAAAAATGATGATAATAAAATCATATGCTTCAAGGAATATTTCATTGATATCATGATTAAATATATATATATATATATATATATATATATATATATATATATGCATGTTTCCATATTGATATAAAAGAAAGGAAATGACAAAATATACCACAACCATTGAATTTATTGCCTAAGCTGGTTTGACTTTAATAATCAAATAATTATTCTTATCTTAGTGATTAACTAAAGATTTTGCAGACATCAAAGAATAGATGAGAAATTTCAATGGAAGAAGGAGGCTGTGTATAGAAACTTGACAAAAGGCTGTATAAGCAAATCAAATATAGAATTCAATATGATGGGAGAATTTGCACTCAATAAACGCAAGCCTACACAAAACTTTAGTGCTTTCTGTAACAAAAAAATAGCATTTTCGCTCCAAACAAAGTATACTCAACTCTTATGTAACATCAATCTTTTTATATTGCATTACATGATGGACAATTTCCTCACAGACGTAGAGGAGATGAAGCTACAAAAATGTGACTATACAGAAGGATACTGATAACAATATGGACAGAACATGTGTGCAGCAAAAAAAGTTTTGATTAGGATCAGAAAGAGAAAGTTGAAATTGCTAGAACATATAATGAGGAAAGAAGACTTAGCTAATTTGATATATTGAATGCAAAATGGGCAAAGGGAAACACCGAGTAAGCTACCTAATGAGCTAGGTAAATGTATCATAAAACATGAATAGGGAGAGACTGTCATCGGCATCTGCTCAAATCCAAGCATTGTCATCGTCATCCGCTTTCCTTATTCCTTTTCTCTCCCTAGTCGTGGTGACAGATATGACTGTGAAGACCTAGCCTCCTTCTGAAAAGTCATGAGCAGGAACCATGGAGGAGTGTGTGTGTGTGTGTGTGTGTGTGTGATGGACACAGCTGGCTGAGCCAGGTCCTCCTGACAGCATGTCACAGATCCTCTTCATGTTGACAGGGAAGGATAGTAAAGAGACAAAGATTATTTAGTGCTAGAAGGAATAGAAAGTTGTGAAGAGCCACGATCACCACTTCCTAATGACACAAAGAGCATAAAAAAGATGAAGAAAATTTAGGATATGTATTTGTTGTCCCTGGAATAAGCAAGTAGCATAAGAATTATTGGTGAAAACATTGGAATTGGTGAGTCGAGTTCAAATTTTGTTGCATTCACTTTGCAATTAAATGCCTTCATGTCTCTGTTAATGACATGAAGGCATCTAATTTCCCTCTATCTATGGGTTAAATACCAGAGTATTATAATACTTGAGTCTTGGATGATAGCCTGTCTAAAGATGGACTGCTCTGAATTCAAAATCCAGGAGAAGGCCAAGAAGAATTTTCTCATTTTTTAAATTGGTTACAGAATTTCCTTTGTTTGAAAGAATCTTTTATATCAGATTTTAAAATGATATGAGACAAAAAACAACTAATAAATGAACCTGAGAATAGTTGGAGAATAGACTGACACAATTATAGTGGCATAAACGACAAATATTGAATTATGTTCAGCAAATATTTCATGTAATAATGACAATAACTCAGAATGAATTCCAGATGGTATTTAGTGGTGTAACAAATAATGGCTGCTTGGAGAGTTGAGTTCCAATTCAAGTTAGGTTTCTCAAATTCACTTATGTGCAAATATCCTTGGGAAAAGGTATAAATCCATCACTCCCCCCCCCCCAGCTATGAATTAATTAGTAAGATTTGTATCAATAGACCATTATTACCTGCACAGCCTGCAAAATTCTTACAATCTAAAATATATTTTCTGTCTCCAAATAATCTGCAAGAGGTTGATAAGCCATAAATAAAACTGAAACAATCAATCAATCTCTTTCTTGCTTGCTTTCTCTTCTCTTCTAAATAGTGTTTTGATGTTGTATATACCGCAGAAAAGAATTAGATGAGATGTCTGTGAAAATGGACAGTAGAACAAGAACAATCTAAACTCCTAGATTAATTAAAGGGAGAAATATATATATATATATATAGGATTGGTGTATATGGAATAAATTCCAATAACCAAAACATACTATTCTTTAAAGAGTGCTAAGAGTGCTCAATATATAGAGCAAATATAATTTATTCAGAAATTCTTAAATATGTTATAAAATCACTACAAAAATAGCCATATATATTAGGTTTCCATTTTTGCTTATTAACTTTATTCTTCAAAAAAATAAAGTGCAATTATACTTTATTCAATTATATTTTCAAGGTTAGGTGAATATGGTGGGTGGGGAAGAACAGAACAACTGAGTTTTAAAATGTTTTTCTGTTATTTTTGCTGTATGAGTTGTTATGTTGTTATATGGAGGAGAACAACATTATTCCTTTAATACACCATGCCACTACCATACAAAAAATAAAATATGTTAATGTTGTCCAAATTTATTCTTAACTGTTACAATTGGTTCTCAGGAATGGAAATCAGCCTAATACAGGGTGATTAAAAAGTAACTCCTTATTTTATGTATGAATGGCCAGCCAGGAGTCCTGACTTAATACCCTGTGACATTTTTCTTTGGAATTGGTTAAAGGAACAAGTCTACTGTATCAAACCAGGACTTTGGAAGAACTTGAAAGTGAATACAAGAAGTTATGTCTTCTATACCATAAGAATTCCTGGTGAAATCAGTTGACATGATTCTTGCATGGCTTGAGTAGCAAAATCTGGTGCCCATATTGAATTTTAAATAAGACCTTATGCTAAACGCTTTCCTCTTATATTCATTTCTTGTAAAAATTATAGATAATAAATAAATTATAAATATTTTAAAGTGGGGAGTTACTTTTCAATCATCCTGTATATAAATGTAAATAAGATATTTGACATTTTTCACTGAGTATGTGACATAGATATTTACAATTAATATACTGAAAGAAAAAAGATTTTCATCTGCCAAAGTCGACATTTCTGATTTTCTATCCTTGGGGATTAAGATCATAATGTCTGATGGCCTTCAGTCCAATGCTCTACCACTCAGTCTTTAAGCTAATTCTGCATTTTTTTCACTCCAAACAAAGGAAGAATGACAGCCAAGTAAAATTTGGCAGTATGACAGTGCCAATGAAGACTAAAGAAATTATTAAAATCCAATTTGTATGCAAAATAACAATAATAATAATAATAATAATAATAATAATAATAATAATAATAATAATTATAATTATTTCTCAAAACAATTTTCTTCTCAATTAAGATCTCCTCACTGGACGTTGTCATTAATTTATTATCTATTCATCTAATTCATCAATTAAATTATCAACATATATATTTAGAAACAGTAGTGTTTTTCAATTGGAAGATATATAAATGTATATGTGTGTGTGTGTGTGTGTGTATGTGTGTGTGTGTGTTCATACACAACTTTTAATAAAAATATATATAACATTGTGTCGGAAGTTTGATTCAAACCCACTATTATATTTGTGTGGATATGTGTGCATATTTATATGCATATATGTATAACTGCATTTAGTATACGTATCTATACCAGGGCCTACATATATATCTATGTAAAATGTTTCAATTCTTGGATGTATAATGCTGTCTCTTAAGCACATTATGCTTGGTTGTCTAAAACTGACAGCTTTTACACAAACCATAATGCAATAATTTTGTCTTTTCAAGAGTTCAAAAATTACACTAAACTATCTTTCAGAATAGGTCCCTGTATCTTCTTGTGCCAACATTATCTCTTTTTTACACACACACACACACACATATATACATATATATATATATATATATATACACACAGACACACAGACACACACACACTTGTCTGTGTGTGTGAGAGAGAGAGATAGAGGGAGAGGAGAACTATTCTGAGAGCTGAGCTAAGTGTGTATTTCATACAGGTGCAAACAATTGGTGTTCAATCCCAGATAGCAACCAAAACTTCAAATTCTGATATTCAAGAGTCAGCCCATTGAAGACAATTTTTTTTTACAGTGAAGTTCACCTTGTACAAGGTCCAAGAAGCCACTCAGGGTAGACAGACACAGAGTATCTGGCACAACTCCAAGCAAGTTGCTGGAAGATAGGCAAACGTATCTACTCCGATTTAAGAAAGAAAACAAAAAAAAAAATAATAGATAGTAAATAAAAGTTTAGAGTTTTAAGCAGAGACATGAGAAGTAGAGAATTAAAATACACTTTAGAAGGAACCAGAAACCTAATCCTAAACAGAAATCAAAGGAAAAACATCTTCTCCCGGGGAAGACTGTGAATTGGATAATAGCTTGACATAAGCTGCTCGGATTGAGGAATCAGAGAGCCGAGTTCGAATTCCAGTCAAATCCATTACATTCACTTATGTGCTAATATGCTTGGAAAAGGTATGAATCCTCTTCTTCTCCCCTCAGCCATGGGTAAATAGCAGGACAGATCAAGTTCTATAGCCTTGGATGGCAACTGGTTTACCGCAGAAAGAAATAGCAACCTACTGTGGGAAAAATCTGCCTCGTCAGTCATGCATCGAAAGGAAAAAAAAGAGTAAATAAATAGTAGATAAAAAGTTCAGTGGTTTAGTGGGTGGGCATTAGAAGTACAGAGATGAAGTAAACTTTAGAAGGAACTGTAAACACAATTCTAGTCTCTATACATACACGAGTTGTCGGAAGTAGCAGGTAATCTTCTAATCTAGGAATAGAAAAAGAAAATGCAACTTGCTGTTGCATTTGAAAGCCTTCCCTTTATTTGAATATAGAATCTAAAAAAAGAGAGATTGAACATGATTTCTTTATTTCAAATAATCTGAGAGAAACAGAAACAAGTCTTTCTTGTTTCATTTAACCATTTCCAACAGTTAAAGTGTCCCACCATTTTAGATGCTGGAAAGTCAAAAGTCAGAGAAGCACCTCTGCCTTAATACTCCCTATTCTATTTTTCTTTAATTACTACTCACCTAACATCTGCATTTCACAGTCAAAACTACATCAGCACATGACGTGTACTTAGTGGATCGTATGATTCATGACATGTACTTCATTCAAGAGTCTTCCTTTATTTCCATCATGTCATTGACTATGAGAGATCAGTGTTTCTATAAAATCAGCCATAATCCACGTTCGTCAAACAACATTTATGAATGTATTACATCATTTTCCTGCGCACCATATATTTCTCTACACTAAAAACTATGCTTTGTAACTTTCTACATCAATACTTATATAAATAAATCTGTATATAAATAAAAAATTTGTTTATCAAATCATGATACCTTATAAATATATACAGTGTAACCCGGATATAAGAGAGTTGTCGGGACCGGAGAAGAAGTCTCTTATATCCAGGTTTGGTCTATTTTGTTTAGGTAAGTATGGCTCTAATTTGGGACCAGAAAAAAACTCTCTTATATCCGGGTTTCTCTTATATCCGGGTCTCTTATATCCGGGCTACACTGTATTTAACAGTTGCTTTCAACTGTTACATTAAAAAATTACCTGATGGATCTCTTTCTCTCTCGGTCGCTACAAGGATCTATATTATATATACTATATATAATTATGTGATAATATAAAATCTAACACACACATGCACATACATATATATATATATATATATATATATATATATATATATATATATATATATATATATATATATATATATACATACAGTGTATCACAAAAGTGAGTACACCACTCACATTTCTTCAAATATTTAAGTATATCTCTTCATGGGACAACACTGACAAAATGACACTTTGACACAATGAAAAGTAGCCTGTCTGCAGCATATATAACAGAGTTAATTTATGTTTCCCTCAAAATAACTCAAAATATAGCCATTAAAAGCTAAATCCCTGGTAATTTTGTGTATTTATAATCTTTAATTTTAATTCTTTTAATTGTCCACCATAATGAGACTGACCACAATTTTGGTATAAAATTGCTACTGTGATCAAAGTAGAAAACAATTCACTACAATGTAAATGATTAGAGAGTTCCTTGATCGCAAGGTCATCTACATTAAATTTGTGCCCGCCATCTTATAACATTTCACCATTTCTGTGCAATATCTACTAATAAAAGTAGAAAAAGAATCTAAATAAAATTGGCTAGATTAAAAAAAATTAAATTCCCAGCAGCCTTCAATTGTGTGCATGTGTAGTTGCACAAACACAACAAATTTATTCTAATGAAGTTCTAGAGGACAAAACGCATTTTTCCCCAATATTGTTCTTGATATATAAAAATATATATCTTAGGAAATGATTTCCAGCTGAAATTCTTTATCATCTTGAACAGTGTTTTTTAACACCTAAGAGCAAATGAAAATATCATGGCACACTTAAATTTTTAAAGGGTATAAAGCAACAGATTTTAAAAAAATACACTTTATTTCAAAGTTTCTCTTCAACTATTTGTGCAGCTTATTTAGTACAAAACTTATGCCTGGTGGTGTTTGTTTTCAGTGATAATATTTTGCAGCACCACATGGCACACTTGTGTGCCACAACATGGCAACTGAGACTCACTAATCTAGAATATGGTGAATTGGTCATATTCTTGTAGAGAAGGGATGATAACTAGTTCTAAGCTACCAGACATGATTCAAATTCTTCATTAGAATGGTTTCAGAATTTATAATTTAAATTATCTGAGATGATAGAAAACAAAAATATTAACCTGAAAACTCATGTCATGTTCTTAAATAACCTTGTCAGATCTCAACACAAGTGCATTAACTGTTATTTAATTTTCCATCACATTTACGTTAAAAAAGGCTTCATATTGTGCTATTTTCTTACCTGTACTGAACTTTCTAGTCAGCCGCAAATTTGCAGAAATTATCTCTTGCAAACTGTTGTGCAAAGTATGCGAAGATCAAAGAAGGTATTTTTATGCTGATTAAATAATGCACTCATTAATTCATTTGCACAGCAAAACTTGTCATAACATCCTTATCTTTGGGGCTGTTATAACAATATTTACAACAAAGTTTTATTGGGTGTGTTTCCTAATGTCTTTAGGTACATAAGTTTTTATTTTACTTGTCTTTCTTCAAAAATTATTCTTCATTCTTGCTTATACAGAAGGAGATGTAAATATACATAAACATCTTTTCTATAGCAGTTGATGTTAACAAGCTAGTTGTGAGTTCGATCTTAAGTTCGTACTCTAATAGGTTCCTGACAAAGCTAAATCATGTAAATATTTAGGCTAGCTACTTTAGTGTAATGGTTAACAAGCTCTCTTCACAAACCATTTTTAGTGTCATAAATTCAATCGAGAAACCCAGCTAGTATATACGTTTTCTACTATACTGTTAAGCAACTTCTTCATGAAGCAATTTTTCTCATATTCTTATATTGCTCTCCAGATAGAAGCTGTTTATTTTTGTCATTTTTGTACATTGACTTTATACAGCAGAGAAATTTAGAGGGACAGTAATTGTTTTGAAGTAGACCAGGAATTGTCCCTCTCTGTTGCATATCTATTTCACTCATACTCACTCTCTCTCTCTCTCTCTTTGTGTGTGTGTGTATATATATATATATATATATATATATATATATATATATATAATTATATGTTTTACCAGTTTGTGACTGGAAGAGATAATTCCAAGTAGGATATAAATCATCCAGGGAGAGCTCAATGTAGACTACAGAGCATTATAATGATAATAAGAAGACAGAGACTTTAATTATCCATTTCGCTTATAATTTTTGAGTTGCAATTTCTAATTCTAATTTTCACTAGAGACTAATTCATAACAATCAATCCACTCTTCAAACCCATTTACATAGTTCCAAAAATTAAGAAATATCTAGGCAGGTCAGGCAGATAAAGCTACCCCTACTCTGCTTTTTCCTTCTCACCCTCTTCTCCCCCAAGCCTTCCACTCCTTCTATATATCTTTCTTGTGTTCACCTCAATGTCTCCACTGACTATAAGACTTCAGCCTAAAAAAACAAATGCTTAAGTATTACTATATAAATACCGAGTTTTATTTAGATCAAGATCCCTTTAATTAAATTAATTTGAATTGACCTGATTTATCATGCATAAAAACAGCAAATGGTATTGGCCAAAGTAACATACAACCCAATGTTAAAATCTAAAAAGTATAGAGTAAAATCATAAAAAAACTCTCTTATATCCGGGTTACACTGTATATACATGTACATATGTGGATGAAAATTTTGGATAGAGTATATCTGTAAAAGAATAATATGAATAAAGACAAAAGGAAAACTTAACTGAGCCAATGCATTTGTTTCACCCCCCCTGACCAATTTTATCAAGACTTACCTAAATAAAGGCCGTCAGAGGACGAAATGTTTTAACTAAGATAAGTTTTCTTATATATATATATATATATATATATATATATATATATATATAACAGCTTGGATTGAGGAATCAGAGAGCCAAGTTCAAATTCCAGTTGAATTCATTACATTCACTTATGTGCTAATATGCTTGGGAAAGGTATTAATCCTCTTCTTCTCCCCCCAGCTATAGGTAAATAGCAGGACAGACTGGGTTCTATAGCCTTGGATGGCAACTGGTCTAGGAGAAGGATAACTCTGAAATCAAAATCTGTGCAGGGTTGTTTGAGGGCCTTGTGGCATGTAGTGCACCAGGTCTCTGTATTTAACCCTTCAAAAAGTGTGGTTGGTTCTGCACAAATCTTTCACCACTATAATCAAATCATGTGTTGGTGTATGGCTGTCATTTCCTAGGAACTGAGCTGATTGACGCTCATACATTGAATACGACATATATGAGTCCACTATATATATATATATATATATATATATATAGAGAGAGAGAGAGAGATAGATAGATAGATAGATAGATAGATAGACAGACTCAGGACCTCAAAACTTCCACCATATAAAACAATGATGCTTATGAATCATTATGTGCTTTAAGAGGTTAACTCTCCAATATTAATAATTAAAATCTAAATTCATACATTGCCCACACATGCAACACACTATTGTAGGCTGAATTGTCTCTTGTCAAACCTTAGTGAAATTCTTGCGTATATTGATTATCACAAGCAAAATACAGAGATCAACAGATAGGCAGATATTAGTCAATAATATCAAGATACTGTACTCAGTGCAAAGAAAGATTATAAATTGTAGAAACTATTATTATACTAGAAACAAGCCATATTAAATAAAAAACCTTTTACTAAAGGAAATGGTATTGTGAACTGTGTATAAAATATTTATTATGCAAACAAAACAACATACATTAATATTTATTACATTCCTTTCATTTAACCATTATATATGAAATAACTTTGAAGTGATTCCAATTCCAGACCTCTAAATACTGCTGATTTTAGCCTATATATATATATATATATATATATATATATATATATATATATATAGCATGAGGGTTAATTTTTAAAAGTATAATTACTCATGAAAAGTTCATTTACTAGTTATTTAATTGTTACATGTGCTGTTCAAAATGTCCTCCATCTTTTGCAAAACACATTTAAGTTCTATGCCTGCATGATTCATAAACATGTCAGACATTTTCTGCTGTCATTTTACTGCATTTATATTTAATTCTTTCTTTAAGTACCTAAATAGTTCTTAACTGATTTCAAATGGACCCACTGAAAAAAATTCATGGGTGTGTGGTCTGGTAAAGTTGGTAGCAAACTCCACAGGACCTCTTTGACCTTTCTATTAGCCCCTATGAGGCTTTACTTTTGCCTCACCTTGTAAATCTATCTATCTATCTATCTATCTATCTATCTATCTATCTATCTATCTATCTATCAAGAAGGAGAAACTTATAAAATACAAAGAATATTAAATTATTCCTTGTAGATTCCTTTATTTTCAATTACAACTGCAACACGATTTCAGAAAGCTGTCAACCACAAAATTCTTGGAAACCATAGCCTATGCTTTTTTATGGCAGACTTCAAAGCATTGATTTGAGATGGCAGAACACTAAAATGTCACACAATATGTCATACTGGGTCCTCACATAATTTCCCTTGCCTTGAGACATGATAAGACATGGTATCTGAGAACCTTGTAGTAAGAATCAACATTCACCTTTTCTCCTAGTTTGTAAGAAGAACATTTCAAGTAAGAGATCATAAAAATCAACTGGGTGTTTAATCCTGAAGTCAAAAAATCATGTGAAAAGCATTGAGTGGTTCAAATGAGTATCCACTTTGAACATTTTCTCATCAAAGAAAATTTTAAGAGAAGATCTCTTGAGGTACCTGTGCATTTATTGCAACTTTACAGCATCCTGATTTTCAAGGACACCATGAGGAGATACCTTGGCATCCTGGTGTATGATTAAAGGTCAACCATTCTGATGGTTTAGGGTCTATTTTTAATTCAGCAGCTATCTTCTTGTCAGGACTTTGGCAGTTAGATCTCAAGGATGTTAAAGTCTTGATTTTATTTCTTCTTACCCTGGCTTCCTCTGGATGTTGATGATGAAGCCTACGGGCTTCTTGCTATTGAGAAGAGTGCGCAATGATATAATGTAGATGATTTTAGTGTTGATTTGTGGTTTTTTTCCTTTTGTGAAGACACTGTTCATAATACTCCTGAAAAATAAAAATAAATTTGTACAAGTGAATACTTTTTAAAAAGTATACTGACACAGTATACTTTTTCTGCACATAGTTTCATAGCATTTGGAATAGCGGTTTTTGGAATAGTTTAGTTTTAATTTTACTGCACATTTTGTTTCTTCAACCTTTGTGCATATATATATATATATATGTATGTGCGTGTATATATATATATATATATATATATATATGTGTGTGTGTGTGTGTGTGTGTGTGTGTATATATATATACATTATGCGATGGATAAATTGTCATCTAAATTGCACAAAAATAAAAACATAACCCTGACATCTCATTTTAACAGATATATTTACTGAAATTACACAAAAAGATCTCGAAAGAATAAAGAGTAAATTTATTCAATAATACTGCCATTATCGTCAACTGCAACCTCTAGATGAATTCAGAATCTCCTGCAACTCTCCTGGACATTCTCCTTGTTTAAGTTCTTGAATGCTGCCAAAATCCTTGCCTTTAGTTCATCAAGTGTTACAAGGAGTTTTGCACTCCACACATAATAATCAAGGAGCAACAGTCTAGGGAGTTAGGTGGCCAGATGTAAGAGGTGATATGGTTGTAGAAATTGTCTGACAGCCATGATTGGATTCTCCTTCTTGTATGGCATGGTGCAGAGACCTGTTGACACTGGGCAACATTACTTCCCTGGATATAGATTCAGAGGGATCATTTTTAATTATTGCCTGGATCTCACCAAGAAATTTGTGCATTCTTTTTTTAACAAAACAATCAGATTAAGTTTTGCGAGCTGCCTTACCTTCATAATCACCATTTGAGTCATGCAACTCTTTCTAAATCCTCTGCACTATCCTCAGATTGACACCCAAACACTCTGAAATGTTCATATCGAAGTTTCTGGTATGAATGTCATGCAGTACAGTATGCAATTTCCAAAGTGAACTGCATCATTGTGCTCTTTTTCTCACAGATGGTGTCCAACTGAGCTTACTATAGTGCACAGTTGGCAAAAAACAAACAATGCACATGCGTGAAATTAAAAATATAAAATGTCGACAATTTACCCATCGCACTCTCTCTCTCACTCTCTCTCTCTCTCTCTCTCTCTCTCTCTCTATATATATATATATATATATATATATATATATATATAAATATAAAAGTGAACATAGAAGTCAACACTTAGAGCACAGTCTGTTTCATGCTAGATGCAATCTTCAGGCCACTTTGAGGATTGCATCTAGCATGAAACAGACTGTCACCTCTAAGTGTTGACTTCTATGTTCACTTTTATATTTACAATGCATGACAATTTAGGCATATTTTCTCCATTTTTTTCTTTGAATAATTTTGTTAGTTTTTAAACTGGATGCATGGTTGCATTTAGAGCTTAATATTCACAACTTTTATTTTTTAATTCCATAATAAATTGGAGATGAATTGTTTATCCTGATTTCCTATAAAATCTAATACTCATTTTAAAGCATTAATAAATTATATCTAGGGTCTGTTGTCGAGTTATTTGAATTATCATATGCTTGTAATGTGATTGGCCATTACATCTTACGTAATAGTTTTTCCCCTAGTGGGGTTAATAGTTAGTTTTTGAATGCTTTATTTTACTTGCAACACCATCACTTGGCAAAACGCCAGAAGTGTTGAACCAAAATGGCTATTTTTGTTGTGATGTTAAAACATACTCAAGTTATAATTTTTAAATAAATATTATTCACTCTACTCTGTATTGAGCTCTTTTTTAAAAATGGTGCTTTTGGTTACTGGAAGACTATTTCATCTATACCAAACTTGTATTTGGATATATATATATATATTCTTATATGAATATATATATATATATATATAAAACAGTATATTTAGCCAGAAATCCCTCATTTAATCATATTTTATTAAATTAAATGGAATAGAAATGTTTGTTAACCCTTTTAATGAATTTTTAGTGGTTTAAGAGGTTATCTGTTATGAATGAGTTGTTTAACTTATGACAACTTCTGTTCCCACCATATATCCATATAAGTGATTTGGGTCTGTATTTGTCTTGTGTAATGATTAAAAGAAAATACACAGTATTGATAGATAAATGATATATTTATATTTACGCAATATAAGAGTACAGAAGAACAACATGAAGTTTGAAGTTTCACAGTGAGTGAGATAAAGAGAAAGTGACCTGTTTGTTTATATCCAAATGTAGTAGCTGCTGCTTGGCTACATGGTGAAGGAACATTTGTTTGTTTTCAAATATTGCAAAGATGGTTTAGCCATGAACGGTCACTATTTAATCATGAAAATATTGCATTTCATCTCTGGGTATGTTACTATGAATGCAACATCAGAAAATGGACAAAATTAATTTATCAACTCTGGTTTGAGTTGGTTTATCATCTGGTTAAATACACATCAACAGATCTTGTTCCAGAGGGTGCTCTGCTTCTCAGTGGCCTGTGGCCTATATCCTGGTTGTGAAAGCTTTCTAATTGGTTGGTCAAACTATTTTTAGAAATGGTGAAGTTTTGGTCTCTTAGTTTACTTATTAAATCTTAGACATGAAAGCTTTCTGGTTGGTTGGTCAAACTATGGCTTTCTTTGTCTGGCAATTTTTATTGTCCATCTATTTTGAGATATGGTGAAATTTTTATTTATCTATTTCTCCATCACCACAAATTTCTCCCGGTTTTAAGTAAGTTATTTGATATTTGATGAAAACTTGTAAATGAACTTGTTGAAATTATGTGTTATGTTCTGATTCATTGGTCATTTCCAAGGAAAGTGGGTAGAATTTTACAGATAGCCAGTGGAATATTTATGTTGTTAACAGTTTTGAGTTTGAAATAAATGCAGGTTCACATGCTATTATATTTGAATATATGTTAGCATCTTATCACTAACATGGTTAAAAGTTATTTTAACACATGCACACTGAGACTGAAACAAATTTTATTGATGGTGGGTTGCTGTTTTTGCATATGTTGAGTCTCCAAAATTTTTAATAACTTTTCGAGTTGGATTAGCAAAGTTACTGTTCTATTGATAATTAGAAAGGACATATTGGATTTGTCTTAAATGTTTTTATATGACATTTTGCTTAGAGATCTCACACAAACTGAATTATCTCAAACTTTTACGACCTATTAATTAATAATTTGTTCCCTAAGATTAAAAATGTACTTATTTTATCCTCACTAACTTCCAAAATAAACCCTAAAACATAAAATATTCTTAATTCTTGTCCTATTACAATTGGATTTTTGTCATATTTAACCTGTATATATCCAAAAATTTAGTTTAATTTAATATATTTTTAGGAAATGGTAAAAATCATTTTCCATATATCAATTTAATTTTTCTTTTTTCTTTTGAAGAAGGATTTGCCAAATTTGTCTCTGCAGCAAAACTTGATGGAATCAACAATATTCTTACAAATAATTTCCTTTTCCAAAAAATCTTTTTTCCTTTTTAGATGAAAATTTGATTTTTGGAAAAATGTAATATATTTGACCTTATATACCCATAAAAAATTGACTTAACCCATGGTATCCTACAAAATGATAGATATGTCACTTTTCTTTTCCATTTTATTTTCATATATTTCCATTTTATTGGTTTGCTGACCGACTATGTCACATTTCTAATGAGTGATGATGACTAGAATAATTAGAAATTTTTGTTTATTATTCATTCTTAATTTAAAATTCATTTATTCATGAATAAAATTTGTATTGGCATCCTTCAAGCCTGCCATGTTAATGTAGTCATATAACAAGTATCCCATGGAAAAGCAAAGAAAAATAGTAAGGGTGATCCTGAGCAAGACACACTTAATGTGCAACTCTCTACACAAATATCAATACCTAAAATTTGTACACATAATGTGTTTTTTTTTGTTGTACTTTTTAAAAATGGAAATGAATACAAAAAGCTAGCAGTCCATTCACTAAAACTGGGAGTTTGATCCATACTAGGCACTCTACTTTTGTGGCCCTGTGCCTGATAAAATGAATCTTATTCAATATTTTGGAATTATTAGAAGCTGACATAGTTGTATATATTCCCCAATTCTTTATGTTTAGTTGAACCAGAATCTTGAATGCTGATTTGTACAGACTTTTTAGAAAAGAAAATGGTTCATCACAATCTTCCTACCTGTCGTTTTTCATATTTGATCTTGTTCAACATTAAGACAGGTAAATATCATAAACATTTGAAATGAAGCATGAATTATTTATTGATCCATCCATTTTTTACCTTTTTCTCAAATTTTTCTGCCAATTTAAAAACTGGCTAATCATATATTTTTCTTTTAAGTTATTTTAAAGCTTCTCATAAAGTTTTCTTTATATTTGAAAAGTTGTTTCAAATTATCTTTCATTTTTATTATGCTTTCATATATTTCTTTCGGTGATTAGCATATCAAAACAAAGGAGTTGTTTGAACCTAAAATATGTTAATTTCAAGATAAGTTCTAATTTTTCTTACCTTTGTACAAAGTATATTTCCAACTTTTTGATATTCTTCTCTCTCTTATTTTTTCTTTCTTTCTTTTCTGTTTTTATTACCTCTGTCTTTTGTTTTCTTTTTTAGCATTATCATCTTTTACTTCCTTTTTTCTTTCCTTCTTTTTCTTTCTTTCTTTCGTTTTGATTCTTCTCTCTCCCTCTTTCTCGTTTTCCTTTTTTTATTCTAATAGTCTTTTTCTTTCTTTCTTTTTGATTATCTTCTGTTTGTATTGCCTCTCACTTTTGTTTTCCTTTTTTAGCCTTATCATCTTTTCCTTTCTATCTTTCTTTCTTTCTTTTTGATTCTTGTCTTTTTATTGTCTCTCTTTTGTTTTGCATTTTTAGCCTTATCATCTTTTCTTTTTCATTCTTTTCTCTTTTTATTGGCCCTCTTTCTTGTTTTCCTTTCTTATCCTAACAATCTTTTTCTTTCTTTCTTTCTTTCTTTCTTTCTTTACTTTTGATTTTTTTACTTCTTTCTGCTTTTCTTGTCTTTCTCTTGTTTTCGCTTTGTTTTATTCTAATCTTCTTTTTTTTCTCTCTCTCTCTCTTTCTTTTTTACTTTTATTTCTTTGCTGTTTACATTGCTTTTATCTTGCTTCCTTTTTATTTCATCCAAATGTTTTTTCTCTCTCTCTCTTTCTCTCTCTCTCTCTCACTTTCACTCTCTGTTTTCTTTTATTTATTTACTTATTTTTCATTTCTATTCATTTTGCTCTATTCACTTATGATGCAGTTTAAAGTCTTATCTTTTTCTCCACAAATGTGATATTTGTAGTTTTTCTTGGTTTATTATTATTATTATTATTATTATTATTATTATTATTATTATTATTATTATCATCTTGATTTAATTTTCATTAATTTTCTCCTTTTTCATCATTATTCCTTTCTTTTTTTATCTCTCTGCTTCATTTTCCTCCTTGACGTTTTATCCTTTAATTTTTCTTACTTTTCTTTTCATCATTCATAGCTTTGTTCTTTTTCTCTTTTCACTTGCATCCCCCCCCACATTCATCTTGCATTCCTTAGCTCCAGTTTTTCTGTACAGTACCATTATTCTTTTTCTTTCAATCCTTACTCTATATCATTTTTCTTTACCAAAATATGAAAAACAGTGCAAAACTTAGGTAGACAAGTACCAAAGATAAAATGTTCATTGAGTGAAGATGGACAGATTATTCATAATTCAATCTTCTTCTGCAAAAATTCCACTTGAACAGAACTGGGGTCTAGGGTCTTGATGGAAGATGTAAATGGAAGTAACAGCTAACGAGTGAACAGGCGGGTGATCATTCATGCACAGCCATAATGAAGTAAAGCCAGTGTAAAAGTCTGTTGATGTAACAAAAAATAAATGGAAGTAAGCATTATTGATGAGTTCTAAAGGGACATTTGGTGGATAAGGAAGGAGTTATCTCTCTTCCTTCTGCATCCATATTTGAATTAGGAAATTATCTTTTTCTTCCTCTATTTTATTTTTATATCTTTCTACTTAATATTACTTTTATATTTTTTCTTCTTTTAACACTTACTCTTTCTTTTTATAACTGTGTCACATGCTATCATTTTTTTTTTTTTACTTTTCAGTTTTTCATATTCAGCATTGTTTTTTAATTTCTTCATTCTGGTAATTTGAAGAGTTGGGTGTTTATTTATTTATTTATTTTTTTGCTAAATGGTCAATAAAATCTTCATTCTGCTCTTATTTGCTGAACACGTCATTGAAGTCTTTTTTTTTTAATTTTAAGTATCTTCTTTCCCTTTTCAGTTTTTTAATAAGCTTTTCATCATTTTTTATTCTATCTTTATATTCAAGGTATTTTTCTTTCTTAATAATGTTCTGTCTTCTCTTTTTATTTCTTTTTCTTTATTATTCTATAAACATTTTTTATTATTCTATAAACATTGTTTATTATTCTATAAACATTTTTTATTATTCTATAAACTCTACATTTTTTTCTTTTTTTAAACCTCTTTCAGGTTTTTTTAAAGAAATTTCTTGTGACAAAAAAAAAATAAAATTATTATTTATTTACAAAACTTAACGAGAGTAGGAAGATTGTGTTACACCAATTTCCCTTATGGGTGATGACTTGTCTGCTTATCTTGAAAATTGGCATTGAAAATCATGGCTTTTACTTGGAATTTAATCCTTAAAAAACGTGAAAAAAATTGAGTGAAAAAAATATGAAAATTAATTTTTTAAGGAGTAGTTTTATGCTTACATTAACTTTAATTATATGCAAAAAAAACTATAAAAATTATATTTTAACTTTTCTAGATTATAAAAATAAAAAAGATTATACATATAAAAAAAGAAATAAAGCAAATATCAGGTTCCTAAATTTAATCTTTTAACACTATCAAACTCCTTGAAGCATTCCTTACACAATAGAGTTATACATTCTTTATACCAAGTTGTCACCATTTTTTGACATTTTTCTTTTAAAAATTTGCATGTAAACATAGCAGTGTCTTTGGGTTGTTCTTTCAGCTTTATTTGCAGGCAAATACTCCAGGATGTGATGTAACCTAATTAATCTTACAGTTCCTAATTAGTCATTTAGATTTAAATCATGAATGAATGCCTGTATCATTGGAAATTGTTTTAATTTATCAATTGATGGTATCTGCTGAATTCCACTGAAACATCGATTGATGATGTCTGCTGTTTAAGGGTTAATGCTAAATACATGGATTAATGTGAAATATGGGATGCTATTCAGAAGTTCAGTGAATTTGTAAACTAAATGCAATAGAGGTTTTGGTCCCTTTCAGAAATGCATGGAAATTTGTAAAACCTTCTGGAATCATTGTATATAAACAGACACATGGTTAAACTCCTAACAAATAGATATAAATGTTAGAAATGTAAAATCAAGAATGAATACCATTTGGAAATCAAAAATGAAAAAAGCCTGAAAATCAAACTTAACAGTAGAAATAATCTGCTCATATGGGTCAAGCAATTGAACATTAACAAGAAAATGTATGTGTGTCATTTCAAACAAAAAACATTCATCTGATACTTCTATTGTTTCAACATTTCAATTGTTTATACAGGAAGTCTAATGGTAATATTGCTTATTAACTTTCTGCTTTAATATTTGCAATTTTTGGCCAAATATGGTTGATATATCTTTTGTACAGATCGTCTCATATTTGAGTCACTTTTCTATAACTTTTACCTATGTCTGGCCATCCACTTTTGCCATTTTGATCTAAAACTTTCTTGTATATTGTGTTTCCTTTTTCAGAAAAAAATCCAATTGATACTTCTTCAATTGTCAGGTACAATTTTGGTAAATATTGATGAAAATCTTCTGGTGAACATCAATTTTGCAAATAATTCATTAGTGCATGGTCAATGTGAAAATTGAAATAAAACAAAAACTGAGAATTAGAAGAATATTGCAGGAAACTTCCAAGTGAGAATGGACAACTTACCCTGAAAATCTGCTTTCAAAAATAACAAATTCTCATCCATCAAGGAAGCCATATCTCTTGTCATCTTGTTGTGAAGTGAATGCTATATGGAAAGATAGATTCACTTCAAAACAAAATGGCAGGAAATATGGCTTTCTTGATGTATAGGTTGTTTCATTAAGACAGATCAAAGTCAGCAGTAAATAAATCAGTGTTATTGGTGAAAATTTATTTATTTCTCTATTGGATCATGTTATTTAAGTCATAGCACTTATGTGTGAAAAATAATATTTCCCAAATGTCTGCCACACCTCCACTCGATGGTCAAAATTTTTAATAACATCTCTGCATAGTTGCTCCTTGATTTCACCAATATGCCTTATTATCTCATCCTTTAGCTGTTGAATTGTTGTTAGCTTGTTGGCATAGAGCTTACTTTTGAGATGACCACAAAGAAAGAAATCAAAAGGTGTCAAGTTGCACGATTGTGGTGGCCAATTGATTTCGCTGTTTCAAGAGATGATGTAACCTGGTAAGTGCATGAAATGCATTTCTATTTGAATGTCCATTTTCATAATAGACTTTGATAACTTTATTGTTAATCTTCCCATGGTTGAAATTGCCAAAGACTTAAGTTGTTAACTCTGAAAGAAAAAGAAAAATCATTAGACACTTAAACTTAATTCACATTTAAAATTGGTCCAAGTTATTGGAACACCTTTATAAGTAGTTCTTAAAACATTCAAAATTGACAGTCTCAATCAAGTGGATGAATGTTTTATATCTAGAATCATGGATGAATTCCACAGAAAAAAACACATAACAATTGTAATTGTATAGGAAGAACTATTATAAATGAATACCGTCTGGAAATAAAAAAAAGGAAAAAATATCTGAAAGTGCAATGCTTTAGGTCAACAGTAGAAACAGTCCTCTTGTTAAGGTCAAGAAATTGGTCATTAACAAAATCCCTGGCCAAAAAAATAGATGTAAATATAGTTGATTAATGAGAGCAGTGCTAAATGTCAGCTGAAAATAACATATACCCAAAGAAGAATGATATGGAACCCTACCAAACTTTATAAGCATAATCCATGAAAGATGTGCAGTTATTGGTCATTGCTTGAAAAGTAAACAAAAAATTGTGTACTAGCTTATACCAGTGGTTCCCAAACATTTTTTCTCTGGCCTACATTTTTAGAAGTCTTGGTGAAAAGATGCAAGCATCCTTATAGCAAAGAAGGCCCAGAAAGAGAGTTAAAGAAAGATAACTGTTGATTCTAAGTCAGAACATTATTAGTGATAACTTTCTCCACCAATTTGCAGACCCTATTTACTATATTCTTAATACTTGATATGATGCAAAAAATATCCCAATGATAAAATTGGTCAATAGTTATTTACTGGAACACATGTATGACAATTACAAGTAAACCATAATAATATTTTAAATTTTGAGATCATGTTTACTTTTGGCATGAATTTTTTGAAACTGTTTCTAAATCTTTGTCTTTCAGTCATTCCACCACACCTGCTTTTCTCTTCTGCCACACCTATGAGGTGTGCCACACCATTTGGGAACCATTGTCTTATACTATGGGATTCAAATTATGGGAAAGAAATCAAGAGATAGCCTAGCAAGAACCTTTAGCAATCAATTCATGTGTGACACTGTAATTAGAAAGGAAGAACTGAGTAGATCTACATATGATAGGAATCGTTGAAAAGAAATGCTCAAAACTGTTTGAGGACAATCAAATCAATAATACATAGTTTCCAAGAGATAGTGGAAAAAAGGTGTTACGGTAAATAATTTTCATTCATAGTTCAATTCACTTTTGTGTCAACCATTGAAATTTCATTATAGACTTCTTTTAGATTTTAAATCAGAAATTCCGTCAGGTACTATATTTGATGTTGAAACCTCAACTAGATATCGATGAAAGTTCCAAATCCAAATCCAAAACATTCTTACTCCTGTTGGAGGAACTCTCCTTCCTGATTGACAATGTCTTCAGGGGTGTAGGTGTACTCACCAGGCCTAGCCAATTGCAGAT
The DNA here is from genome assembly GCA_963932145.1 of Acanthosepion lycidas. NCBI lineage: Eukaryota > Metazoa > Mollusca > Cephalopoda > Sepiida > Sepiidae > Acanthosepion > Acanthosepion lycidas. The sequence goes on along the minus strand of OZ010596.1, from coordinate 65,778,607 downwards.
TTGTGAGGCTATTTAACCCATATCTGAAGGTTTTAGGATTCAGAGACCAGTTGCCACCCAAGGCTATAGAACTTAATCTGTCCTGCTATTTATCTATTGCTGGCAGGAGAGGAGGTGGATTCATACCTTTCTTAAGGGTATTTGCACATAAGTAACAAACTCAATTGGAATTCAAACTTGGCTCTCCAATTCTTCAGCCTGAGCTGCTATGTATTACTAATTTTGATTCATCTTTGTTTCTAAATTTACAAATAGAATTAATTTTGCAGGAAATATTGATGTTGCATTATATATTTTATTTTAGCCCGGGATCTTTTTCCATTAAAATATTCAGTGAGGAATATGTCATCAAAGGCAAACTAAGGAATGATGCAAGCAAAGGATGACAATAAACTTTCTGGTGGATAATTGAATGAAGACTACTCTCACTGTTACTATAATATTGTTATTTCCTCGCACTTCTGTTTGGTGGAGGCACACATTGTATAAATGGTTGGCTGGCAAGTGAGATGCGCACTGCATTGTAACACATAGTGAAAAATATGTTGCAATTCATATAATTGCAAGCATTGGCAGTATCTGTCTGATACAAATATATTCATAGAAAATAAATAGTGTACAACCCATGCCAAGAACAATTCATTAAAACCTTCTCACCCTATATAAAATTTGGCTACTAATCAAACATAAGGTCACATATATCACAATTTCATGAGTGACTTCATTTATTTTTTAAAGACACGAATCCTGACAAAAAATACTGTCATATTGTTTTTGCAACTGACCACCAAATATTTCTAATTGGAAGATTCAAATAACAGTAATATTTTGCATCTAACCATTAAATCAAAAGGCAGAAAATTAGATATTTATCTGATTTTTTTAAAGTCATTCAAATGGTTTTGATAATTTACTTTGAAAGCTAAAAAGAAAGAAATAAGTCTTTAAAATTTTCATCAGCTTAACTTTAAACAATATTGCTTTCTAAAATTAATTTTCCTGTCATATAGCAAGTTTATTTTGGTGTCTGGGTAGCTTGCTTAGGCATGGTGTTTCCTCATTCAAGAATTTCTGTTGGTTTCAACCTCTGCGCACATTTATAGACAAATCCTATAGATACATGCTGGGATTTTTCTTAATCAATCAAAAAAGGCCAGTTCTTCATCTTATCTGTGTTGTTTCTTCTCTTGAAGTCAAAAAGTTATAATCACTTGACTGTATCCCTTTTGCATGTGAACACTTACTTTGTTAACTTTTTGCATATTTTTTCTGTTTTTTCTTCATTTTTTATTGTTTGTTAAATGTGTTTTCCAATTATACTTAACGATGGCTAATTACTCCACAAGTTATACTGCCTTGATTCCTGGGTAAACATCATAGCTCCCTTTTTTTGCAGCATGCTTGTAATTTCTTCTCTTTTCTGAGGGGTTTGTTTCTTCATTAAGGGTGCTGGAGATTTCTCAGCAGGCATTATCTGCCTGATAGTCAGGGATCTGAACCTTAGAGTAAATACTAAAGAGACTATCCCATTAGAATATGCATAATATAGAGGCTACTGTATTTCTATTTCATGAATGGAAATTGGACCGTGCACTAATTTCTTGATGCCATGATTAAGTGTAGAATTATGGTTGTGCTTTCTGGCAATTAATACCACTTGGGGTTGTGGCTGTTTTGCTTCTTTGATTTCTCATCTCCCCATCCCAAAATATACCCATATATAACACACCTAGTCCTCACTTTCAAGCTCTGATGGAGTTCAAAAGTGTTTGTGTAGAGCCTTTTGGCTGATGAATTATTTTCCAACCTTCATCCTCTTTTTCACAAGAAAAACATTGCTGATCTCTTACTACTTCCAGGGTAAATTTTCAGATGAGCTACATTACTTAGTTCTACCAGTTCAGATCTTTACATCTAAGACCCACCATGTCACATACACAGGGTCATCTTATCCAGATCCCTTTTGTATTCCATTGGTAAAGAGGAAGTTCCACTCAATCAACTTCTCAAGAACTGTGGACTTTCTAAGAAGATGATTCTCTGATCATTATGATCTTAATCTCTTCAAATTCTAGTGTCAACTGTTATCTATCCTACATATCCTTATAATATACACTTTTTACTGCCTTCTTTTATGCCTTTACAACAACTTCATTAAATAATCCTTAACAATGAGTGGCTCTTCGGTGAACAATAGCATATGAATTATGAAGACTGTAAGAGATCAAATCACTGCAAGTTTTCTCAATACTTTAACACTGTTCTTAGTATTTTTGATGATTTCAGATGCTGTCAGATTTCAGATGCTGTCAGATAATTTCTTGATACTGTCAGATTTCAGATGCTGTCAGATTTCAAATGCTGTGAGTTAATTTCTTGATGCTGTCAGATTTCAGACAATGTCTTGATGCTGTCAGATTTCAGATGCTGTCAGATAATTTCTTGATACTGTCAGATTTCAGATGCTGTCAGATTTCAAATGCTGTGAGTTGATTTCTTGATGCTGTCAGATTTCAGACGATGTCTTGATGCTGTCAGATTTCAGATGCTGTCAGATAATTTCTTGATACTGTCAGATTTTAGATGCTGTCAGATTTCAAATGCTGTGAGTTAATTTCTTGATGCTGTCAGATTTCAGACGATGTCTTGATGCTGTCAGATTTCAGATGCTGTCAGATAATTTCTTGATACTGTCAGATTTCAGATGCTGTCAGATTTCAAATGCTGTGAGTTGATTTCTTGATGCTGTCAGATTTCAGACGATGTCTTGATGCTGTCAGATTTCAGATGCTGTCAGATAATTTCTTGATACTGTCAGATTTCAGATACTGTCAGATGATTTCTTCATGCACTCAGATTTCAGATGCTGTCAGATAATTTCTTGATACTGTCAAATTTCAGATGCTGTCAGATTATTTCTTGATACTATCAGAATTCAGATATTGTCAATTGATTTTTTGATGCTGCCAGATTTCAGATATTGTCAGTTGATTTCTTGATGCTGTCAGTTGATTTCTTGATACTGTCAGATTTCAGATGCTGTCAGATAATTTCTTGATGCTGTCATATTTCAGATGCTGTCAGTTGATTTCTTGATACTGTCAGATTTCAAATTCTATCAGATGATTTCTTGATGCACTCAGATTTCAGATGCTGTCAGATAATTTCTTGATACTGTCAGATTTCAGATGCTGTCAGGTAATTTCTTGATACTGTCAGATTTCAGATATTGTCAGTTGATTTTTTGATGCTGTCAGATTTCAGATAGTGTCAGTTGATTTCTTGATGCTGTCAGTTGATTTCTTGATACTGTCAGATTTCAAATTCTGTCAGATGATTTCTTGATGCTCTCAGATTTCAGATGCCGTCTGATGATGTCTTGATGCTGTCAGATGATTCCTTGATACTGTCAAATTTTAGATGATGTCTGGATGCTGTCAGATTTCAGATGTTGTCAGATAATTTCTTGATACTGTCAGATTTCAGATATTGTCAGTTGATTTTTTGATGCTGTCAGATTTCAGATAGTGTCAGATGATTTCTTGATACTGTCAGATTTCAGATGCTATCAGATGATATCTTGATGCCATCAGAATAATTTCATTTCTTTCTCTAATTCTTAGTTTTTTTTTACCAAACATATTAGTAATGGTTGATACAATTATTATTTTTATATTCTGTAATTCTTGAGTTCTTTAGCAAAGCCTTTGTGATTATCTAAGTTTTCTCTCTTAAGTTTTGTTTTTTGCTTTTTTTACAGTAAGGTCCACCCTTTACAAGACCCAAGGACCACTTGAGGTAGAGGGTTATATTAGCAGGCCATTTGTGTGTGTAGGAGTGGAAGATAACAGTTAATCCTAGACTTGAACAGGTTAAGATTGTAGTAGCTGTGGAAACATCCTATTGGGAGTCAGTTCCACAGATCAACAGTCATGGAAAGAAGCTGTTAGAGTAAACCTTACTTCTGACTGATGGAATATAGAGAGAATGTAGATGGTTTGCTACTATTTTGTGGGGTTTTGGCTTGGTTACACTCACTCACAGATTTTCTCTTCTTTTTCTTCATATTCTGCCCACATAATATTGAGCTTTATGATCCAATCCAATCCAAGCCCACAATTTTTAGAGAACCACTGTTCCTACCCAGTGACATTTATGTTTGAATTCTTCTGAAATAATCTGCAATATTCATTTATTATTTATAGTTTCATCTCTGACTCCACATTGGAGCCATTTGATATTATTTGCTGTGTTTAATTATTTTATATACTTTTTTTTAACATACTTGTTTTGAGTTGCCATTACTAATGATTCTATTTTCACATGTCCTTTATACAGCCAAACCAAACCCCTTGCTGTTATCATATTTGAAAAGTAAGAGAGAGAGAGAGAGAAAAAAACAGAGAAAGCACATTATCTCTTACAGTTCACCTTTGGGATGGACTTCTTCTCTTGTGACACTGGATTTGTATGTGAAGAGAAATAATTTTTTGTAAAAATATAGGAAGAGATTTTGCCAATGTAAGAGGTCATGATGGAGCCCCAGGTCTGGTGATCTTTTCACTATTTTATCATTTTACCCACACTTTGATTTTTTTTTTTTTTCTTAAACAGGATATTGCAAATGGCAGTAGATTCTTGAGTAAAGCCCTGATATGATAAACAGTCAACTACAGCAGAAGGTTTATCACAGATGCGATATTAAGCAAGGTTGTGTATGTGGAAGAGGAGGTAACACCCCAGGGAGACTGGACCCTGGGGAGATAGGAAGATGGAGGTGGAGAGTATTATTGGTTCAGTGATAAAATTCAGAACAAGAGAAGCCTTTAAAGACTGACTCATGCAGGAAAGGGGCACTTGTTATAATTCTCCATGTTTTTCTGAGCTTTGCAGAATTGCAGACAAGATAGAATTTTGATCTTGTGACAAAGGAGAGTCAGTGTGGAATTGAGGAAATTATGCCCAGAAGAGGTAATAGCTATTTATTTATTTTTGAGCTGACAACTGAAATGAAGTCTCACACTAAAGAAAAGTCAGTCTTTGATATAAGAGATATGTATAGAGAACTGATATAAATCAATTGATATGAGTAGACTGAGATAGATAGATAGATAGATAGATAGATAGATAGATAATGTACTAAATGAATTATCCAGTATTTCCAGATATACAAATACAACACTGCTTGCAATATTAAAAAATTACCTCATGTAATCTACCAGTCATTATTGATCTGACAAGTTTTGTAATGAATGTCTACAAACAAGGTTGACAATGGGTGTAACAGCTAGTTAATGCTATTTTTGTATTCTCCATTAAGAATTGTAGCCTGTCATTTTTTTAAGATATCTATCAATGGATGGGCCTGAGTGAGAATCAAATCAGCGCATCAATGCAATCAACACATCAAAAGCTATAGCCAGAACTTGGATATGCTATGACAGTTCTGTTTTCTGAACTGATGACCATTAAGAAACTCTTCTCCAACAATAAAGAGCTGAATTCAAATGAAACATATTTTTACCAATATTATTCACATGTCAATGAAATGTTTTCTTAATTTTATTCATCTAATTTATTGGTTGGCTTATACATGACACCTATCATAAATATGTTATCCTCTACATGAGACCCATCATAAGTAGGTTAGCCTATATATGATACATATCATTCATATGTTAGCTTATACATGAGACTTATCATAAAGAGGTTAGCC
>OZ010596.1:65755391-65765391 GCA_963932145.1 Acanthosepion lycidas | reverse complement strand
TGAAACTGATATCAACACAGTGCTGCCTGTCTAGTATATGTTGTTAAGGTTGCCCCCACTAGTAATAATTAAGTAGGTGCTCTAAGTCAGAATTATCTCATATTATTATCCAATTATCCAATAAGAAAACATATCCTAAATACACACCTCTTTCTGTTTAATTCTTAATTCATTCTCTATTTTCATACAAACTGTTTGTCCCACTACAAATTTTGAATTATTTATATATCCTGCCCATTTAAATTAAATTTTTCTAAAATTAAGTTCTTCATGTTATATTTTAGCAAATGTCTTTTTGTAATCTACGAAAAGGTAGCCATCTTGATTCATTTTTATTCTTTGCTCTGACAGTATTCCATCATCTTGTACAATACCACATTGATCTTCCCATATTTTCAGTCTGGTTCTGCTATGAACTCTCTTCATTAAAATCCAGTAGTGTGCAGAGGTTTGGTGATGTGCAGGGTCAACTTCTTAATTATATGCCCCTAAGACTCAAATAGGGATGCCTATAGTATTGAAAAATGTGAGAAAGGAAAAGATTTTAAATATGAAAAAACAGATGAAACATGAAATAAACACTTTATTTCAAATTTCAAAAACTAAATTTTTATTTCACTCTTTAATTGGATGCCCTCCCAATATAAATGTCCTAGGTGTCTGTCACACCCTCTGCTCTTCCTCATTCTACACACTACTTCCAAAACCATCAAAGACCGTTAATATTTCTTTGAGATTTTCCTCTGGTCATGCTACTTAGTTTCTTTTCATCTTGGTCAGTAACTCAGATTTTATTAGGGCTTACAGCCACATCATATTGAAACACTAGTTCTCATATGATCACCAAAGTTAAGCAATGTCAAGCCTGATCAGTACCTACATGAATGACTCCTTGGGAATACCAGGTGCTGTAAGTTTGGATGTATGAGTCGTGTAATAGATAATGTCATGGAATTGTTAATCGGAAAGCCAAGTTCCAATTCCTTTTGGGTTCATTATATTCACTTATGTGCAAATATTCTTGGGAAAGGTATCAATTCATCTCTTCTCTCCCCAGCTGTGGGTTAATTAATAAGTCTTGTTTCACGAAACCAATATTATCTCAAAAAAAATTCTGAATATCTAAAAATATTTTCTGGCTTTAAATAACTTGCAAAAGATGTAAAAATGAATGGATCAATAAAATCAAATTTTATAATCATAAATAAGTTGTTAATATTTCTCTGTTTATTCACATTATTCTCACAGTAATAAATAGAAGTGAATTTTCAGACACATTTATAGGAATAGAATCATGCATGTGAGGAAAAAAAAACAGTTAATTTTTTTAGACCCTTCATATTTTAAACCAATCATATTTTGAAATTTACTTACATATATGATTGTTTATTTTCTTATTTTGCTCAAATGTATTGCTATTAATAAAAAAAGGTTATTTCTATCCAGAACTGTCTGACAATAAAAGAATAAACATTGAAATATTAATAAAATTGTTTTTGATTAATGTGTTTATATTGAATATTAGTATTTCTTGTAATAATAAATAATGTGAGATTATAAATAAAATCCATTAACTCTTTACATTTAATACTGAGTTCATTATTATCAAGCATGTTTTTTGGAGTTATTTTAATTCTTAAGAATCGGAAATTGTATGAGAATGAATGTCTTCAGAGAGAAATAGATAATTCATCAGTTTATTCTAGCACAGGGCTAGACAAAGAGATGAAAGAACTGGCTTGTAATGTCTTAAGTGACAAACCATCAACAAGCTAACTAATCATTTCACTAAAGTAAGTTCTTTAAACTTTATTATTTATAAATCTTAGCCTAGTCTGATCCAAGAATATAATAATGGTGCACTCAGGGAGAATTTAAATTTATTAAACTCCTGAGATGTATCTGCAAATAATGTACAATAGCCATCACATTAGGGCTTTATATGCATATAATGTCAGTTATTATGAAACTTTTTTTCAAGTTTTTATGATTCAAACAACTTTTATATCTGATAATAAAATTGTTATTAACCAACAGATATTGGCAACATTTTCAAGATATGCTCTTATTTATATGAACAAAATATCATGAGAGTTTCAGCTTGTAATATTAAAAATATTGATAAGATATTAAAAATATTGATAAGATATTAAAAATATTGATAAGATATTGTTTTTGAAGTGTCAGATTTTATTATACAGACAAAGGTCAAAGTATCCCATATCCCTAAAATAAAATATTGTTTTGTATTTTGACATGTTAATGCAGGCTTTCTTAATATCCTATAACCTTCACCATAATTCAACCATTTATCTTATTAACTTTTCTATGGTTTCAAAGTTAACATTGCTTGCAACAGTTTTTATTATTTTCAAGATGGCTTGAATATTATTTTTCAGTTTTCATATTTATCTCTTTTAATGACAGATCACAAGTTTTCATTTTAATATTAATCTAGAGTTATTAAAATTAATTTAGTGTTAGCACGCAGTGGAATTAGAGCAGAAATTAGATGAGAACAGTGCCATTACATTAAAGACACTAGAACAAAGAATGGGTTTTTTATGCTCAGAATATTATCTGAAAGAGCAATACAAATACAAAAGGAAGTATATCTATGATTTATAGATTATGCAAATCATTTAATAAGTATATCGCAAAGAATTGTTTGAACTACTATGTAAGCTTGATTTATTTGGAAAGGATATTAGAATAATCCAAAACATATACTGGAAGCAACTTTCACAAATCTGTATTTAAAGAAATAGGAAAGCGAATAAGACAAGGATGTGTCTTCTCACTAGACTTATTCAATATTTACAGTGAAGCAATCCAGAGAGAATTAGAATTTCTACTAGGATTCATTAATGGTGGTCACAATCTTAATGACATAAGATATGTAGATAATACAGTGTTGATAGCAGGCATTCCAAATGAAGAAAGTAAAGGAAAGCTAGAAGAAAGGACTAAACATCAATTGTGAGAAGATAGAATGTATGGTTGTCAAGAAAAGGAACAACTTAATATACCATCTACCAAAATCAAGCAAATACAAAAATTTAAATATCTAGAAAAATGGAAAATGTCAACCCAAAATTCCATATTGCAGTACTGCATGTTGGGCCAGACCCCTGGCTAGGTTTTAGATGCTGATTGTTGTGACTTGATGCAGAAAAAGTGGAATGATTGAAAAGTGTACTGACCAAAAAGTACCTCTTTTAGGGAGTTGGAATTCTTTTGTCTTGTCAGTTTGATTAGGATATGTCATTATTCACATATTTCAGCCCACAAACTCAGTTTTGCTTGCTACACAGGCTGCTCTGGCGATTGCTATGAGAGAGAATCCTGTATGATACTGCCATTGTCATGATGATAATTCTGAATTACTTTACTCTCTCACAAATGAAAAACAAAAACAAAAATACTCTCAGCCCCTGCCCACTCAATTGTTTATATAACACCGGAGGGGAGATAACTTATGTCCGCCAGTGTCTGCCAGCGGAAGTCCACCATTCTATTTCTACTCTACATTCACTTTATCTATCAGCAAAGTATCATAGCAACTATCCGATCTCACTGTTGAAAAAAAAACATGAATAACCACAATCATTTCTTTGACTGTTTTTACTGTCCTGGGTATGACGATAAACTAAATCCGCGTCCTGGATAAGATGATAAACTATGTCCAACAGCAAAGTCTCTGATCAGGAGATTTTGAGGAGTGTGGAACCACCTCTTAAATGCTGGTTTTCCCAGGTCCACCCTGACTCAGAGTGGTAGCAACTGTAAGGGTCCTAGATATGGGCAAATAGTTAAAACCCAAACCTGTGTAAAAATAGGTTTTAATACCAGAAATAATTTGTAATAAAAAAGGGTTAGAAATATTATACTGCAACTGTCTAAGCAGATAGTTAGTAGATAATAGTGGTTTATCGACGATTTAATTTAATTTAATTTTCCATCAATCATTATGGCATTCAGCTGTCAAGATATTCTTGTCAAAATATCTGCTGATCAAACAGAATACAGGGAGAACTGAATTCATGCCTTTTTCCAAAAGCTTTGGCTAATAATAATTATAAGTAGATTTAAATGAATTCCACACTCACACATGTCCATATGAATACCAATACTTTTGTTCTTGGGTGAGAGTGTCTCTGTTGATAATAAAAAATAGTATTTCCCTTGAGAAGATTGACCTGTCATCTCTCTGGAAGGAAAGTGTCATCATAACACTTAACACATCTAATCTGCTGTCCCATTTTAATTACCATCAGATTATGGTTGACAATTCAAAAGTACTCTGCTAATATCTCCCTGACTCCACAAAAAAGGATAAAAGTTTTGAAAGCTCTTCACACCAAAAGACAGCAATCCATCAAGCTGTTTCAATCTTGGCATGCATGTATTAAAATGACTTTGAACCATAAGGTCATTTTCATCGTTTGATGCTAAAATCTATTCCGGCACCATAGCAGGTGAACCTATGATAATTTCAAACTCTGGACCATTAATAACAAACACTCCACTGACTATATCTTGTCTGGTACCATTTTTCCCTGATGGGTCTTCCAACCATCAGGGAAAGATGACACAACATAACACACAATTTTGGCAAGTTCCTTTATAAGTTTCTAACTGGCATCAAATGATTTATTTAACAAGTTATATTTATTTGATATGAGATATCAAATATCTGTAATATAATACTATAATATCTATACTAAGAAATGTTGGCAAAATATACTATGTTTTATATATATATATATATATATATATAAAATTGTATATTTGTATTTATGGTTATATCAACATGTTTAAATATTTAACTGTATGGTTATATCAACATGTTTAAATATTTAACAGTAAAGTCATAAATTTGAAATCAAGGATTATTGGTGGTTCCAAGTGGCATACTCAGGAAAGTAATTTTGTATTTTCCTTGGTTCATAGGTAAATGAAATGAACTTCCTGCATATTTGACCAAGATTACTTGAACCATTTCCTGCCACTAGTGCCTAATGGGAAGAAATTGTTAAAGTAATCTTTCTTTATGAGAAGCAATAGAATAAGTATCATTTTTCAAATATTTTAAAAGGTGTATGAAAATTTAATAAGTGAAATAAAAATGCATGAAAGAGTCTATCAAGCTCTAGATAAGAATGGTGAAGCTTGGGCTATTGCTTTAGACATCTAGAAAGCTTTCAACAGCTTTTTAACATACATTTTCTTCACAAAGTTATGGTGTCTCCAGCCAAATTTTAATGGTGTCTCCGCACAAAATTTTGGACTGATCCAGTCTTTCTTATTAAATCGTAAAAAGAAAGTTATCCTGAATGGCCACTTCTCTAGATACTTTTGTATTAACGCAAGTGATTACGAGGCTATTTTTGGACCTACTCTATTTTTTATTTTCATTAGCAACCAGCCTGATAGCATCAGCTCATAATGTGGTATCTGTGCTGATCACACAACCATTTACTCCCATCTTGATAGTAGGTCTGATCAGTTCAATAAGGTCTAATAGGTGGCAGATGTCAAAAATGACCTTCACTCTGTTGTTAACTAGATTAAAGATGGCTTGTTAATTTTGATGCCTCCAAAATTAATCACCTAAGAGACCCCTTTCTACTGTCCAGCAACATGGTTGATGCTAACCTCTAGGAGTGACTCATTGAACCTTCTCAGAAGAAGGTTTGATATAATCAGCATCTTGACTTTGGTGCTACTTATTTTATTGATTGCACACTTTTTCCAGTCTTTAACAGTGTTCTGATGAAAGAAGAAAAAAAAACTGATTAAAACTTATTTTTCTCTCACTTTCAATTTACCTCTTTAACTATGAACTTTGATTTTAATATTTCTATTTATTGCCATTTAATATTTATATTAATTTATATTTTTCTCTCATCCATGAATTTATCTCAGGTTTTGTAGGTACGAGAAAAATAAGTACTGTCAGTCTTCTTAATATAGAAGCATAAAACAAACCCTTCAAAATTTATATAGCAACTCTTCAGTCCTATTTCTGATTAAGATTCAGATCATTTTAATTAATGTGAATTCCAAAAGTTATTTCTTGGAAAAGGTTCTGCATGAATCAGATTACAAATTTCTATTTGCTGGGTTTTCAGTAGTTTTTACAATTAATGTTTATTAATAAAGGAACAATTGCATGGAAATTCAACTATATTGGTTACCCCAGAGATCAATGTGTAGAATGGTCATCACTCAGATTATTAAAACTGCAATGTGTTTGATTCTCACTTTGATCTTGATGTGTGTGACCTTGTACTATCCAAACATAAGCTTTGTACATACCTAAATAGAGTAAAGTTATTGTTAATATGCTAATCTCCTAGAACATTACCACTATAGTGTAGTTGATCCTTACTGTGAGCTCTAAATGTGTGACCTTGTACCTCCCTAAAATTAGCTGAAAATCTATTGATAACATTGACTACATCAAACATGCTGATTTTGAAACATATTCTGCAATGCATTATATGTTTGAAATATTTGTCTCTTAATAAGAATGTTGTATATTAGCTAATAATTTTAAGCTAGCAAGGTTAGTTTAAACAAAATCATACCCTAACCAGAACAAACAGTCTTCCCTTCCGTTTAAATGAAGACAGATACAAAGCCATAAAATTATTGATGCACCTAAGCACTTGTGACTAATTCTAATGAAAGTAGTCTTTTTTTTTTGGTTTTGCTAGGAAAACTTAGAAGAAAATTCACGAAGATTTAAATGCAAAATATTGTGCAATGTACATATTTATTTCTTTTTTATTTTTAAAGGTTTTTCATTCCCCGACCATCAGAAAAATTTATTGCATCTCATAAAAAGTAACATCACCAGCTCATGTGATATAAACATACAAATACATTAAATGGTGAAAAAAAAATTAAATAAACAAACACGGTAAGGCAAAATGAACAAATATGTAAAAAAAATTATCACAATGTTTGGTTAGGTCTAAAATGAATATCTCAAGCATTAATAATGTGGATGTGCTTTGCCAGGAAGTGTGTTTGTTTACTAGGCAGCCATTAAATGATGTAGCATGATGGGAAAATTGTTCCTCTGTGTTTATTAAAAGATAAGCTGTGATCTTCTGTATTCTTTCAAATTTAGGAGTTTTCAGATATGTTTAAATAACAATGTCTGAGGAGAAAGGCAATAATTATAAATACTTTGTGGATTTCAAATGGACAGGGATTTGATATGGCAACTGAAAATTTAAGATAAGATATTACCATTACTGTTATTAGTTTTGTCTTGAATATTGTAGCTCAATAGATAATCATGGGGTTTTCAAATCAGTGGGTGCATATATATATATATATATATATATATATATATATATAGTGGACTCTCCCATCATATTTAACGTATGAGGGTCAAGCAGCTCAGTTCCTAGGAACCAACAGCTCAGACACCAGCACATATGATTTGATTATAGTGAAGAAGGCTTTGTGCAGAACCAACCACACTTTTTGAAGGGCTGAATACAGAGACCTGGTGCACTACGTACTACAAGACCCTCAAACAACCCAGCACAGGTCTTGAATTCAGAGTTGTAATAGACCAGTTACCATCCAAGGCTATAGAACCCAGTCTGTCCTGCTATTTACCCATAGCTGGGGGGAGAATAAGAGGATTGATACCTTTCACAAGGGTATTAGCATGTAAGTGAATGTAATGGATTCGACTGGAATTCGAACTTGGCTCTCTAATTCTTCAATCCAAGCCGCTATCCACTACTCCCACTATATATATATACATATATATATATATATATATATATATATATATATATATTATGAAATGGACAAAGTTTGACAATTAGAACGTATAAACATATATATATATATATATATAAAGAAATATAGTCTTAAGGTGTGCTATATTTATGGAATAAAGTGCTCAATATCAGAGATAGAGCGTGTGTAAATATAAAAGTGAACATAGAAGTCAACACTTAGAGGCGACAGTCTGTTTCATGCTATATGCAATCGTCAAGCCACTTGGCTTGACGATTGCATATAGCATGAAACAGACTGTCGCCTCTAAGTGTTGACTTCTATGTTCACTTTTATATATATATATATATATATATATATATATATATATATATATATGTATGTGTGTTTCATGAAAGATCACTGACAAGGTCCTGTGATTAAGTTTTTTATTTATTTTTTCCTGTTTTTTTTATGTTTTCTTTTCTGAAAAAGTATATAAAAATTGTCCATTTGTTCTGCATATCCTCAATGCTTTTGGCTATTCTTTTAGCCATTATGAAGTATGATTTTTAGCATCATGCACACATTAAAAAAGACTAAAATTAATGGGAGTACTTGTAGTGATCTTATGATCACATTAAGTAAAAAAAATCTAATTCTCATGACACCATAAGAAAAGGAATCTGTCCTACTAGCATGAAATTTAAAGACTTCCTTCTTTTCAGCCAGACCCTCGCAAGAACAGCACATGGAATTGAATAGCTCCAGATATAAAGATCACAACTCAGTCAACTTCCCCAAATATCATTTTCTCATATTTAATATTGCCTTTACTGACAGACTTATCACTTCCAAATAATCTATTCATTTTCCAACATAAACACTAACCAGAAATATTCTACATGCAACCACATTACAAGAACTTTCATGCTGCCAGTGAACTTGTACAACAAAATTCTTCTGATAATAAATCCTTCTGATTATGTATATATAATATAAATGTCTCACTTTCTTGTCGTGATGAATATATGTTGTATTTTTACTAACCAAAACAGAAGTAAGGTCCATCATAACATGCTAATAATAAAAAAAAGAAACAAAGCCAACACTGCTATAACTCTAGATAACATACATAAAAATCCATACATTCAGTTAAAAATAAAATAAAATTTATCCTTGATAATGGGTAGAATAATAGCTGAAAACACTTGGATATGCAGAACATTTGGACAATTTCTACACACTTTATGTCCAGAAAAGAAAACACTTATATGAAAACAAGTAAAGCTAAGTAAAAAACCTAATTGCAGTAGCTTGTCAGTCATCTTTAATGAAATTTGCATTAAAGATTGATTGCTGCCCAAATACACTATAATATATATATATATATATATATATATATATATATATATATATATATATATATATATATATATTTCAGGAAATACATCTGGTACACATCATCAGTGATGCCTTTTAGCCAAGGATCATTAGGATTTTGGGGTATTTTAACATCATAACCCCTTCTCTGTGGTGAACCCAGCCAATACTGATCAGTTATCTGTGCCATCTGTCAGCTACAACTGCTCGCATAATATGTAGAACAAATGCCACTGTGACTCATATGGCAATTTTATAGTCTAATCATGAACAACTTCTTTTTCACCAGATTCTGCGCTCTTCTTTAAAAATGGAAACAAATGTTTTAACCATTTTGCTCTTGTAGTAAATATGGCAACACTGTCAATGTGAAGTGGTTAAGTAACAATCTTTCATTTCATGCACTATATACAGTTTAATGAGAAACCAACAAAAATCCTTGTAACACCAAAGATGAACTGAAGGCAAGGATTATGGAAACATTTAGGTAGACCACCCAGAAGAGTTGCAGCTGTAAATTCTCAAGTTGTTTGGAGGCCATGGTTGAAGCCAATGCCCTTTTTATAGAATAAGTTTATACTTTAGTATTTAAAGATATTTTTTGTGTAATTTTGGTGAATATATCTGTTAAACTGAGAGGTCAGTGTTATTTTCATTTTTCTGTAAACACACATTCATACAAGTAGCAATGTTTAATTTAAACCTTTAGCAGTTTACAAGAAAATCTGTCTAGCAAACAAACAGTAATGTGCTTGAATTTTTTGGTTGTGTTATCATGTTCTGCTATGGCAACAATGAAAATGATATTGACAGACAAAAAACAACAAGTTAGCCGCAATTGAGAAGCTGCCATGTATAGCAGAAGAGT